>CM028384.1:15233456-15266875 GCA_013146195.2 Codonopsis lanceolata | reverse complement strand
TTTCAATTTGAAAATCAAAAATTCAAAAAAATTGAATTTGAGCTAAAGTTATGCAGATGATTCATAAATGATGAGTTTTCCAAATTAGTTATTTGAAGGAAGGAGTAAAGAATTAAAAAGGAATCAAATAAAATAAAAAATTGACTTTTGGGGAAAATGGTTAATTTTGCCAGTGGTACTTTGATTAATTGTTACATTTTTACTTTACTATGTTTCGAAGCTAAATTGTCATTATACTTTTAAATATATATGCAATTTCGTCACTATCCCTAACTGCCATCCAATCCTTTAACGGTGATTTAACGGAAGTTTAAGATATTTTATTTTTTCGCTTTTACCAAAGCAAGGTGAACGTGTTTTTTTGGTTGTGGTGACTGGAAGTGGCGACGATTGCGGATGGTGGTGGTGGTGGTTAGAGTGGTGTTTAGGTGATTGTAAGCATAATAATAGTGGTTTGAAGTGAATACGACATTGTTAGATCTTTAAATCATCAATTTTTCAAATCTTCATATCGCTTGAGTTTCAATCTTCAAATTTGAAAATTCAAAATTTAATTTCGATTTGTAAATCGTGAAATTTAAGGTTATTATGATGGTGGTAGGTCTATAAATGATGAGTTTTGTATATAGATTAATTTGAACGAATGAGAAAGCAAAGAATTTAAACAAAATAATGGTGGTGGGTCTATGAATGATGAGGTTGATGGAAGAAAACTATTGATAACAAAAATAAATTAAATTAATTCTAAATTTCATTTTGGAGAGTAATACTTTTAATTTAAATATTAGAAAAATTATAACAAAGAACAAAGTAGCTTTACAACTAATTTTATAAGCCTTACAACTAAGCCTTGAAAAAACCAAAAATGCTTTGTCCAAAACAACTTTGTAGTTATTCAAAACTTAGTTGTTAGGAAAGTAATATAATTAGTTGTAAGGATAACATTTTCCTTATAATTATGTCAAATTATAATTCCCTCAAAGTATCCACCAAATCACATTGTGCACCCCAACCCTAAGGTTTGTCCGATAATAGTATCGACGTTTTTTCCCCTATTTTTCACCCTAACACGTCAAGTTAGAAAAGTCACATTAATTTGACATTTCCTTGTGGGTGTTAACTCGAGGGAAATATTAGAAATTTGGTGTAAACTTTGGGGGTGCTAAATGTATTTTAGCCTAATAAAAATTAAGAAATATAATATAATTTTCTAAAAAAATTATATAAATGTGTGTGTGTAAAGTTAAAATGTTAAAAAAAATGGAGTGGGAGTCCACCATTTCTTTTTTTTTCTGCTGTAGAGAAAAAGACTCACCATGTTTTTCGGTCTTCAGTCGTCCCCAAAAAAAAAATTAACCTAGAACCCGATCTGGGTTTTGTCCTCTCTCTTAAATTTCTTTCTCTTAAACCAAAAGATAGATGCGCGTTTGATTTCATTATCAATTTTTTTATCTTGATGATGAGAAACAAAGTACAAACAAAGATATGAGAAAACTTTTAATAATCTCTCGATTTCTTATATGAAATTGATCCACTCACCTTCTAAGAAACCACAGAAATAAATCAATTTCTCATCCCCCTTCATCCTCTTACATGATTTAACTTAACTTTACTTTTTCTCTCATAATTCAACCCAACCACCATGACAGCTGTTATGAGGTTGAAATCATCTAAAACTATAGCTTCTACAACATCCTCTCAATTTCGATACTATGTTTTAAGCCATATGCAAGCCGGTCGTATGTCCAATTTTCTCGACAATTGAAGAGTATTTCAATAAAACCCCTTACCATTTCTCTTAATTCATGTCTGACTCTCTTTCAAATGAATTTGACGATATGGGTTATTGGTTTTCTATTAATCCCATGTTTTTATAAGGGTTTTTAGTAAGTATATTCTATAGTCTCTGATTGCTACTTCAGGCGTGACTTTTGCATGGGACAGAATGAGGGATATCAAAGATAGAATTTGGCTAAAATCAAAAGAGGTAGGCGTGATGATAAAGGAGTGGAATGGAGGTGGGAAGGGTTTGAAGATGGCGGTTTCAATATATGGTGGGGCTAGAGATGGCACTATTACGATGGGTAGAAGATGGGATTGCACGGAGATGAGAGAATGAGAGGATGTGAGATTACAGCTTTTCCTTTTTACATTTACTCTTTAACCGATAAGAGGAAAATGTCAATTTTTTCCGCATTGGGAAGATCACGTGCTATTTAAAATGATTTTCTAACGTCCGTCAAGGGGTAGGGTGGAAAATGGAAAACAATGTAGCATCACATACCATTATGGGACAAACCTTAGGTTATGGTGTACTATGTGATTTGGTGGATATACTTTGCGGGGGGAATTGTAAATTGACCATATAATTATTTTTGGATTATTTTGAAACAATTATTTATTATTTTTATTTAAAAACATATTTTAAATACTAAATAAGTAACTAAATAATGAAATTATAACCAAATCCCATTTTAAACCCCAAGAAAAATGATTAAAATAATCTACATGTGACATGCACATACCATTTTCCGTTACTATTTTCAGCACCCATAAATGGAAGGGAGAAAAGTGGGACAAATAGAACAATAAGGTATAGAAATGAGACACTTCGTAGGTTGGTGTGCAATGTGAGAGTTTGATTCTCCAACACATTTTTTTTAAAGAGTCATAAATTCCAGAAACGACATAAGCAAAGTCTCCAACAACAATGTGCTTATCTAAGATAGTAAGTTTGAATTATTTTCAATTTACACACTGCTAAAAATGAATGAATTCATGTTTGGTATTAAAAAATGAGATTTAAAAATAACCAACAAAAAAGACAAATGTGTAGGATAAGTTGCTACATAATGACTAAAAGCATACATTATAAATGACTGAAAAACAAAGTATTAGAAATGCTAAACACACAACAACATAATTTATAAGTCTAAAAAATTGTAAAGATTAAAACACACAAAAATCTAATAATTAAAAGTCGACAAAAAATAAAGGAACTAGCAAATCATTTTTAAAAAATCATTAACACCACATGCAACGCACGTGAACCTTACTAGTGCATGTAAAAGTGGAGCTAGACAGTCATGGATATTGGATAGAGAGAGAAGCACAGTTGCTAATAGAACAAAACTGATCGATTCTACTTGAACAATTTTCATTTTTCTATGTCGAAAATAAATTAAATTTGAAACAAATGCGCAATTTAGATAACAGATTTGATCACAGTATTTGCACCATAGGCTAGTGTTAAAACCAATCTAAATAAGTATTTGTATTCTTAATTTTTAAGCATGTGAATCTCAACCAATTTGGTCATAGTATTCTAAACAATGCAACATAGCCATCTCAAACCTAAAACCACATTCATAGGGAAAAAAAGAAGCTAATCTTGAATCATGGAAATTCATTTTTGGGTTGGGTGCCTAAAGATTTACACCAAAAGAACACATTAAACAACTCCACATTAAATTAAAGAAACCCAAAAGGAGAACCCAATAAAAGAAATTTGCATTGAAAAATAAAATTTGGAAGAAAGAAGTTGACAAAAAATACAGAAGAGAAAAAATGAAATCATGAATTAAATTTGTGTGTGCGCGTGTAAAGATTTGGATCATGCCTTGAGCTTGAAAGAGAAAGGAGGGAGAATAATACTGACATTATTCTATGGACCACGTAGTTACCTGCTTTGAGATATGAAGACTGATTTGGATGATCTCTTTCGCCTTCCGTTGAAGTTGTTGTGACAAAAAATTGAAAAAAAAAAGACTCAATTGATGATTAATCAACGTTTTTTTTTGTTACGAACTCAATATCTATACAACAATTTGTTTTGCATGTTGTGTTAGATTTGACATGAAGGTATTGTCAAAAATCATGAATGATAACGTTGAGATAAATGACATATAGCAATACTCTTAATCTTTTTTAAAACAATACTTATATGAAAGTTAACTGAAATATGACTGGGTCATTCCCTGAAGAAGTTAGAAGAGAAGAAAGTCAATATATATATATATATATATATATAACCCTAAAGAAAAGACAATTATCGTATAACTTGAATGAAGAGTGATGGAGGGAGAGTCTTTCTTCTTTCATTAACTTTTCAATAGAATTATAACTTTGCACAAGTTCGCCTATAGATGAACCCAAAAGTAAAAGCATGGTTTATTAGTGAATTGTAAGACATGGTCAGGGCATATGATGAGTTCAAGCAGGTCAAGTTCTAAGCATGCACTTTTTCACATTGAATATATATGATGTTATCTCCATAGTTTCCGAAGAGTTCAATTCCTACCCAAGAGAGAGTTGGTAATGAAGGTGAAAAGTTCAGGAAAAATTGGGTAGAGAGTTTGCTGATTCGTAAACATATGATGCAAAAAAAAAAAAAAAAACATGCATTTTCTTCAATGGCAATTACAGAGTAAGCCAGCAAGCAATTACAGTGTAAGGAAACGAAGAATGAAATCAAATGATTTTCAAATTCAAAGAACAAAGTAACGACAAAAACACAGATTCTTAAATGAGTTACAGAAATTCACCAAACAAAAACACACATGCTTAAAAAATTTCATGCCTTGATTGAACCAAAACTAAAACAAAAAGGGGGCAAAAGGTCCTGGGAACCAACTACTTAGATTTCACTAAGCTCTAAATAAATAAATAAAACTTCTACTAAACCAAAAATGTAATCGTACGACAATTTCATTTGATTATCACTTTCATTATTGATGTAATGGCACAAACATGGACTAAAGTAAAGTTAACCGAGAGAGATAGAGAGATGAATAGAACACAGAGAGAAATTTTCAAAACAAAAATTAAAATAAGATCAACGACAAAACTTGGAAGAATTCTTTAAAATCAGTAACCAAATCAAATTCAAACCCAATAGAAAATTAAAGTTGGGAAGAAAGAAACGAAGAAAGAGAAACTTACAGTTTCTGGGGGAGAGGGCTGCGAACCAGTGGAGGTTGGAGCTTCGATTCCGGAGGTGTGGGGGGCTTGAAAGATAAACACATTAAGTCTACCATTAAACACACACAAAGATAAATTTTCATAACAGTAATTAAAATAAGATCAATGGCAAAACTTGGTGACCAAATCAAACTCAAACCCAACAAGAATGAAACACACGAAATTTCACCCTCTCACCCAAATTGAAACCAACCCCAATTCAAATTTATATCCTCTTTTCACCCCAAGACCCAAATTTCATACATAACACACATATTTCTCTACCCCTTTACCCCAACACCGAAAAAAAAATAGAAAAAGGGAGAGAGAGAGAGAGAGAGAGTATGCAATTGAGACTGGAAAGGGGTTTTTAGAGGTATGGGTTCCAAGAAGATTATGAAAAATTTCTTACCTCAGCTCGCCGTCGGCTAGTGAAAATTATGAAGGGATGGAATTGGGGTAGTAGATGAATGACCTTGAGCCGTTACTGAAAGAGAAAGGGCTGGAGAGTGAGAGACGTGGGTTTGGAAGGGGAAAGTTAGGCCCAGATAGGGGTTGAGGAGACGAAAGTGGGGGGGGGGGGTTGGGGAACCGCCTTCACACGCTTCAGATTGAAATTGGATACATGCCGTAGAATCTCGATAAAGGAATCTGTTAAAATTCGTATTAGAGTTAAATGTGTAGAGGGTAGCCGGACCACCACCATTGACGGTGGTGGCCGAAGGTTATTGAGCAAGGAAGAGAAGACGCAGTATACGGTAAGGAGAGAAAGAGAGAAATTGTGATTATTGAATTGAATTGATTAATTTCCTAAAAAAAACTATTACACCAATTATTTATATCTAAAAACAAAGTAAATGGGCTAACTAAGTAATGGGGCCCAAATGGGCTTACACTTTTAACACGCCCCCTCAACTTGAACACGCAACTATTATGAAATGATCGACTTGGAGAGGTGCAAACAAATGAGCCTCAATGGGCTGGGCCTTTTGGGCCAATACAAATCAAATGAGCCTTTACGGCAAATGGGCCTCTATGGGCTTGAATAGTAACAATCTTTATCAAGATATCAATCAAGTTGCTTGAAGCCCACAGACGGATCACCTCGAACACTTGTATTAGATTTTGAACAAGTTGATCGGAGCCCACAAACGGATCATCCCGACACACTTGTAGTAGATGTTGAGAAGCCCAAACAGGAGCCAATCCCCGAAAAGCTTGCTCGATCAATGGCTAGTAGATGATGAAGGCGTATCTCAAATCGAACTTTTATGTTCGTAAAGATTACATCCTTAATCTGAAAATGTGAATCGGACACCGACCACACAGTGATATGAAAACCAAGTCATTATTTGACTTTGGTCGATCAAAGAAGTTCAAAGAAATTTATACAATTTCCTTGATATCAAATTTGGCACGATCCTTCCAAGCACAGTTGAAAGAACCGTCATTACATACAAGGCAGTGAGCACCAGATTCAACAGTTGACTTGGGGTGACACATCACCAAATCAAGATCAACAATAAAGATTCGTCATCTCCATTTCATAAAATTCGGAGAGAGAATCGAGAGAAGGTGAGGAGATGGGGAGTTTGGGGGCAATATTGAAGCATCCGGATGATTTCTACCCGTTGTTGAAGCTAAAAATGGCGGCAAAGAAAGAGGAGAAGCAGATCCCTCTGGAGCCACACTGGGGATTCTGTTACATCATGCTTCACAAAGTTTCTCGAAGCTTTGCATAAAATCCCCTTTCTTTAGAACAAGATTGCCATTAGTTTGGTAGTTATTCAAAGTAGTGAATGTCCTCCCCACAGCAATTCCTTCTGTGAGAGATAGGATCCCGATTACAATGCCAGTTTTGATAGCCACTGCTAGATACTGGTCATGGAAAAATAGCATGTTTGATGATGGCGGATTGAGACCCTTTGGCAAATGGCCAAATCAATGAGAGGACCAATTGAAGCCCCATGTAGAAGTGTAGATGCCATCAAAAGTGAAACCCTTATCATTGACATAGCAAATAACCAGACGCCATGAGTTAGATATGATGGGAGTAGCCGATCGCATTATCAAAAAACGGTAGTTGTTGCTGAGAGAATGGGTTGAGAGGGCAACCGGCTGTACAACTGCCCACATTCATGTAATCGAAGAATCCTTCCAATGGAAACTCTGCACCATTGAAGACGAAATCCAAGTTCGAAGAGATTATGGAGAACTAAATCTGGTTACATTCTGGGCTAATCCCAATTTCTTGCAATCAATTTGTATATGGGTTTATCAAAAAAATTCCATTAATGAAGGAGCAAAGTATTGTGTTCTGTCTTCGTCGAAATTACCCGAAACCTCGGAGATCTCTTCGAGGTTGGGGTTGAGGGAAAGCGGGCAGAATCAAAGGAAAGTTAAAGAAATACAAAGATAGCTTCAAGAAGGGGAAGAAGATTCGTACAAATTTTGACAGAATCGATGAGATTTCAACAGAAGTCCATTCTTCTTTGCGGCCACGCATCATTGGCACTTACGGGATTGATGAACATGCGGTGTTGTCGGAGAGAAGGACGATTGCAAAAAAAAAAAAACAGACGCCTCAAACTTCTTGGCATGATACAGCCCACCGACCCAATTGACTGCAATATATGCGTCTTGCCGGTTGAGTTTAACGACGGCGCCGATGGATTCGCCGGCGGAGGCCTGACAAAAGCCAAAGGGACCGTCAAAGTCTGGACAATCTTCACCAACATTGAAGCGCTTGAGGTGACGAGTGTGGGTGTGGAAACGTCGGATGTCTTCAGGACCAGCAACAATTTGAAATCCTTCGATTGATCTACCCTGATCATCGCTCTTTCCAGATTGTCATTCTTCAGCTTCATCAGAATTAAGATGGGCAATAGTCCGGCACCGTATTCAGACAGATAACCGACCAAGATTGGACGGAGTTGGATGTCCGATCTCGGTAGAGAAATGAGAATCTAAAGGGATACGAGATCTGAAAATAGGGAATTCAAGAAAAGATGAATGAGGTTGAAAATTCTTGATCAACTTCTTCTTCAGTAACACCGTTGTTGAAGACATCGGTTTTTGATTTGATTTTCGATGGTAGTGATCTTGATTCTCCGACATTAATCCAGGAAGATGAAGGGTTCTCTGGCTCTGATACCATGTTAAAATTCGTATTAGAGTTAACTGTGTAGAGGGTAGCCGGACCACCACCATTGACGGTGGTGGCCGGAGGTTATTGAGCAAGGAAGAGAAGACACAGTATACGGCAAGGAGAGAAAGAGAGAAATTGTGATTATTGAATTGAATTGATTAATTTCCTAAAAAAATATTACACCAATTATTTATATCTAAAAACAAAGTAAATGGGTTAACTAAGTAATGGGGCCCAAATGGGCTTACATGGATTGGGCTTATACTTTTAACAGAATCGATCTCAGCCCCTGAATAACATTTGTCAATTACAAGCGTGCAACTATGAGTTGTATTGTATTATAGATATTCAAAATCACAAAACTCAAAATTTGTAGTAATTTAAAAAACTTACCGTTTATGTATTTTGCAATTTAAGAGTATATAGTAAAAAATATACAGTTAATTAGTTTCATTTGAAAAACACTTAGTTTGACTCGAAGTCAAACCAATAAAATATTAATTTAGGAACGAAAGGAATATAAACATGAACAAACATACGAATTAATTGTGAACAATATATATATATATATATATATATATATATATATATATATATATATATATATATATATATATATACACACACGTTTTAATCTGAATTTTGGAGAAAAAAATTAGCATGAATGTAAAGTTTTAAGTTTTAACCTCGGCAAGTGGATCTCTTTCATTAATGAGAGCAACTCCAACCCATACCCCAAAACCCCAAATTGGGTCCAAGTTTACCACAAATCCATTCCAACCCAACCCCAAATCTTACACCAATTTGAGACCATGAATAGTATCACCCCAAATTTGGGGCAACACTATTCATCTAACCCCAAATTGGGGTTGATGGGACCCACATCTTTTTAAAATAAAAAATTGATTTTTAAATATAACAAATTGATTTTTAAATGCAAAAAATTATTCATAATTTATATTATGAATTTAAAAATATTTTAATTGATTAATAACTAATAATAGCTATGTAATAAATATTAATAATGTAATTTTAAAAAATGACATACAATTTGAAAATAAAAAATGACATACAACTTAAAAATAAAATATGACATACAACTTGAAAATATGACATAAAATATGGCATACAACTTGGGTTGGAGATGGTCTGAAGTGTCATTCAAACATATAGTTACGGGTCAAATCCCTTTAAAATGATGTTAGTCCTTTTTTAAGCCAAATAAAAATGGCAAATAATTTACATCTAGAATTACTAAACACTCCCTCCGATCCTAAATAATCGTCTTCTTTTACCCGGTATACCGTTTAATAAAAAGTAATTGATTGTATTATAAATATTCGTATAATATATAGTTTTTTTTAATACCCTTGTGTATGTGACCATAATTAAAGTAGGTACAAAAAATAAGGGTAAAACAGTATGATAGTAAAATTGTTTTCCTAAAAATAAATGTTTTAAAAGAGAACAATTATTTTGAAACATAGAAAAAAAACAATTATTTAGGAACTGAGGGACTATAATCTAGAAAAAATTACGGGTCGGTCTACTTTTTAAACTCTTAATCGCTAAAATACACTTTTTTTTTATTTTCAACTGGAAAAGTCATTTTTGATGGCAAATGACTACGATACCCTTAATGAACCGTAGGCACGCTACGGATGTCATTATTTTTACACCGCGATTTATCAATTTTATCGCATTATTTTTTACATCGTGGTTCAATAGTGTAACTGCTAGTCTATTTTTGAACTGCGGTTCAAAGTGTAACTGATAGACTTTTTTGTACCGTGATTCATTAATTTTAGTGCATTAATTTTTGCACCACCGTTCAATAGTGTAATTACTAGTCTATTTTGGAACCGTAATTCATCAATTTTAGTGCATTAATTTTTAAACCGCAATATAAAATCGTAAAAAACCAGACCATGTCCTCCACCTGCTTCTTCCATCTCCTTTGTCGTAAGCCTTCTTCTTCCTCCTCTGTCTCCATCTTCGTCCCAATTAAAAAATTCTTCAACCCAGCACAGATCCATTATAATTTCGTATTTTATGAATAAAAAAACTTGTTTACCTTTCGGGGGCGTTGCCCCTGAACCACCACGAAGGGACGCTGTCCCCACGACCCCTGCAACCTGCCAGGCAGGTCGATCCCCGTTTCGTTGTGAACAATCGTGATTTTCGAATTCAAAGTGTGTTGCCTGAGCTGTTGAAGAAGACGATGACATTTTTCGAAAAATATTTCGAAAAGTGGTCTTTTACGGTTGAAAAAATGAAACAATCGACTTTTGGGGTTAGAAACTTTAAAAAAGAGACCGGCCAGAATTTTTCCCTATAATCTAACCCAAAAAAGATAATTAAAAGCTAGCGTTTATGGCCCAAAAATGTTATAAATTATAATTGACCCTACAGGGTTAATTTGTATGACGGTAAAGTATTAAAAGAGGGAATTATATATTAGTCCCTACGTATTAAGAATATTTTTGTAGTATTGTAATTGACTTTAAGGAGTCAAATTGGAGTTGCTAATATTTTAGTCAATTGAGTAGTTTACGGAGTCAAATCGATAGACTTGCACATGGCAATTCTGGAATTCTTTGCTAGATTTTCTATGCCCAAATCTTGGAATAGTAATTATATAGTTGCCATCCCTAAGGCTAAGCAGGTTTCTTCCTTTAAGGACCCGCGTCCTATCAGTCTATGCAATTTCAACAACAAGGTAATTACTAAAATCATGTATGTTAGACTAGCTCGGATCTTACCTCTCTTATCTCTGATAATCAAAGTACCTTTACTCAAGGTCGTGTTATCCAAGACAATCTTCTACTTGCTCACTAAATGAACTATCATATGGGGGAAAAAATCAATGGCTCTAACGTTATTATAAAGCTTGATATGGCTAAGGCTTTTGATCGGGTTTCATGGATTTTTGTAATCAAAGTTCTCCAGAAATTTAACTTCAGTGAAATTTTCATCGATCTTATCTGGCGTGTGCTCTCCAACAACTGATTTTATGTTTTAATTGACGATGAGTCAGTGGTATTCTTCATGTCTTCGCGTGCTCTTCGCCAAGGTGACCCTCTTTCTCCTAGCCTTTTTATTCTTGCTACCAAGGTTCTCAGTGGTGGGTTAACTAAATTGCAAGCAAATCATCATCATATAGTGTTTAAGTATTTGGGATGGATTGGCTTTAAGGTTGAGGATTTGATTGGCCTCTTGCTCAAAGGCATTTTGGACTGTGAATTTGATTATTTTTGGAAAGACGATTGCAAAACGATCATTGGCTAGCCTTTTAGGTTATGGGTTTGGATAGAGAGTTGGTTTCTGGTGCTGGTTGTAGGTATGGTTGGAGATCGGCTTTTGGATTTTGGTTATGTGTTGTGGGGTTGTCCAAGAGTGATTTTTTTTTTGTTGCGAGAGAAAGATTTTGAGGAAATTGCTCAGGAGAGACTTCTTTTTTTTTTCTCTTTTTTTTTTTTTTTTTTGATTTTCAACCTTGCACCTTTTTTTTTTTTTTTTGTTGACCTCTCGAAACAATTTGGGAGAGTGCTTGAAGAGATATCTGTCTTCTCTTTCTTGGGATAAAAAGGTGGTCACTCTTGATGGATGTATATATAAGGGGATGAAGCAGCCCCAGTTTTGGGAATTAGCTGGATCTTAGGGATGGTTAGGCTTTGGTGTATGGTTTATTTGTTTAGGTATTTGGAAGAGGTTTGGTGTATGGTTGGAAGCCCTTAGTGTGCTACTAATAGCTCGGTTACAATGGGTCGAAGATTACCTTTCACCAAGACAGAAGGTTGCTTCATCGAACTAACATTTTTAATGGTTTGTGGGTCCATATTTCGAAATGACTCATTATCAACTCGTGTAGTTTTATCATGTTTTTCATGAGTTGACTCGTCATTTTGTTTTCATATAACAGATATTTCGACGATAGATGGTGCTCAAAGATTAAGAAGAAAACGCGACAAGCTAATATAGGAGAAGCAAGAATTTTATCAGACTTGAATATAGATAAAATACCTTTGGAAAGCTCGATTTGAGGACTTGATTGGACTTTTGAAATAATGGAGACCACATGGATTTGTGAGCATACTCTTACAAGGATGGGATGTAGGCATTAATATGGGCAAAAGAGATACCCTTAGCGTTTGAAAGCCCCTAGTCCTGAATTATTGTGTATGATCCTTGAGTTGCCTGGCTTTTCTGGATTTCTCGGCTTTCCAGACTTTTCTGCTTTCTTGGCTTCTTAGCTTTTCGAGCTTTCCTTTCTTCCCTGGCTCCCTATCAGTCTTTTTTTTCTTGTTTTCATTTTTTTTGTATTCTCCTTTCTGTATTTTGTATTTTTATTCTTTTTTTTAAGTGGTAGACCTTGACATCTCGAACTAGGACTTACTGATTTTTTTTTAATCGAGAATGAACGATGCACTTATCAAGTAGTGATGTCTTTGTGAGAGGTTAAGAGAGAAGATGAATTTGGAGATGGCAATTGAGAATAATGGTGAGAGGATTTCCTGTCTTTTCATGTTTTGGGAAACAAAAGAAAACTCATCGAAAATACCTCCTTTTTTTAAAAGAGTAAATTAAAGCATTGACCGAACCCAAAGGCTGCCTACGTTCCTCATTTCGAGGCTCAGGTCATCGTAATTCAACTCTGACAGAGAAATTTTCATTTTGTTAATCTTCTTTTTTGTTTGTTTGTTTTTTTTTTTGTTTTGTTTTGTTTTTTTTTTGCTTGGAGGGAACGAAATCCTTTTTTTTTTTTGATTTTTTTTGCGAAAAGAAACGATTAATTTTTTTTTTTGAAAGGAAAAAAGAACTAATGATTACACATAATTTTTTTATTACAAAACTCCTTTTTTTTGTGATCCTTGAAATGAGATGTGATGATTACGTACCTCTGGACAATCCTTTCAGGAGAGTAAATGATAAATAATCAATTTTTTTTATTTTTCAGCCCCTGTAAAATTGTTAGTGGTACCAAAGGAAAACAACAAAGGTCTCAATATGCATAAACACAACACAGTATTTAAAGGAAAAAAAATTTTGATTTTTTTTTAAATTTAGATATAAAGTAGTAAATGGTCCGTCTTTCTGTTCATTGTGGATTTTCTCGGCTAATTAGTTTGAGCACGAGCAAGCAACCAATCACATCAAGAAATAGAAAGAAAAATGGGGAATTTGTCTATTCCTATTAATTACAAATTTGTCTTAATCTCCAAAGTAAAATGACAGCATGAAAGGAAATATGTACATACTATGTACAATAAAAATAAAGCAAACAGAATAATAATATAAGACAGAAATAAAGCAATAAATAAAAGATAAAGCCCCGGTCCTTTTGTTATGCTGCCCGGAAATTTAATGTAAATTTTTTTAATGATTTTTTTTACTTCTTTTTATTTTATATTTTTTAAATATACCTGTAACGGTGACAGAAACGAAACTGCTACAAGATGGAGGATCATATCCACAAATATATACACTGATGTATAGGAACGCAATATTCAAAATGCTAAAGAAATATAACAAGCATACTTTAGCTAGAAACTTAAAAAAAAAAGTTTTGTTACTGAGTCTAGCCCTCCATTTTTATTTAAAATAAAAACGATCTCCCCAGCAGAGCCGTCACTGTGGGTGCCCCCGATCACACCCGCGCCCTGCGTGCCCTAGGATAAGGGTGTGCGACGTGTGGAACCGGACATCACTGCCCTCATTTCATCCTCCCTTGTGTAGGGGAAGACAAAATTAAAAGAGTGAGAGGAATGTTGTCAAAAAGCGCGTTGAATACGCCTCGGTCACCGAAGTGAATTTTTTGTCCATTATGGGAGCTTTGGGTTTTGTGTATCAGGTTATCCCTTGTTTAGGAGATAACAGGATGTAGGAATACATCACCCTTTCATTCACATCTTCCCTTATTTAGGGGAAAATGGAAATTGCAAGAAAGGATGTTGCGAGGCCCCTCTATGGATTTTATAAAAATTGCCTTATGGCCTATTTCAGATCACTATAAGTGCTTTGGGTGTTCTGTATCAAGTTATCTCTTGTTTAGGGGATACCAGGATGCAGGAATACATCACCCTTATATTCACATCTTCCCTTGTTTAGGGGAAAATGGAAAGTGCAAGAAAGGATGTTGCGAGGCCTCACTGTCATCCAAAATGTTTTGACAGAGTCGTCATCTTTATTTTAAGGAAGAAATAAAGAAAAACCAAAAATAAAACCAGAGATTGCAAAAACATGTTCGGAGGCTAAGTTACGAGTTGGGAAGGTGCTAGGCACCCAACTCACCCTTTCGGTCTCAAAAACAGTTTTTGGCTAAAGTATGCTTTTCTTTATATTTATCTAGCAAATAAATAAAGCATTAAAATAAAGAAAAGAAAACAAATACATCCATGTCTACATTATTTACAAACTTGCAGCCGCCTCCTCCCAGTAATTACAAATACATTTAAAAATATTTGGCCATAATAATGGTTCTTTTTAATGTTATCTTCTAAATAAATCCAGGCAGCACAACGACTTATATTTTTACATTGGGCCGGATAGAAAATAGTTTTTTTTTATATAAAACAATGTTCTTAAAGGCTCACCTTTTAGAGCGTGGTGTGCTCGCTCTGTCCTTCCTGAGATGGAGTCTTTTTTGCCGCCCGCCGCGGTTCGCGGTGATCGCCTCCGAAGGTTGCTTTTGGGCACTGTTAAACGGACGAGCAATGCTTTTTGCTTTTGCGTTGCTTGCCGCCGGGCGGAATCGGGCAAAACAATTGCTTGTTTCTCGCGGATTTGGCCTTTTTACTCTGGGCGAGCAACCGCTTCTTTTCGAGATTTTTGATCGGGGAAATAGGGTGAAAACCTAGCTGGGGGCTAAGGCTCACTTTGACCGGTTAGTTTTGTGTTTGGAGGAGATTTGGCGTAGCCGAGGCTTTATAGAGGGGGCACTCACTATTCCTCACGATCGCCACTACCGCTTCGCAGTAAAATAAACGCATCGTTTTCTCTTATCGATGGGTGTTTACGCTCGGCCGAAAGCAAACCCGAGGCCTCTATTTATAGGTCGAGAGAGGGACATCGCTGGCATTTCTGGATTTCACTATGCACTTCACCAGCTTGTACCCCGTGCTTCAAAATTTGTGCAATGCGTTAAGTTTGGGCACAATGTAGCACTCCTGGCGCTAGAACCAACCAACCCTTTTGGGCGCCGCGCCGCCTCGCTCTCAACTTCTTTTTGACACTTTTAGCCCTTGCATTTTACTGCTTGGCGATCCTCGCTTTGTCTTTTGCATTTTTAAACCTCAGAACTTGACATTGGTTAAGTTTTAACAGTCTTCGTATCGCATGTCAAAGTTATGTACCAGGGGTACGAAATTAGGGTATCTATAGCGATGCCTCACTGTGATCCAAAATGTTTTGACAGAGTCGTCATCTTTATTTTAAAGAGGAAATAAAGAAAAACCAAAAATAAAACCAGACATTACAAAATATGGGTTCGGAGGCTATGTTACGAGTTGGGAAGGTACTAGGCACCCAACTCGCCCTTTCGGTCTCAAAACAGTTTTTGGCTAAAGTATGCTTTTTGTTATATTTATCTAGCAAATAAATAAAACATTAAACAATCACATTCATGTCTACATTATTTATGGACTTGCAGCCGCCTCCTTCCAATAATTACAAATACACTTAAAAATGTTTGGCCATAATAATGGCTCTTTTTAATGCTATTTTCTAAATAAATCCGGGTAGCACAACGGCTTATATTTTTACATTGGGTCGGATGGAAAATAGCATTTTTTATAAAATAAACTCTTAAAGGCTCACCTTTAATAGCGTTGGTGTGCTCGCTCTATCCTTCCGGGAGAGGGAGTCTTTTTGCTGTTACTACTGCGGTTCGGGCAGGGTGACTGCTTCCGAAGGTTGCTTCTGGGCACCGTCAAACGGGCGGAGCAACTGCTTGCGTTTTTGCTACTGCTTGCTTGCTGCTGACGGAAATTGGGCAGAGCAACTGCTTGCTTCTAGCGGATTTAGCCTTGTTACTCGGGCAAAGCAACTGCTATTTTGGATTTTTGGATTGGGGAAATAAGGTGGAAACCTAGTAGGGAGGCTAAGGTTCATTTTGACCAGTTGGTTTTATGTTTGGGGGAGATTTGACAGAGCTTCGAGGCTTTTTGGAGGAGGGGAACTCTAAGGACGATCGCTCTGCGTAAAGTGTAAGCAGTGTGTGCGATGAAGTGAACTGTGTGAAAATTTCTCTGTCCCCAAATTCTGAAGCCGGACACCTTTATTTATAGATGGGAGCAAGGACACCGTTGTCATTTGGGAATTTCTTTATGTGCTTCATCGGCTTGTACCGCGTGCTTGAGAGAGTACTAATTCTCAAATCGGAAGAGCACAAATAGTGTTTGGGCGTCGAACCCCTAAGAAGTGGGCGCGACTCCCATTTTCCATGTTGGCGGCGCCAGTGTACTATCCATGGTGGCGCCAGCTCCCTTTTTTCCGATTTCTGACACTTTGGCCCCCTGAAATTCACTATTCATGCATCCTTTCATTTCTTTTGTATATTTTACAATCTAAACCCTGTAACTTGACATTTGTTAGTGTTTAACAGATCTTGATATCTCATGTCAAGATTACATATCAGAGGTACGAAATTGGGGTGTCTACAGTATTGTTTGACAAGTGTTATGAGTAACGGGATCGCCAGCCTACTCTTATTATCATATGTACACAATTTGGGTAGAGGATAGTTAGGAACCAAATTATAAAGTTTACGTATGATATAGGTTACCAGTGGAAGCAAGTTGGTGTATTGTGTGTAGTAGAGTCATTGACCTATTCTTGGGCTATCTAGTGTTTAATTAATACTTATAGATAGCTAATGACAACATTGTATACAATAAGACATACTGCTCAAATACTCGCTAGTAATCACATGGTATTTTATGATGTAATAGATTCTATTGACCTATACTGGTGATTGAGCATGATGTCTAGTATTTACAGACTCAACAATTGCCTCTTGGTTTGGTTGGTAGGACTAGAGGACTTCCCATGTGTTGATATTGGTATCCAATAGCTACGGACACAATTGCGATTCTAAGGTAATGTGTGGTTAGCGGTGTGTTTTATGAATAATATAGTATTGATACTGGTGCATTTTATTTCACTAATTGGTTGGCCTGGGGCCGTTGTGTTTAGTTCTCGAGTAATAGCTTGTGAACTTTTTTGTTTTCCCGACTTTTCAGAAGCTATGGTGTTTATATTATTCACATGAATTATTATGTTTTATCAGTCGACTTTTATTTAGCTCGTAATTAGTAGAGGCTTTGCACGTGTTTTAGGTGTTTATTAGACGCTCGACCCGAGGCTCGTATAGAGATTGGGGGTCGAGGCGTTACAGGTGGTATCAGTGCTATGGTAGTTCGCAGCCGGGATAGGATCCTCAAGCTAGGTGGGTTGGTTTTCTGGTTGTTAGGTATTATCGATGAGTGGTTGTGTTTAGGCCATGGTAATGGTCACGTATTGGTATAAGATGTGTCGTGGCCATGTATTGTAGACTGGTTATGGAGAAATGGCGTTCTTATCTATGTGTGGACGTGTAGTAAGGAATAATCCTTGAAAGATTCATATTACTTAATTCGTGATTATGATTGTGAGAACCCAAACCCATTACTTGTATATCATGTCTCCTATACTTGATTAATATGTTCATTATGTGTCTTAACATGTTTTGGAGTCCATATTGTTCATACAATGCTCGCATTAGGTCAATCATGATCATAGTTGCTTGTATGCCTTCTATACATTGCATGCCTTGATATACCTGCTTCGTGTATCGTCTTAACACTTAACTAAGTCCTACTAGAGCCTTAGTACCTTTATAACATGTTTTATAACTTCAATCTAGGTCATTGTATGCTTGGTTGAGAGTTCGGAAGCCTTCTTGCTTCATTTGACCTTTTTGACTCTTAGGGTCTCTCGGTTTGTCTTTCCTTGCCTCGTTTCGTGTCTTTGAGACTCGTGAGATGTTAACTTGGATCCTAGACCTTGTATCCTAGTCTTAAACATGTTTAAGAATGTTCATTCATGCTTGTTGTATCTTTGTTTAACTCGTCATTGATTCGTTTGATGTTCGTTGCGAGTTTCGCCCTTCATTCCTCCTTGTTTCGGGTGATGTTCGGACCTGTTCCGATTGTGTTTTGAGTGTTGGTTTACCCCCCTTGAATTGCTTGGGTTGTTTGGGGTTCATTCTAGGCCAAATTTGAAGGCTTTTCAATCTGGAGACCTTGCCCTCGCAAGGTGGTTTGGGCTTGCCCTCGCAAGGAAGGCAGAAACTTGGGAAACGAGTTCTGGAGACCTTGCCCTCGCAAGGTGTAGATGACCTTGCGACCGCAAGGTCATCAGATCCTCAATTACGGGATTTTGAATCATGTTGAGTCTTGTCCCTCACACCTGACCCCTTTGTACGACCCAAGGCAGCCCCCAACTTGACCCTTGACCCTTTTAAGCCTATTTTGAGCCCTTGGATGTGTTTTAATCAAGGGTACTCTTTCATCCACCAATGAGAAGCCTAATAATTCTAATCTTGGATTGACTCTTTTAGTGAGTTCATCATCCCTAACCTCCAACTGATCAGCCATTTTTCTCTCATTCCACCATTGTTGAGTTGGGTTCTTAGAGAGAGAAAGCTTGGGAGCTCTACCTTGGTTGCTTGATTGCCGGAGCTCCGTCCATCCGTTTTTCAATCCGAGACCACCGAATCGAAGCTCTTCTCCTCTAGTTTAATAATCTCTGGTTTGTTTTAGCATGCAACAATTGGATTTCGAACAAGGTAAGCTATTGATTCCCCTTAGGATGTATGCTAGAAATGCCATGCTATCCCCCTTCTTTCATGTCTCTCATACCTTTGCCATGTTAATATCATGTTTTAGGATGATTTGAGATTTTGGGAATTTTGAATGATATATTCATCTTATTGTTTTGGTCCTAAGCCTAGAATTAAAAGTGTTCTATGCCTCCTTAGGAATAACTATTGTTCTTGGACCTTTGACTTTTATTGACTTTTAGGAATTATGATTTCTAGGGTTCCATAAATTATGAATTGTTCATCTTGTTGTTTTGGTCCTAAGCCTAGAATTAAATGTGTTCTATGCCCCATTTGGAATAATTATTGTTTTTGGACCATTGACTTTTGACAACCTTTAAAGATTATGATTCTAGGGTTCCATAAATTATGAATTGTTCATCTTGTTGTTTTGGTCCTAAGCCTAGAATTAAATGTGTTCTATGCCTCATTTAGAATAACTATTGTTCTTGGACCATTGACTTTTGACAACCTTTAAAGATTATGATTCTAGGGTTCCATAAATTATGAATTGTTCATCTTGTTGTTTTGGTCCTAAGCCTAGAATTAAATGTGTTCTATGCCCCATTTGGAATAATTATTGTTCTTGGACTATTGACTTTTGATAACTTTTAGAAATTATGATTCTAAGGTTCTATAAATTATGAATTGATGATAATTCTTGACTATGGTTATTATTTGGATTAATGGCCTAGTCTATCCTATACGAGAACTTAGAAAAGGGTTTAGAATGCACTTAGCGTTTAAACTCTATTGGATGAATTTATAGAGACGACTCAACGGAGTCTATTTTAGTGAGCCATTGAACAATACCGGCTCAATGATCAATCCCTACGACGTTCTAAATGCGTTTCACTAAGAATAATAATTCTAGACTCTTGAATTGGATTGATTACCATGCTTGATTTAAATGTCATATAATTGAATGCCTATTTGACATGTTGAGTTCGCTCTTGTCGAACTCAATCCTACTTGATTTATTGATGAGAATAATTACTTGTCATGAACGAGATCGCTCTTGTCGACCTCGTTCTCTACTTGAGAATTTGTTAAGTAAACACTACTTGGCATTTGCATGAGTCCAGCTGGCATACCCGTCTTTGTTCACACACGCCTCCACTGTGGCCACAGTGGGGAAGTAGCCCCTTTGCTGTAACCATTAGAGCATCATTGGTGTGTCTATCCCGGGCATCTCCTCGGAAGGTCGATGTACTCACACACATCTGACACCTCACATTCCAGATAACGCTTGTATGCAGGAACTACGTAGCGGCCCGGCTCTCCATATATCCTTATCCTATGTGATTTAATTACGAGCACCTATGTGAAACAATGTGCATCTTGGATATATGATCTCTATGCTTATGTGATGATATCTTGCCTTGTATGTTGCATATTGCCATGACATGCATGATTGATAGCTTACAAGTCTTTATGACTTACCCATTCCCCTTTACTGCTTTAGATCCTAGCAAAGCAGGTCCTTCTCGAGGCTTGCGTGTTCGTGACTTCCTTTATTCCTCTTTGGTCCGGACGTTGCGCGGTTGAAGAGGTGGTTTAGATGTCCTCTTCCTTCCTTTTATATTTTGCAAGGACGATGGGTTAAAGCAAGTCAATTAGACTATGCTTGGGAATATGTGTATAGAACTTGAACTTGTTATTTTATTAGCTACTTGTAGTTTTCACTTGTAGTATTTGTATTCCTTTGATGCCGGCATTGTGTAAGCCGAGCTTGGTTATCTTGTTAATAGTTCACTACGTATAAGTCTTCCGCTGAGCATCCTATTAGCTCTTATTTAATTCTTGTCCATAAACTGTTAGCTTGGGTTCCGGCATGTAGTGTCGCCGATGACTTGGTTTAAATTGCTTAACTGTTATATCAGGAAATGTTTTTAAAATTCCGGCCTTTTAGTGCCGAGGCGTGTTACGTCTCCAATGTTGCGTCACGTCGTTTTCTTAAATTAAGTCCTTGCATGTTCATGTGCTTACTTGTTTCCCCCTATTTGGGCGGTCCGACCCGCGGTTCCACCTCGGGCCCGGGTCGGTCGCCACAGTTGGTATCAGAGCTTGTTTATAGGTTAGCTATCGGCCAGGATAGGTTCCATGGCCTAGTTGGGTTAGTTCTTGTGTGAATCATGACGTTGAGTGTTCTGTTTTGTGCCTTATTGGCAGATTCTTCGTGAATGAATATGACTTAGCGTTCTAAGTTCATTGTAATCTAGATTCTCGTGAGTACAGTGTTCGTGTCAAGGAATACTACCTTTCTCCCGTTTTACTTTCAAGGCGCAGTTATACCAAGAGTAGGTGTTACGCTACTATAGATCCATTGTTTCCTTGCTTCGCTACTTGAAATCATAGAAATCAGTTTGTCGGTCCCAAGAGTGATCGCCATGGAATTCACTACAGCCAAGATTCGTTGTACGCGTTTTGAGAGCGGAATGGCTTAGCCTCCCGTAGTACTTATTAATATTTCATAATTGTTATATGAATACTTGTACTCATTGTAGTTCATGATCATGTGTTCAAGTCTTGCTTGCTTGGAGGAAACTTGAGTAAATGCTTCCCCATATTAATTTTAGTTAAGGAGATTATCCCAAATAATGAAAGATTTTCATTCATGGTCTGTTAAAATTTGTGATAAGCCAAGAGTTAATCACGTGCCACGTGCTCGAAATTGTTTTCAACCTGTACGTATTTTCATGTGAAAGGATTAGTAGTGTATTTGTGGGTAAACATATTCTACCTACTGATTTTGAAATTTTGTTCACGCCTTATTGTTAACCTAATATATTAGAAAAATATTAGCTTTGGGTATTGTGTTGTGCCTACCATTGACTAGCTTGATTTTCGACCATATATGGGTTGACTTATAATGATTAAGAATATACTAGTAAGTAATCTTATGTTATACGTTAATGTCTGTGATTTTGTTCATGCTTAACATCGCGATGTTCCATGCATACCATTGATAAGTGGTTAAAAGTGTGATTAATAACATACGTGAATTTTCTTGAACTTGGATATCGAAAACTACTTAGTAGATTCCTTGAAATGTGCTAAATAATATTAGACCACCTTACCTTGTATGAATGTGTATATGTATGATAATAACACGATTATTCCATACTTGTTATACTTGCATAGTAGAGTTAAAATACTATGTTACATGGCGTTTGTACCCTATATATATGTATACATACTTATTTGAGACCGAATTGGAGGATGCTTGTATTTGAATCACAACCACCCTGCATCCTATACGACGAAAGCTTTTGAAGTCATTTAAGAGGATCTCTGACTTGGTTATCAAGAGGTATTCGTCGGAGTACTAGAATGGTTTAAGTTAGGATTGAAATTGACTGAACCCATTACCAAAATGGAATAGAACAAGTAAATGATGCATTGTTATACTTATACAAATATGTGCATTTTGTATATGAAACTCTTATGAGTGTAATTATGAGATTTCCATAATAAGATAGTTACATCTGACATGCCTGGTATACCGTAGTTTGTGTTTATTAGTGATCATGCCATGAATAATATACATGTTATTTCTACTTTGCGGGCTAGAAAACTTTTAACGCAAGGTTGTACTTGTTATCTCACTTGTGTACTTGAGACTATCATGCCTACCTCTATATTATAAGAAGTTCTAGTTTTTCATGAAGTTCTGGTAGTTAATGAATTTCCGGATGTTTTTCAACTGAGTATGCATTACCTCCCGACCGAGAGTTAGAGTTTTGCATTGAGATATTGCCAGGAAACTTCGCCTATTTCTAGAGCACCTTATAGAATGGCTCCAACTGAGTTGAGAGAGTTGCAGGAACTTCTTGATAGAGAGTTTATTAGACCGAGTGTATCTCCGTGGGATACACCAGTGTTATTTGTAAATAAGAAATATGATACTTTACAGTTATGCATTGTCTGCCGCCATTTGAACCAAGTGATTATAAAGAATAATTATCCTTTACCGCATATTGATGATCTCTTTGATCAATTTCATGGACCAGTTGTATATTTCAAGCTTGACGTGCGTAGTGGTTACCATCAGTTATGAGTTCGATATGAAGATACTCTGAAGACAACTTTTCCTTCATGACATGACCTTTATAAGTTCGTTGTGATGACGTTTGAGTTGGCAAACGTTCCTACAGTTTTCATGGATTAAAGAATCGAGTATCCCATAATTATTGGATTGTTTTGTCTTAGTTTTCAATGAGGATATTCTTGTGTACTCAAAGTCATGAGAAGAACATGCGGATTGTTTGAGAGTGGTTCTTTCTGTTTTGCGTGAGAAGCAACTTTTTGCTAAATTTAGCAAGTATGCGTTTTTGCTCGAAAAAGTCTATTTTCTTGGGCAAGTAGTTTCTAGTACTGGTATTTACTTGGATCCATCGAGATTGGAAGTGGTTGCTAAGTGGAAGATTCCTAATTTGTTTATCAAAGTCCGTAGATTCATTGAAGAATTCTTAAAGATTACTACTTCTTTGACTAATTTAAATAGAAGAAGTCTACTTTTATTTGGAGTGACAAATGTGAAAACAGTTTTCAAGAATTGAATATCTAGCATTGCCTAATGATTGTGAGAATAAGACTCTTGCGTTTTCTTTGAACAATGATAGTATCTTGACTGAAGCAGAATTTGCATTCCTTCTATCGATGGAGTATTACGACTAGTTCTAGTTATGGATGAATTGACTAAATCGTCACTTTTCATACCTATTGTGATAACCTACAGTTTGAGCCAGTTAGCATTTTATCGGATAAAGATCCCAAATTTACTTCGAGATTTTGACATTCATTACATGAGGCTATGTGTACGAGACTTAATTTCATTGTTGCCTTTCATCCTCAGTCACATGGTCAGTCCGAGATATTGATTCAGGTATTAGAGGATTTATTGCGTGCTTGTGCTATGGATTTCAAGGTAGTTGGGATTCTCATTTACCATTAGCCAAATTTGCGTATAACAACAGTTACAAGTCCAGTATTGAGATGGCGCCATATGAGGCTTTAAATGGGTGTAAGTGTCGTTCACCGATTTGCTAGGATGAAGTTGGTGAAACAAAGCTATGAGGTTCAGAAATGGTACAACAGTCAGCTGAGAGTGAAACTTATCAGAGACAGATTGCTTACAGCTCAGAGTAGACAGAAAAGCTACGCAGACAACCGGAGACGTGACTTAAAGTTTCAGGTTGGTGATTATGTATTCTTGAAAGTATCACCCCGACGCGGTACTAAACGATTTGGGAAGAAAGGTAAGCTTTCACCTAGATTTATTGGACCATTCGAGATCCTAGAGAGGATTGGAGCTTTGGCGTATCGGTTAGCATTGCCACCTTCTATATCGGATGTTCATGATGTCTTCCATGTCTCGATGCTACGCAAGTACTTGAAGGATGAGTCACATGTCCTTACTTATGATGAGATTTCTATTGAACCTGACCTTTCTTATGATGAGAAGCCGGTGAGGATTCTTGATACGAAGGAACAAGTCTTGAGAACGAAGAGGATTCCGTTAGTGAAGGTCTTGTGGAAGAATCATGATATTGAGGAAGCCACGTGGGAGACCGAGCTTGATATGAGAGAGAGATACCCTTTCCTATTTGATGATCCCGGTAAGAATTTAGGGACTAAATTCCTTTTAGTGGGGGAGGATGTGAGAACCCAAACCCATTACTTGTATATCATGTCTCCTATACTTGATTAATATGTTCATTATGTGTCTTAACATGTTTTGGAGTCCATATTGTTCATACAATGCTCGCATTAGGTCAATCATGATCATAGTTGCTTGTATGCCTTCTATACATTGCATGCCTTGATATACCTGCTTCGTGTATCGTCTTAGCACTTAACTAAGTCCTACTAGAGCCTTAGTACCTTTATAACATGTTTTATAACTTCAATCTAGGTCATTGTATGCTTGGTTGAGAGTTCGGAAGCCTTCTTGCTTCATTTGACCTTTTGACTCTTAGGGTCTCTCGGTTTGTCTTTCCTTGCCTCGTTTCGTGTCTTTGAGACTCGTGTGATGTTAACTTGAATCCTAGACCTTGTATCCTAGTCTTAAACATGTTTAAGAATGTTCATTCATGCTTGTTGTATCTTTGTTTAACTCGTCATTGATTCGTTTGATGTTCGTTGCGAGTTTCGCCCTTCATTCCTCCTTGTTTCGGGTGATGTTCGGACCTGTTCTTCTCGTGTTTTGAGTGTTGGTTTACCCCCTTGAATTGCTTGGGTTGTTTGGGGTTCATTCTAGGCCAAATTTGAAGGCTTTTCAATCTGGAGACCTTGCCCTCGCAAGGTGGTTTGGGCTTGCCCTCGCAAGGAAGGCGTAAACTTGGGAAACAGTTACGGAGACCTTGCCCTCGCAAGGTGTAGATGACCTTGCGACCGCAAGGTCATCAGATCCTCAATTACGGGATTTTGAATCCTGTTGAGTCTTGTCCCTCACACCTGACCCTTTGTACGACCCAAGGCAGCCCCCAACTTGACCCTTGACCCTTTTAAGCCTATTTTGAGCCCTTGGATGTGTTTTAATCAAGGGTACTCTTTCATCCACCAATGAGAAGCCTAATAATTCTAATCTTGGATTGACTCTTTTAGTGAGTTCATCATCCCTAACCTCCAACTGATCAGCCATTTTTCTCTCATTCCACCATTGTTGAGCTGGGTTCTTAGAGAGAGAAAGCTTGGGAGCTCTACCTTGGTTGCTTGATTGCCGGAGCTCCGTCCATCCGTTTTTCAATCCGAGACCACCGAATCGAAGCTCTTCTCCTCTAGTTTAATAATCTCTGGTTTGTTTTAGCATGCAACAATTGGATTTCGAACAAGGTAAGCTATTGATTCCCCTTAGGATGTATGCTAGAAATGCCATGCTATCCCCCTTCTTTCATGTCTCTCATACCTTTGCCATGTTAATATCATGTTTTAGGATGATTTGAGATTTTGGGAATTTTGAATGATATATTCATCTTATTGTTTTGGTCCTAAGCCTAGAATTAAAAGTGTTCTATGCCTCCTTAGGAATAACTATTGTTCTTGGACCTTTGACTTTTATTGACTTTTAGGAATTATGATTTCTAGGGTTCCATAAATTATGAATTGTTCATCTTGTTGTTTTGGTCCTAAGCCTAGAATTAAATGTGTTCTATGCCCCATTTGGAATAATTATTGTTTTTGGACCATTGACTTTTGACAACCTTTAAAGATTATGATTCTAGGGTTCCATAAATTATGAATTGTTCATCTTGTTGTTTTGGTCCTAAGCCTAGAATTAAATGTGTTCTATGCCTCATTTAGAATAATTATTGTTCTTGGACCATTGACTTTTGATAACCTTTAAAGATTATGATTCTAGGGTTCCATAAATTATGAATTGTTCATCTTGTTGTTTTGGTCCTAAGCCTAGAATTAAATGTGTTCTATGCCCCATTTGGAATAATTATTGTTCTTGGACTATTGACTTTTGATAACTTTTAGAAATTATGATTCTAAGGTTCTATAAATTATGAATTGATGATAATTATTGACTATGGTTATTGTTTGGATTAATGGCCTAGTCTATCCTATACGAGAACTTAGAAAAGGGTTTAGAATGCACTTAGCGTTTAAACTCTATTGGATGAATTTATAGAGACGACTCAACGGAGTCTATTTTAGTGAGCCATTGAACAATACCGGCTCAATGATCAATCCCTACGACGTTCTAAATGCGTTTCACTAAGAATAATAATTCTAGACTCTTGAATTGGATTGATTACCATGCTTGATTTAAATGTCATATAATTGAATGCCTATTTGACATGTTGAGTTCGCTCTTGTTCGAACTCAATCCTACTTGATTTATTGATGAGAATAATTACTTGTCATGAACGAGACGCTCTTGTCGACCTCGTTCTCTACTTGAGAATTTGTTAAGTAAACACTACTTGGCATTTGCATGAGTCCACTGGCATACCCGTCTTTGTTCACACACGCTCCACCTGGCCACAGGGGAAGTAGCCCCTTGCTGTAATCATTAGAGCATCATTGGTGTGTCTATCCCTGCATCTCCTCTGAAGGTCGATGTACTCACACACATCTGACACCTCACAATCCAGATAACGCTTGTATGCAGGAACTACGTAGCGGCCCGGCTCTCCATATATCCTTATCCTATGTGATTTAATTACGAGCACCTATATGAAACAATGTGCATCTTGGATATATGATCTCTATGCTTATGTGATGATATCTTGCCTTGTATGTTGCATATTGCCATGACATGCATGATTGATAGCTTACAAGTCTTTATGACTTACCCATTCCCTTTATGCTTTTAGATCCTAGCAAAACAGTCCTTCTCACGAGGCTTGCGTGTTCGTGATTCCTTTATTCCTCTTTGGTCCGACGCGTTGCGCTTGAAGAGGTGGTTTAGATGTCCTCTTCCTTTCTTTTGTAATTTGCAAGGACGACGGGTTTTTAAAGCAAGTCATTTAGACTATGCTTGGGAATGTGCTAGAACTTGTACTTGTTTATTTTAGTTAACTACTTGTAGTATCTTCACTTGTAGTACTTGTATTCCTTTAATGCCAATGTGTTTCCGAGCTTTGGTTATCATGTTTACTAGTTCACTACGTATAAGTCTTCCGCTGAGCATTCTATTTGCTCTTATTTAATTCTTGTCCATAAACTGTTAGCTTGGGTTCCGGCATGTAGTGTCGCCGATGACTTGGTTTAAATTGCTTAACTGTTAAATCAGGAAATGTTTTTAAAATTCCGGCCTTTTAGTGCCGAGGCGTGTTACGCCTCCAATGTGCCACGCCGTTTTCTTAAATTAAGTCCTTGCATGTTCATGTGCTTACTTATCACCCCCATATTTGGGCGGTCCGACCCTGGTTCCACCTCGGCCCGGTGTCGCCATTAATGATAGAAACGAAAAGTAATACGATGTTAATGTCTTACTCGTTAGTAGTAGACGTCGCTTGAAATGCTTGTTTTCTACCGTAGAACTAATATGTCTACATGAGATTGCTTCCATGCTTATTTTCTCATTTGATATTAATGTGCATGAGACTTAATATAAGGGTATGATTGTTGTTTACAAATATCTGGTGCCCTTGCGACGGAAGCTTTTGAAGCCACTTCAAGAGGGCACCCTAAATTATTGTCAAGAGATATTCGTCGAAAAACTAAGTTAGTCGTATCTAGAATTGTAATTGACTTATCCTACTACCAAATGGAATGGAACAGTAAAATGAATGACAGTATGTAAGTAACATTGTACTCCTTCTATGTTTACATATTTTTATGAACGTGGCATATGCATGAATGTCACCATATGTGAATAGACGCAGCGGAAATAACAACAAGGGCTCTTACCACGAGAAACCCTTGAAAATAAGGTAGAAACACGTCAAACCTTAACCAACCTAGAATCCACTAGGAAGAGATAACTGGAATCCACCAGATAAAAGAGAAAACTCTAATTTTATTAAAATATCAATTCAAATTCGGAATTACAATGAAACCTATTTTTATAGGACTAATAATGCTTGGAAAACAAGTTAAAATCTCCTAAAAAGTAGCCTAACATATATGGTAACCTAATAAGACTTAAATTCATCACTTATATACCTAAATCTACTTCTAAACATAAAAATATTACCCTATTAAAATTAAATACGAAAATTACAATAAAATAAAAAATACTCAATCTTAAAATTAAAACTAATCCAATCTTGTCCTACATCAGTCATCCACTCTTGAAAAGAACTCGTCCTCGAGTTCATACCCGAAACTTGAAATTGTCCATGCCAAACAAAGAGATATTTTGAGTAGTATAGCTTTTCGTGCAACCTTGAATCTTTGAAATTCTTGAACAAATCTGAAATTGAAGATGACTCAAAAACTCGAAAGAAACTAGGAGAATTAAACAAAAACTCGTTTGGCATAACGTGTGATCGTGTGCACGCCATAGTAGTCACAGATTGCCCCATGTCATCCTCATCAAATAAATTTGCAACTCCAAAATCTCCTATATCTCCAAAATTATGTTTCTCATAACTATCGCGCTCGAAAAATAATTGCTCAACGTCATCATGCATGTTTCCAAACGCAAGCTCAAGCAAATTTAAATCTTCCAAATCCAGGTCGCTTGTAAAAAACGGTAGATCAGCCTTAATTTTTGGAAACTGTTCTACGTTCCTTGCGATTGGCACCTCCTCCCCTTCATAATTGGAATCCACATCCTCCCCGGCCGGCGGATCACGAGGAGAGGTTTACCTCAAGGCCCTACAAGTTCTCGCATGAGCCCTGCCCGTTGCCTAGGGTTTGCACCACCCCGTCAATCAGAAGTGCCATGTTATTCATCGCAACGGTCATGTCATGCATCGACTGTTGTAGTTGCGTAAGAACGGCCAGTATAGCAACGTTGATGTCATTGTTATTGCCATCGTTAGCCGCCATCTTCACAGGATGTTAATCTGCTCTGATACCAACTGACGCAGCGGAAATAACAACAAGGGCTCTTACCACGAGAAACCCTTCAAAATAAGGTTGAAACACGTCAAACCTTAACCTACCTAGAATCCACTAGGAAGAGATAATCGAATCCACCGTGAAAAGAGAAAACTCTAATTTTATTAAAATATCAATTCAAATTCGAATTACAATGAAACCTATTTTTATAGGACTAATAATGCTTGGAAAACAAGTTAAAATCTCCTAAAAAGTAGCCTAACATATATGGTAACCTAATAAGACTTAAATTCGTCACTTATATACCTAAATCTACTTCTAAACATAAAAATATTACCCTATTAAAATTAAATACGAAAATTACAATAAAATAAAAAATACTCAATCTTAAAATTAAAACTAATCCAATCTTGTCCTACATCAGTCACCCACTCTTGAAAAGAACACGTCCTCGAGTTCATACCCGAAACTTGAAATTGTCCATGCCAAACAAAGAGATATTTTGAGTAGTATAACTTTTCGTGCAACCTTGAATCTTCGAAATTCTTGAACAAATCTGAAATTGAAGATGACTCAAAAACTCGAAAGAAACTAGGAGAATTAAACAAAAACTCGTTTGGCATAACGTGTGATTGTGTGCACGCCATAGTAGTCACAGATTGCCCCATGTCATCCTCATCAAATAAATTTGCAACTCCAAAATCTCCTATATCCCCAAAATTATGTTTCTCATAACTATCGCGCTCGAAAAATAATTGCTCAACATCATCATGCATGTTTCCAAACGCAAGCTCAAGCAAATTTAAATCTTCCAAATCCAGGTCACTTGTGAAAAACGGTAGATCACCTTAATTTTTGGAAATTGTTCTAATGCTCCTTGCGATTGGCACCTCCTCCCCTTCATAATTGGAATCCACATCCTCCCCCGGGCGGATCACGAGGAGAGTTTACCCTGGCCCTACGTGTTCTCAGATGAGCCCTTGCCCGTTGCATGAGCCCCCGCCGTTGCCTAGGGTTTGCACCCCTCGCCGAATCAAGTGCCATGTTATTCATCGCAACTGTCATGTCATGCATCGACTGTTGTAGTTGCGTAAGAACGGCCAGTATAGCAACGTTGATGTCATTGTTATTGCCATCGTTAGCCGCCATCTTCACAGGATGTTAATCTGCTCTGATACCAACTGACGCAGTGGAAATAACAACAAGGGCTCTTACCACGAGAAACCCTTGAAAATAAGGTTGAAACACGTCAAACCTTAACAAACCTAGAATCCACTAGGAAGAGATAACTGGAATCCACCAGATAAAAGAGAAAACTCTAATTTTATTAAAATATCAATTCAAATTCGGAATTACAATGAAACCTATTTTTATAGGACTAATAATGCTTGGAAAACAAGTTAAAATCTCCTAAAAAGTAGCCTAACATATATGGTAACCTAATAAGACTTAAATTCATCACTTATATACCTAAATCTACTTCTAAACATAAAAATATTACCCTATTAAAATTAAATACGAAAATTACAATAAAATAAAAAATACTCAATCTTAAAATTAAAACTAATCCAATCTTGTCCTACATCATCAACCCCCCCCCCTTCTAGCTTATTATTGTGCCTTTTGGGACTAACAACCACGTTCAATAACGGATTGTAGCATTGGGTCAAAGTGTCATCTTCCATCTTCATCATTGACGTTTTTCACTTGCCGTGCTGCGTGGTCTTTGATTCTGACCACCATCAAAGAACCAAGATTGTCATAAGCAAGGGAGAGGCATTGGAAGCATGTAGATCAAGGTTCGAGGGTTCATATGAGCATGGATCGAGGTTCAAGGGTTCTAAAATACATAGAGTATGATTGGAAGATTTAAGAGTTCTATACAAACTTAATTCGTGGATTTATTGGAGATTCAGGCTATTACAATGGCTACTCTACAAATTCAAACATGCCTTGTGAAGCCTTATATTTCATGGAAGTTGACTTGAAGACTCGAGAAATGTTCGTTAATGTCATACAATGACTTTGGAAGCTTTTAACGCCTAAAAGAAGACTTTAGGGGGGGGCCAAAATGCAACTTTGAAAATTAGGCCTTTACAAAAAAACGGGATTTGTAGATTTTCCTTATTTTGGTGGATTTATGTTTCTTAAATAGATTAGGTAACTTACCTAATTGTTGTCTACATAGATTAGGTAAACTGAGTAGTTTCCTAAGTTGATTTTATTTAGTTTCCTAAGTTGATTCTAACTAGTTTCCTAAGATGATTCTACTTAGACCTTTCCTTTTACTTTTAGGTTTAGGATTCACAACCCATATAAATAAGGGTTGTGGCTTTTTATTTTGGAGAACTTTCTGATTATTGATTAATGTAGTTTTTGAGTGTTTTTCAAAACTTCCTTGTTCTTCATTGAACTTATTCTTCATTGAACTTTCTAATTATTTATTATTTTAATTAAAATATATTTTAAATATCAAATGGCAAACTAAATTATGAAAAATCAAATCAAATCTCACTTCGCAGCAAGTAAAAATATGACCAAAATAATCTAACATGTATGATTTTACATTACAGGTTTTTAACACCCACAACGAGAGAGGATAAAATCGGATAAATATAAAATTATGTATGAAACTAAGACATCATAGGTTGGGAAAGACATATTAGAGGTATATGAAAAATGCAACTATAATAATACATTTGTTGGTGAGTATTAAAAATATTAGGCACTTATGTAGTAAATTTAATAATTAATTGTGAATAATCTAAGAAAATGCATTAAGGCAATGTGATATAATGTCAAGAAGATTAAAAAATGGAGAACTTTCAAGTGACAAATCTTTTGAAAGATTTAATGGAAATATATTTTTATTTTTCCATTTTAGTGAAATCAATGGGAATCCATTTTGGTGGTGGTGATACCTAAGTGGTGGTAGTCGTAGGATGCCGGTGGTGATGGTTAGGGTAGTGGTGGGGGGCAATTGTAAATTGCGCGGTTTGTGTGAATACGATATTGTTAGATTTTCAAATCATCAATTTTTCAAATCTTCATATGGGTTTGGGTTTCAATCATCAAATTTAAAATTTCAAAAAATGAATTTAAGTTTGTAAATAGTGAAATTTAAGGTTCTCGTAGTGGTGGGTCTATAAATGATGAGTTTTTGCGTATGTGTTAATTTGAACGAAGGACTAAGAAATTAGACAAAGAAATAAAATAAAAAATTGATTTTTAGGTTAATGATGTTATTTGAGGTGGTAAGTGGTGGTAATGGTAGTGGGTCTAGAGATGAGGTTGATGAAAGAAAATGAAGGATAACAAAATAAATTAAATAACTTCTATATTTCATTTTTAAGAGTAATGTATTTTTTAACTTTAAATTTAAATAGATACAAATAATTAATCCTCTTCAAATTATCCACCAAATCACATAGTGCACCCAAACCTAAGGTTTGTCCCATAATGATATCTGATGTTATATTTTTTCATATTTTCCACCCTAGCCGCGACAACGGTTAGAAAAGTCACGCTAAATAGCACGTGGTCTTCTACGATGTTAACTCGAGGAAATATTAGAATTCATGTAAACTTTAGGGTGCTTAAAGTTCAAATGTTAAAATTGGAGTGAGGTCCACAATTTCATTTTTTCTCCTACCGAAAGAAAATCTAGATAAAAGACCAACCATTTTTTCCGATCTTCACTTTCAACAACAAAATTAACCCATAACCCGATCTTGGTTTTGTCCACTCCCTCTAAATTTCTCTTAAATTTCTCCCTTAACCCGATGATAGATATGCATTTTTTCTCGCTTTCATTGTCAATTTTCTTACCTTGATAATGAAACAAAGTAAACGAAAGATATGAAAAAAAAAAAAAAAAACCTCTTACTCATAGTTACACGGCTCATCTTCAATTTCATGTATGAAATTGATCCACGCCCACCCTCTCTCCGTGAACTCATCCACCATCGAAATCAATCAATTTCTCATCTC
>CM028384.1:15182371-15233356 GCA_013146195.2 Codonopsis lanceolata | reverse complement strand
CAATGGAATGAATTGATGGGCCATTTTACGAGAAGGCGAGGTAAGTTGGCTCTTTTCGATCTATAAGCTGATTTTTTTTTCTTTCAAGTGTACTTCTATCAACCTTGCGTGTATGCATCTAAGGCTATTCCCCGATTTTGTCAGCGGTCTTCTTGACATGGCTAATCTTACTATTCCTTTCCTTGAACACAAAACTTTGTAACCACTTCCAAATCAAAGTTCTGCTCTCCAGCTTCTAACACTTTCTTAATTATGTATAGGTTGACCTGCATGAGGTCAATGCTTTAAGACACGATGACATGGAAAACAAATTGTGGAAAATATACCTTATGGTGGAGCTAAAGGAGGATAGGATGTAACTCGGGAATTAAGCATATCCGAGCTTGAACGACTTTACCGGAGTTTTCACACAAAAGATACATGATCCGATTGAATCCACACCGACGCTCTCGCACTGGATATGGGAATAATTCATTGTGTCTCGCAAAGATTTATAGCGCTCGGCTTACTCTAATGTAGGTTCTAGCTTTTAGTAGTTAGTAAACAAAAGAAACATGCAAGAATGCGCTTCACCACACGCCTTTTCGCATGTAGCGATGAGGGCGTATTTTTAATCAAACAAATTGATTTCTTGTGTTTGAACGCATTAATGGCATGGATAATGGATGAGTAATTTAAATTTCATGGCTACTCACCACTGTGTCAGAATTGAAAACCTATTGTAAGTCTACACGTACACGGGTCTAAAAATCATAATTAAAGTGTATATTGCATCGCATGAGCATACATTTTCTCGACACTAACCTCTTTTCTTTCCTTTCAAATGAGTTGTACATTTTTCGTAGTATTTGCTTTTATGATCTCAAAGGCTGAATTCTTTACACAGATTCGTGGATCACTAAAGCGCAGATGTTGCTACAGAAGGGGGTACTCTTTCAAAGAGCAGGCCTTGCTTAATGAGCATGGAAAGAGCATTGTCGGTCAACGCTATTGCGTGTACATCTATCATATAACTTCTATATTCATTTATGAATTTTAAAAAGAATCACTCAATATGATATTCTTTCTCGATCGTTCTTGTTCTTATCTTAGGGATTTGGTATGTTGGTTCCTCGGTCGCTCAACTCATTAGTGAAAATGGTGGGAAGGTTGTAGCCGTGAGTGACATAATGGGCCATAAAGAACAAGAAGGACTTGACATACCAAGCCTTCTAAGCACGTTAAAGAAAATCGTGGAGTGAAAGGTTTCGCAATGCCGATCCTATTGATCCCATTCTATTTTGATTGAAGACTGTGACATTCTCATCCCACGCCTCGTGGTGTGATAAACAGTTCGTAGCCGACCTTCTACTTTGAAGTACTCTCTGCCTATTTCAATATTTTATCATGACGCCTGATCGTCTGATTGAAGGAAAAACGCAAATGATATCAAAGCCAAATTTGTAATCGAGGCAACCAACCATCCAACCGACCCTGAGGTCGATGAGGTTAGGGCTTGCCCAAAATATTATGTCATTACGGTACGCATCCTTAGTAAAATAAATTGAGAGAGATAAGTATTGTATTTGTCTGCAGATATTATCAAAGAAGGGCGTTTTTATCCTCCACGATATATATTGCAAACTTCGGGAGGGGTTCTTGTTGAATTACTTTGAGTGGGTTCGGTATCAATTTTGACCAAAAATTGTCTCGTTTTCTCCGTAGTATCCATAATAGATGATGGTCTATCTTTTCCATTCTTACATTGCGGAATATTCAAGGATTCATGTGGGACGAAGATAAAGTCAACAATGTGCTAAAGACATACATGACACAAGGGTTCAAAGATGTGAAGGAGATGTGCAAAACCCACAATTGTGATCTCCGAATGGGAGCGACGTTCACGCTTGGTGAATCGTGTTGCCCGAGCAATAATCCTCGGGGTTGGGAAGCTGAGGAATGGAAATCTTGATAATGTCGAAAATCGAATAATAAAGGCAAGAATGCTTCAACAAAGGAGGCTTATTTGATTGCCTCTAGTCAACCTTCAACTTTGTTTTATCGTGTTTCTTCTACCATTATCTTTATCGATCTGCATTGGAAATTTTTTATTATAGGGAACTTGATGAAATAGATGGTTTTATCTTTTAAGAATTTGTGACAAGATATAACTTGGTGATATGTAGCTATGTTTAAACAATGGATAGATGCGAGAAAATAGGATCATTCGTTCGATTCTCGGCTACTAACTCCTCTTTGTTGAAGTCATTTTATAAACAAGGGAGATGAGATGATTCACCACACCAGCTTGCACTTAAACAACACATACATCAAACAAATTATGAATGTGCTTCAAACCTTACATTACTCAATTTCTCTACAAATTGAAAACCTCAATCTCATACATGATATAAAACAGCAGTTGGAGGACACTTCTCATTCCATTAACAATCAAAATGTTGTACCAATAATGTTGTTACTACCATCAATGTCACAATCAAGAGCGTGAAAGCAAAACCGATTCACCTAAAACATTAGGTAACAACAAAGCTAATGAGACCACACTAAATAGACATCAATGAAAGCTTATGACAATAAAGCCTCTACGTAGAAGTATAAACCTACATACACTAACTTTTTTTCTTTCAGTTCTTGCTTTCATTCTTTCTAAACAAGGGTTCAAAACTAAGTTTATACAATAGCTCCATCTTGTACGTCCTACATCCAAAATAATAACCCATGATCATTGTGACGACCCGACCCGGATCTCAATACGAGATCCCAAGGTCGTGCCATCAGGACAAACTAAGAGACAGACAAGCACCTGCTAAGCATAATGGTGCGAGTCAAAAGATGAGCCAACAAGCTCAAGACAGAAAGACAAAGCCATAACGGCGATACAGGAAAATAAAAACCAAAACCTACGGAAGCAAAACCATAATGGAACCCGAGCTAACAAGCTCCTAAATATAAACAACCAAAGAGATGGTAAATCTCTCGGCCCAAAAATTCGACGCGCGTGACGCAACATTAGACACGCACCACAACCATCGGCAACCAAGGCCAGCAACAGACAAAATCCCAACCTGATAAACACCACTCAACGACTACAACATGCCGGAGGGACAATTTAACTATAACAATATAATCAATGCTAAACCACCAACCAAATCTCACGACTAAAACTGTCGGAGGTAGGAACAACAATAATACCAAAACTAGAATAAACAAGCCACACATGCTCGAAACGACAACGGAAATAAATTCTAAGGATACAAGGGCTCGGCTATACAACCGGCTTCCAAATATACAACCATAACATAATACTACAATCTACCCAAGTAAAGTCTACATAACTTTACATTCGAGCCTCACAGATAAATAACAACATAATAATAAATTACTCCAAGCTTATAACTTGGAAGACCACACGCTAGAAGTCGTTATCCGAAGCCATGTACTAACGGGATCATTTGCACACTAGGGAAAACAATCACACGAAGTGAGTCATAATGACCCAGTAAGTTTCTAAATGCAACGTATGGCATATTATGACATGGCATGGCATAATGTGCAATCATATAAAATCATGGTATCATGCTAGTATACCATAATGAAATATGTACTTAATTTTTAAAGCACATAAACTCACATAAATCAAATAGCATATTATCTTTCATATAAATGCTCATAAATAAACATGTGTAACAGTATACGTATCTCGAACCGTTACAATCAGATCCGGGTTCCAAACCCAACCAACTTACCATGAGATCCAAATCTCAAACCATGATCCGGGCTCAATTCCCAATCAATCATACCACAGGGGTTTCCTCCCAAATAATCACAACTCATCGGTTTCCCTTAATGAGCACTCGTCGTTACATTCATCCGATCTCGGGATGAGAAATGGGAGCTTCGAAAATAGGCTAGATGGCTCTCTCGAGACCACATCCCACTTATTGGCCAAATAGTGAGGAGAAAAAGGACCCAATGCAACGATTCATAGCGATTGTTTCCAAAGACTATGAATCGTTCCATTCTTGAACACAACAACCAAACCCGCCCAATGGACTTTAAACCAAATGATCAAGTAGATATTTACTTGTATAAACCAATGAGACCAAGTTCATAATTATCGGACTCATTAAACCATGTAGGACATAATGCTCTAGAACAATCTCATAAACCATGCACATAATTGCATATAAACAAGTAGGGCACAATGCTCCAAAAAATCCCATAATCCATGCACATATTTGCATATAACCACGTAGGACATAATGCTCTACGAAATCTCATAAACCATGAATATAATTGCATAAAATCAAGTAGGACATAATGCTCTACCAAACATTATGAACAATGCATATATTTGCATATAACCATTGTGTTCAACTAACTTACAAGTTTAGTTCAAGAACTACTTATTGAGGTATTCATTAATCCTCAAGTCATCAACCCTGTCAAGTATAGCATACAAGCTTAATAACATATAATGTGAGGTCTTCCATAATCCTCAACTCAAATCAACCCAAAAACTACTACGCTAGTCTCAAAATATCCACAATTCAAGACTTATTATCTTAGTCTTTATTTTAAGTACACCGGACTCAATCATAGTCCTAATCGTCACACATGATCGATAACACCAACCTCATACTCAAAACATCATGACTACTCCGTAGTCACTTCTCTAAGTGCTTTTATAAGCACGCAACCAAAATCCTTAAGGAGAGAATTCTTTCTTAATCTTCTCTTACATATACACGTGACCATACGTGGGTCTCAAATGTCCATGCTCTAACAAGCATGCTCAAAACATATTTCTAATGAGTCTCCATACCATGAGTGTCTCCATTTGACACAAACCAAAAAACCCGGTGTGCATAATCATAACCCAAACAAACCCAAACATTGTAGGGTTTCAACCCAAGGCTTTTCATCATTTTATTGGCCTTATAACGACTCAGTTGAGTCTTACTAACACATTTCATTCTTTATGTGTTTTATAAATTCACAAGTAATAATTCATTTAAAGGTTACAAATAAATCCCAATAGTCATTCGGGCTTAATTCCCAAGACCAAAAATCCCCTCAAAACATCACAATCGTTATTCATTTAAAGTTTGGAAGTTATGCGTATCACTTCATTAACCAACGAAATCCGATCGTCGTAGGATTTCAACCCAAGTTCAATTAGCACATAATAAAACTTATAATGACTCCGTTGAGTCCAATCTACCCTTTCTAAAATTTTAGGGCATAGAAGCCATGGGTCTCAATGTCCCCTATGTTCATAACCATCATCAATAGCCATCTTCCCATGTTCGTTTAACTCACATAAACCCCACAAATTACTTCGCAATGCAACTTAGAACAAATGGGCCATCTTGTGCCTAAATTCATTCAAGTCACCTTACCAATCATAATTCCCAATTCATGATTAAATCATACAATATGGTGTAATATACTCTATTAAGCATATAAAACATAGTAATCAAGCTCACATCAATGATTTTGCAAGCTAAAACAAAATTTGGGCAAAACACCCTCCAAGTATCTCTACCAAATCAACTTCAATACTCATGGATAATCAACATAACCAAGTTCAATAGACCATTTAGAACATGAATTTCACATAAATCATGGTCTCACATAGGTTCAATCAACTCTATCATCAATTTGAAAACCTAGGGTTCATGGCATCTTCTGAGCCTAACAATGGCTTCCATTGACCTCACATAGCACAAATGATTGTTTCCCTAGGGTCAATGGAGCCCAAAAGAAGGAGGAATAGGGTAGAAACTTACCTTGGTTCAGCCCCTTCAAGCCACAATCCCGAAATTGCAAATGGTGGGTGTTGTTCTCTTCAATCCCTTCTTCAATACTATGGTGTAGATTGGGGGAAGAAGGTCCCAAGCTATGGCCTCCAAGATTGGGCACTCAAGAACCCTAGAAAACTCCTCTCTCAAGCTCTCCCACGTTTTTGTGAAGTGTAGGCAGAAAATGGGAGGCTTTAGTGGTGTTTTGTGGCTTATATGTGTTAGAAGGTAAGTGGGTGTAGTTTAGATTAATAGGTTTGTTTCCCCTTAATTACCCACACTAATCCACCTCCCAATCTCAATTAGATGGTTAGGACATGTCTTAAGTTAAGTAGGAGGGTTTAGGTTTAGTTTAGACTGGGTTTGGGTGGGTATAAGTTGGTCAACAATTCAATTTTTCACAAAAACCCGTAACAGGGCTGCCAGGGACCCTTGCGGTCGCATCCCTTCCAAGTGATGCGAGCGCATCACTCAATTTTACACTATACACTCCTTTGTTGATTCCTTGTTCGGTCCCGGCCTCTCCCGCATGCATCCTCGAGCCTTAAAGCTTCGAAATGGCTCAAAATTGAATCCTTAAAGTCCTCAAACATTAAACTAATCCATCTAAGTCTCAAACCAATTTTAAAGTAGGTCTAAACTCCCATAAACAACACCCGAAACAACCCTGGGCAAAACCGATGCAAGACGTAACAACTTGCTATCGAAACGTCGAATGAAACCACAAACCGACGGGTAATAACCCATGATTGTAACCACCTATAAGGGCTACAATATAGGCCTGAATGCCTCTCAGATGATGCACAACAGATAGGGGAAATAAGTTCCCGAAAGACAAGACGATCGCCCGGCTCAATCTCGAACTACGCGAAAAGGAGAATTGCTATTCTCGAGGCGTCAAAACTTCACGAGACTTATGGAATGCATCCAATTAGAATTCTAACACATCTAAACATGTTATTTAATCATCATGTAAAGATCTGGGACCAAATCGAGGTCAAGAACACAAAACCCGAATAAACCCTCAATCGCGTCGCATTTCGACTATCGTCGGGTTACGACCTTTGACTTTAGCAAGTCAACTACTATATGACATCTCTTAAAAGTGTTTTAGTCTTAATGTGGTCTCTCATACACATTTAGACTCTCTCACAACCAAACGAGCAATCAACCAAAGAAGAAATGCGAGCATTGCACGCAATTCAAGCTAACCGGGAATCGGGATCTTACAATCATCTTCAAAATCATTTTCCTTCAACAATCCCAAGTTGTTTCCTTCCCCTGATTTTGTCAGCAGTCTTCTTGACATGGCTAATCTTACTATTCCTTTCCTTGAACACAACACTTTGTAACCACTTTCAAGTAGTAGATTAGCCCTCTCTCTTTATAATGACTTTACCCATCTATTAGTTGCAATGTGGTGGGATTCTCACCAATCAAGCGTGTGTATTCGGGTTAAATCTAAGTATACCCATTTGTAGACTACCTAACAAGACAAGCAACACCTCACACACACAAGTTTCATATGTATCCAAACACAAGTTTCATATGCAAACAACTAAGAAATAAAATAAGGTAGAATCAAGATTAATCACATAACTATCATAATTAATCTGGAAATTATAAAAGTTCCCAAACAACACTCTAACTAATTACCCCCAAAAACATGAATCTCAAGAGAGTGATTCAAGAGAGAGAGAGACGAAGCTAATAAAAGCGAGAGAGAAAGAGAGTTGCTCACGGAAGGTATATAGTAACAACCTAGCAACGAGATCTCGCGAAGATGGAGAGTCTGTCATTTGCGAAAATCTTGTTAAAAACTAGGGCCTGAGTGCAAGCTAGCTAGATTAGGGCACAAATAAGGGAAGAAGAAATTGCTTACCAAAGGAAATCCCAAGCGATCGCGGTACCAATTGGACGAAGAGGGGCGAAGTCGAGGGAAGAAGAGAGAGGCATGCCTACCAAGCGAAATCCCAGCGGTGACAGACATCAATTTCGCGAAGAGAGTGAAAGAAAACTTAGTCCAAAATTTTTCAATAAGAGACGGAGTGGGAGGGAGCAACCGCGGGGAAATAAAAATTTGTGGCGCATAAATTTTTTGGGACCGTACCAAAATTAATTATTTGGGAGGAAAATGGGATGGTGTACCAAATACATACTGACTAACTCCTCCCTTCCAAAACAGGGTATTTGGGACCCTTTTTTGGCCCTCCCAAATAACAGGGGTCACAAATAGTAGCTTTTCTTGTAGTGGAGTTTACCATTTTTCACATTAATCATTGTATTAGCAGTTGCCATAAATGGTCTGCCTAACAATATTGGGACTTCATTATTGGTGCATATCTTCCTTTCCATCTCTAGAACCACAAAGTCTACTGGTATGATCAATTTATCAACCTGAACTAGGATATCTTCCACTATACCCAAGGGATATTTAACTGAACGATCAGCTAATTGCAATTGCATATTAGTGGGTTTTAGTTCTCCTAAACCTAATTGTTTATAGACCGCGAAAGGCATCAAATTAATACTTGCTCCTAAATCTAGCATTGCTTTCATCTTTTTAGAACTTCCCAAGGAGACTTGGATATTAAAACTACCTGGGTCTTTCAACTTAGGTGGTAATTCGGGTTGTAAAACAGAACTTACGTTTTCAGAAACAACAATCTTTTCGTTGTTTTCAAACTTGTGTTTCTTAGAGTGAAGATCTTTGAAAAACTTTGCATAAGTTGGAATATTTTTAATAACATTAAGCAAAGGTAAATTAACATTTACTTTGGATAACATATTATAAATTTCCGTGAATTGTTTGTCCATTCGGTTTTTCATAAGTCTTCTTGGAAACGGAATTGGAGGAACATATGGTGGTGGAGCCACATAAGGTTCCTCTTCTTCTTGATCCAACTCTTCTTCTACTTCAACTGTATTATCTTTATTTTGAATTTCTTCTTCTTTTTCCTGTTCCTTATTTGGAACCTCTAACTCTACTTCTACTTCTTTCTCTTCTTCTACCTCTTGATTACTTAAATCATTAATCACTTTATCACTACCACTATCTTTTTCAATTTCTTTCTCTTTTTCAGAATTTTCTACTGTAGCAGGCATATTGGAAGAAGGATCAGGATCACTTACCTCTTCACCTATCACCTTACCACTTCGCAGGACGGTGATTGACTTAGCTTGCTCAGTTTGACTAGGAACTTCCCTTCTTCTCTTTTATTTGCTTGAACTTTCAATATGTTTCTTGATTTTCAATTTCTTCAAGCATGTACTTCATCAAATTTGCTTGACCTTTACTAGCTACTTCTTGCTTGGGAACTTCTTCAATTCTCAAGCGATTTTGATTTGGCAATGTGGAGGTTGTGGTGGTTGAGGTTGGAATTGTTGAGGTTGCAAAGGCTTATTTCCTCCCCAAAAAAAGTTAGGATGATTCCTCCAACCAGGATTATATGTGTTTGAATATGGATCATTCCTTGGCCTTTGAGGGTACATATTCATAGCATTAGCCTGTTCAGAATACATAGCACTTGACGGACAAAAATTAGTAGCATGAGAATATAATCCACATAGAGCACATGCTTCTTGAATTTGCCAATTTTCAAATTGAGCTTGTGTATTTGAATTATCTTGCAATTGATATAGGCTCCTATTTTTACCTCTAGCACTTTTACATTGGGAATTAATACTTAACATCTCAAATAATTCTTCAAGTGCTTACGGTGTCATTCTATTAATAGAACCACCAATGCACTATCAACCATAGTTTGTAAACTTGGCGAAAGACCATGATAAAATTGAAGCACTAACACATGTTGAGCCAAATTATGATGAGGACACATAATAAGCAGATTTTTAAATCTATCCCATGACTCATGGAATGTTTCACAGTTCATTTTGGAATGACATGATTTGTTTTCTATACTCTGTAAGAGATGCATGTTTGTAAAATTTGCTCATAAACAAATCATATAATTGTGCCCAAGTATAAACACTGTTTGGTGTTAGGTTCATAAACCATCTCTTTGCCAATTCTTTTAATGCACTGGGAAAATATTTCATTTTAATTTGATCTTCAGTCAACCCTCCTAAAGGAAAAGTACTCATCATGTATTCATATTCTCTTAAGAAACTGACAGGATCTTCATGGGGCATCCCATGAAAAGATGGTATGGCATTAAAATAATGTCCTTTTAGCTCAAAATTCCTAACAGCATCTGGCAAGACTAGACATGATGTCACCACATTTAATGAAGGTCTACTAAAGTCATTAATAGTTCTTTGATTTACTACTACTTCCATATTTCTTCTTGCAGGCTCTTCTTGTCTTTGATTCCTATTGACTGGGTCAACTAGGTTTTCAGGATTACGAATATTGTTATTTTCTTCCATTGTAGGATCAACCAGAGGATCCTCTCGATTCAGTTGGTCTTGATTATCAGGCTCGAAAGCTAGATTTTCAAAATATCTTTGGTATCTTTTAACAATATTTATATCTTGATCTAAGTCTACCAATTCAGGATTTAAAGATCTACGACCTTGCATGCAAATAAATTAAAGCAATTTAAAAACAAATAACTATTAAAATAAAATAAAATAAAATAAAATCTTTTTGTATTTTTATTTTTTTATAAAAACAGAAAATTAAACTAAAAACTAAATTAAATTAAAAACTACGCTACCTACAAACTAACTACGTGAACTAGCTTGTCCCCGGCAGCGGCGCCAAAAACTTGATCGATGTTTTATTTTATCTATTTCCTTGCAAGTGGACAAGACTATTATAGAATAGACTCGGAAGCAAGGGTCGAACCCACAGAGACAAGTGATCACGAACAGTGCGATTATAGATAGCAAATTATTAACCTAAAGGGGGGTTTTTATGTTTAATTCTACTCTAATCTACTAGTTATAGATGTTTAACTAATTAGACAGTAATAACAGATATGAAGATCTTATGGTGAGTGGAAATCTAGGATTCTGGGTTTCACTTATATCTCCTTTATGTTCAATTCATAATAATGTCATTCAATGTCTTGGGTTCGTTCACTAAAAATAGATATAGTCTGTTGAACAATTGGTTCAGCCTCCATCCCCGTAAAATTCACCCATTCTATATCCTAAGCACAGGAACTATCAATCTAGCTGTCACCTAGATTTATGATCTATCTGTCACCTAGATCATGTAAGAACCTGGTCCTAACTTATCACTCTCGTGCATCGATAGGTCCAATTTATTGTGTTGGTGAGCCAGTGTACGACATATGCACTTGGTCATGCAGTTATCCGCACCTCTAAGCCTTTATTATTTGCGATTACATTCATTTGTTCAAAGCAAAATAATATAGGGATTGATAAACAACACAATCAACAAGCATTGAATAGACATATATATATATATGAATCAAAACATAAATTCGATACAAGTTACCTCCCACCTCCTAGATTAGGGATGATTTAGTTCATCATAGACGATGAACAGCACATGGAGATGATGGGAGACATGATTTGATCTTCAATACTTGAAATTACAAAACCTAACTATGTTATACAATCTAAAACTACCTAAAATCTATGTAAAGAGAGCTTCCAGCCGTCCTCCTTATGCTTAGGCTCGGCATCTGACTTCTATATATACTAGGGAGTTGTGATTGGATCGAATGACTGTGTGAAAATCCGAAAAGGTCGCATTCTGCCTACCTTGCGGTCGCAAGTGTGCTGGATACCTTGCGTCCGCAAGGTCTCCGATGGTGGCTTTTGATTTCTTTGATTGTCGGGCTTCGAGGACCAGATCGCCTACCTTGCGGTCGCAGGCGAGGCACCTTGTCCGCAAGGTGTCCGGTGCGATCTTTATTTTTCTTCAATTTTTCTCTTCCTTGTAATTTGCACTTAAAACCCTGGAGTTTCGCGTATTTTCACAATAATCCTGAAACTTACAAAACTCACCGAAAACATATATTAGTACTCAAAAGACTCGTGAAATAGCATAATTTAAGTCATAGAAGTATATAAAATCGACGTATAAAATACATCGATCACCGGCCTAGACTCCATGCAAAGTCGTGGTCACCTCCTTGCTTGTAACGACATGCAAGGACCCCGTTAGTGCCTCCCTTCCACGAACCAACTCGAACCAGCCCTTTGTACCCCTTCCAATTGTGAGTCTCGGGTCCTTTTTCTTCCATGCCGAAATAGTCCAAGAAGTCTTCTCCGTTTGTGAACGGGCTGCCTCCATTGCTACCCCCTTGCTTGCTCCTTTCCCTTTCAGACTTGGTTTCATTCTCACTTATAATCAGCCCAAGTATTCCCCTGCAACTTGTAACATTCTTCATTGCAACCGCATCACACCCAAGGGAGTTTCTTCGAGAATGTGATCTCACCCTGCTCAATACATTGCGGGAGGATATAATGTATGAAATCCGGGATGAGCTTCCCCGGGTCCTGCGTATGAATCCGAAGACAGTAGATTCCAGGGATCAGACTAAAAGGTGTGCATATCTTGGCGATTATGGGCATACCACGGAGGATTGTTGGTCGTTGAAGAAGGCCATTCAGAAGCTGATAAATGAAGGCCGGTTGGACCGGTTCAAGCGAGATGGGAACAATAGGGGGAAGGTCCCTTGCCGAGATGCACCCTCAATTCGGGGGGTAATAAATGTGATCATGGATGAGGAACCTACTCTAACCCAGCTGGGTAAGCAGATTTATTCCTTGTGAAAGGTGGTGGATTGCCCAACCATTCTGCAGGCAGGGGAGGAATCCATACAAATTACTCGTAGCGAGCTGGCAAGTAGCATGGCTGGGGAGCAGTCCTTGATCGTTTCAGCTCTGGTTGATGGCTGGGTAGTGCATAGGATTTTGGTTGATATAGGAGTGTGTAGGGATGTGATGTACTATTCTTGTTTCCAGGGTTTGGAACTAAAGGATGAATGCCTTAAACCATATTCAGGAACTCTGGAAGGTTTCACCAACCATAAAGTTCTCGTTAAAGGAACAATCGAGCTCGAAGTTTTTATTGGTGAAGGCAATCGTACCACAGCAGAAAAGGTCACTTTCATGGTGATCGACCTGATATCCCCCTACAACATAATTTTAGGGGTGCCCGGTATGACTAAATTTCAGATGGTTGCCTCTATCCCACACCGGCGGGCAAAGTTTTACACAGACCAAGGGGTGGGGATCCTGAAGAGTCAGCCGCAAGTAGTGTTGGAATATGTTCGAGATAGCCTAAGGAAGAAGCAAAATTTGACTCTTGAAGAGGGAAAACAGAAGGTCACTATCAGTAGCAAAGAAAAGTCTCGAGTAACTGTGGGACCACTGTCAATCGCTATGATCGATAAGAGTATAACTTAAGGCGAGCAACGATCGCAAGAGCAGAACGCTTGTCCTTTGCCGACGATGAGGTCGGTGGGACAAGTCAAGCAGGCCGAGGGCATGGAGCTGGATCAGCTTGATAAAGTAGAAACTCAAGCTGAAAAAGATGAAAAAGTGGAGTGTGACATGCTGCTAATGAGGGATGAGCTCGAGGTTACCGCCCAGGACGAGCTTGAGGAAATTGCAATCAATTTAGCCTATCTCCAGCAGAAGATAAAGATAGGCAAGTGATCGATGTTTTATTTAATCTATTTCCTTGCAAGTGAACAAGACTATTATAGAATAGTATTGGAAGCAAGGGTCGAACCCACAGAGACAAGTGATCACGAACAGTGCAATTTATTGATAGCAATTTATTAATCTAAAGGGGGTTTTTATATTTAAATTTTACTCTAAACTACTATTTATAGATGTTTAACTAATTAGACAGTAATAACAGATATGAAGATCTTATGATGGGTGGCAATCTAGGATTCTGGGTTTCACTTGTATCTCCTTTATGTGTAATTCATAATAATTATCATTCAATGTCTTGGGTTCGTTCACTAAAGATAGATATAGTCTGTTGAACAATTGGTTCAGCCTCCATCCCCGCAAAATTCATCCATTCTATATCCTAAGCACAGGAATTGTCAATCTAGCTGTCACCTAGATCATGTAAGAACCTGGTCCTAACTTATCACTCTCGTGCATCGATAGGTCCAATTTATTGTGTTGGTGAGCCAGTGTACGACATATGCACTTGGTCATGCAGTTATCCGCACCTCTAAGCCTTTATTATTTGCGATTACATTCATTTGTTCAAAGCAAAATAATATAGGGATTGATAAACAACACAATCAACAAGCATTGAATGAACATAAATAAGAATCAAAACATAAATTTGATACAAGTTACCTCCCACCTCCTAGATTATGGATGATTTAGTTCATCATAGACAATGAACAGCACATGGAGATGATCGGATACATGATTTGATCTTCAATGTTGAAATTACAAAATCTAACTATGTTATACAATCTAAAAACTACCTAAAATCTACCTAAAGAGAGCTTTCAGCCGTCCTCCTCCTTTTAGCTCGGCATCAGACTTCTATATATACTCGGGAGTTGTAATTCAATCAAATGACTGTGTGAAAATACGAAATAGTCGCAATCTGACCACCTTGCGGTCGCAAGGTGCTGGGTACATTGCGTCCGCAAGGTCTCCAGTGTGTTTGGCCGTTTGACTCCTTGGTTGCTGCCTTTCTGACCCGTACTACCTACCTTGCGGTCGCAAGGTCTGCCACACCTTGCGTCCGCAAGGTCTCCAGATTCTGCAGCTTTTACTTTTTCTTCATTTTTCCTTTTTGGTCCTTCTTGAAATTTGCACTTAAAACCCTGGAGTTTCGCATATTTTCACTAATAACCCTGAAACTTATAAAACTCACCGAAAACATATATTAGTAGCCAAAAGCCTCGTGAAATAGCATAATTTAAGTCATAGAAGTATATAAAATCGACGTATAAAATACATCGATCAGCAAGGCTCTTTCGGTTGAAGCCCAGACTAATTTGATCAGGCAACTTCAGAATAGTTTAGATGTGTTCGCATGGCGACCAGAAGACATGCAGGGAGTCGGCGAGGACATGGCAGTGCATTGCCTTAGTGTGGATCCAGCTTTTCGGCCAATCTAGCAACGGCCTAGGTTGTACTCCACGGAAAAGGATAAGGCAATCAAGGAAGAGGTGGAAAAGCTTCTCAGCACGGATATAATTGAAGAAATTCACTATCCGACTTGGTTGGCCAGTGTGGTTATGGTCAAAAAATCAAACGGGAAGTGGAGGATGTGTGTGGATTTCACCGACCTTAATAAAGCCTGCCCGAATGATTATTATCCTCTTCCTCGCATCGATAAGCTGGTGGATGCTATAGCGGGCTTCGAATTCTTGAGCTTCATCGATGCGTATTCGGGATACCATCATGTTAAGATGAACAAGAAGGATAAAGCACTGACGGCGTTTCGAGCAGCAGGAAGCCACTATTGTTATAAGATGACACCTTTTGGCTTAAGGAATGCAGGGGCTACCTATCAGCGAATGGTGAATAATGTCTTCAGGTCATAAATTGGCAGGAATGTTGAAGCTTACATTGACGATATGGTTTTGAAGTCAAAGGGACACGACCATACCGTCGATTTGGAGGAGACCTTTGGCAACCTCAAGAAAAATAATATGAAGCTCAATTCGAGCAAGTATGTGTTCGGGGTAAAGGCAGACAAATTTCTGGGGTTCATGGTAAACGAAAGAGGGATTGAGCAAATCCTGAAAAAATCAAAGCGTTGGTTATAATGAAGCCTCCCCCGTGCGTCAAAGATGTCCAACAGCTTAATGGCAGAGTTATCGCTCTTGGTCGATTTATTTCCATGTCGGTAGAAAGGTGCCTGCCTTTTTTCAAGGTACTTCTAGGAAACAAGCTGCTTGAGTGGACAGCTGAGTGAGGAGGCTTTCAAGCAATTGTAGAAGTATCTGGGACAACCTTCATTGTTAAGTAGCCCGGTCGTGGGTGAAAATTTGTTTGTGCACCTTACGGCCACGGAGCAGGCTGTGGTCGCAGTTCTAGTTAGGGAAGAATGTAACCTTCAAAAGCCTATTTATTATGTTTCCAAGGCCCTTAATGCGGTGGAAGGGCGTTATTTTAATGCATAAAAGTTGGCTTATTCGCTTGTTGTTGCTGCTAGAAAACTTCAAGCTTACTTTTCTGTACATCCTATCATTGTATATACAGACACTCCGCTAAGGAAAATTTTGCATAAACCAGACTCTTCTGGTTGTTTGCTCACCTGTTCGATAGAGTTGACTAAATTTCAGATAGACTATTGATAGACGTATTTTATACATCGTTATCAGATACTTTTATGACTTAAATTGAGCAATTCCACGAGGCTTTTGGCAACTGATATGTGTTTTTGAGCTATTTTATGAGTTTTAGGGTTTTAGGTGGATTTATGTGAGTTATGAAGCTTTTAGTGAAGATTTCGAGGAAGGGGTCAAAGTTCAACATTGAAGAAAAGACAAAAAGAAGATTCTTCCCACCTTGCGGCCGTAAGGTAAAAACACCTTGCCTTCGCAAGGTAGGAAAAAAGTTGGCCTCCCAGAAATTAGACCATTCCAGACGCAAGGTCAATACCCCTTGCGGCCGCAAGGTCCCCATAACCGACTTTACGGGGTTTTCAAGCTGGATTAAACCTCCTATTCCCCTACAACTCCTTGGTACAAATAAATGACGGTAGCCAAAGCTAAAGGACGTTGAAGAAGTAGTTTTAAACAGTTTTAGCATAGGATTTAGATTGTATTACGTATTTTAGTTGTTGTAATTACAGTTTTGAAGATCGATCCATGTATTCTTTCATCTCATTGAGCAGTTCATCTTCAAGGATGAACGAATCATCCATTAATCTAGGAGTTGGGAGGTAACTTGTATCGAATCTATGGCTTAATATTTTTTTATTCATTCAATTTTTGTTGATCATGGTGTTTATCAATCCCTTTATTATCTCGCTTTGAACAAATGAATGTAATCGCAAGTGATAAAGGCCTAGAGGTGCAGATAACTGCATGACCAAAATGCATATGTCGTACACTGGCTCACCATAATGGTAAATTGAACCTATCAATGCACGAGAGTGATAAGTTAGGGTCAGGTTCTATATATGACCTAAGTGACAGTTAGGATCCATATGTTCTTGTGCCTAGGATATAGAATAGACGAATTATTTGGAGATGGAGACTGAACGGTAATTCGACAGGCTATATCTATCTTTCGTGAACGAACCCAAGTTATTGAATGATACTTTATCTAAATAAGTTATAGAGTAGATACAAGTGAAACCCTAATCCTAGATCTCCCTCAGCCATAAGATCTTTACAATCTGTGATTGCTGCCTAGTTTAATTTAATTTACTGCTTTAGTAGAATAATTAGTTTAGATAAAATCAATATAAAAACCCCCTTAGTTTAAAGTTCCTATCAATATTCTTACTAGTTGTATTCTTCTTGTCTCTGTGGTTCGACCCTTGCTTCCCAAGCTATTCTACAATACTCTTTTCCACTTGCAAGGAAATAATTAAAATAAGACACGATCAAGTTTTTGGTGACGTTATCAGGGATAAGCTAGTTTGCATAGTTAGTTTGTTGGTAGCATAATTTTAAATTCAGTTTTTATAAATAAAAATACAAAAGGATTTTATTTTTAGTCGTTAGTTTTTAGTTTAATTATTTATTTTATGCACGGTCGTAGATTTCAAAATCCTAAACTGGTAGAATTAAATCAAAATATAAATAATCTTGGAAAGAATCAGGAAGACCCTGATAATTTGGAAACTCAGCCTGATAATCAAGAGCAGTTGAATCAAGAGGATCCTCTGGTTGATCCTCCAATGGATAACAATAATCAAAATCTTGAAAATTCGGTTCATTCGGTAAATGTGAATCAAAGAATGGAAGAACCTGCTGATAGAAATATGGAAGTAGTAGTCAATCAAAGAACTATAAGTGATTTTGGTCGCCCTATATTGAATGCAGCGCCATCATACTTAGTCTTACCAGAAGTGGTAAGAAATTTCGAACTTAAAGGTCATTATTATAATATGTTGCCTTCTTTTCATGGACTGCCATCTGAAGACCCAGTAAATTTTGTTAAAGAATATGAATTCATGATTGAAACTTACTCGTTAGGTGGTTTGACTGAAGACCAGATAAAAATGAAATTATTTCAATGTGCATTAAAAGATTTGGCGAAAAGATGGTTTATGAACCTAACACCTAGAAGTGTTTATACTTGGACTCAATTATATGATTTGTTTATGGGTAAATTTTATTAACATGCATCTCTTTCAGAATATAGAAAACAAATTATGTCTTTTCAAAATGAACCAGGAGAGACATTTCATGAAGCATGGAATAGATTTAAAAATTTACTTATCATGTGTCCTCATCATAATCTATCTCAAGATGTGTTAGTAATTCAATTTTACCATGCCCTTTCGCCTTCTTTACAAACTATGGTTGATAGTGCAGTCGGTGGTTCTATTAATAGAATGACACCAGCTCCATTAAAAGACTTGCTTGAGATGCTAAGTGCAAATTCTCAATAGAAAAGTTCAAGAGGTAAAAGTAAACGTTTATTCCAAGTTCAAGAAAGACAAGATATACACGCTCAATTTGAAAATTGGCAAATTCAAGAAGCAGATGCTATTTGTGGTCTAAATTCTCATGCTACTAATTTGTGTCCCTCTAGTGTTGTATATCCTGAACAGGTTAATGCCATGAACATGTACCCTCAAAGACAAAGGAATGATCCCTACTCAAACACATATAATCCTGGTTGGAGGAATCATCCTAATTTTTCATGGGGAGGAAATAAACCATTACAACCTCAACAGTTTCCTAAGCAAGGACAATTGCAGATTGAAGAAGCTCCAAAGTCAAATGGATCGAGCAGTGGTCAAGCTGCCATTAACAAATTTTTGCTAGAAGAAGTGGAAAATTTAAGGAATCAAATCGCAAAAATGAAGGAAAAAGAAAGAGAAGAAGAGAAGTTCCCTAGTCAGACAGAACAAGCAAAATCTATCACTACTCTACGAAGTGGTAGAGTAATTGGAGAAGAGGTAAGTAATCCTATTCAATCTTCTGATGTGCCTGATAAAGTAGAAAATTCTGAAAAAGAAGTTGAAAAAGATAAAAGTAAAGATAATCAATCAAAAGATAAAGAAGTAGAAAAAGAAGTGTCAAATAAAGATAGTCAAGAAGAAGTGACTCAAGAAAAAAGAACAAGAGGCAGAACCTCTTGAGGAACCTTATGTGGCACCACCACCATATGTTCCTCTAATACCATTCCCTAGAAGACTTATGAAAAACAGAATGGATAAGCAATTTTCGGAAATTTATAATATGTTATCCAAAGTGAACATTAATCTCCCTTTGTTTAATATTATTAAAAATATTCCGTTTTATGCTAAATTTTTCAAAGATCTGCACTCTAAGAAACACAAATTTGAAAAGAATGAAAAAATTATTGTTTCTGAAAACGTGAGTGCAGTTTTACAACCCGAACTTCCTCCTAAATTGAAAGATCCTGGTAGTTTTAATATCCAAGTCTCATTGGGTAGTTCTAAAAAGATGAAGGCTTGTGTTAGATTTAGGAGTAAGTATTAATTTGATGTCTTTCGCTGTCTGTAATCAATTAGGGTTGGGTGAACTAAAACCACTACTATGTCTTTACAGTTAGCTGATCGTTCGGTTAAACATCCTTTAGGTATAGTAGAGGACATTCTAGTACAGGTAGATAAGTTAATCATCCCAGTTGATTTTGTGGTTCTAGAGATGGAAAGGAAAATATGCACAAACAATGAAGTTCCTATTTTGTTAGGAAGACCTTTTATGGCCGCTGCCAACACAATGATAAATGTTAAGAATGGAAAACTCACAATGTCAGTTATGGGTGAAACTGTAGAAATTTCAGTTTTTGATGCATTAAATAGACCGAGTGACATAAATGCATGTTTCTCAATTGATGAAATTGAAAATTTTATGGCCCAAACCTTTAACAAAAGTTTAGATGATGATGACTATGAGAAAGATACGTATGTAGGATATGATGATAGAATCTTTTATCCTATAATAGCTGAAATGAAAGAGAAGGAAAGACTTGAAGCTCTTAAGAGTAAAGATAAATACAAAATGGAAGAATCTGAATCAGAAACTAGTTCTGATGAAATAGAAATAGATGAAAATAGTAATGAAGATGTGGAAATTCAAGAGTCTGATTTTGTTGATATAGAAATGGATACAGAAAAAGAAATTCCTGAATTTATTCCTGAAGAAAAAGAAGAGAACTCTAAGGAGGAAGATAAAGAAGAGACAGTTAAACCTGAAATTCCTGAGTTTATTCCGCCTGTTAAATCCCCTCCTGAAGTAGAATTCAAGCCATTACCATCCCATCTAAAATATGCATTTTTAGGGGAAGGTAAAACTTTACCTGTTATAATTGTTGCGGATTTAACAGAAGAACAAGAATCAAGCCTGTTAAAAGTTTTATGGACACATAGAGAAGCTATATGTTGGTCTTTAGCATATTTAAAAGGAATTAGTCCTTCTATGTGTATGCATAAAATTCATTTAGAAGAAGGTAGTAAACCTTATAGAGAAAGACAAAGAAGACTTAACCCTCACATGGAAGAAGCATTAAGAAAAGAAGTACTTAAGCTTCTTGATGCGGGTATAATTTACCCGATATCTGATAGTAAATGGGTTAGTCCAGTCCAAGTAGTTCCTAAGAAATCAGGAATTACAGTAGTTAAGAATGAGAAAGATGAATTAGTTCCCACACGAACTATCACTAGTTATAGAATGTGCAGAGATTTGAGGAAATTAAATGCGGCAACCAGGAAAGATCACTTTCCCTTGCCCTTTATTGACCAAATTCTTGAAAGACTAGCTGGTCATGAATATTATTGCTTTCTTGATGGTTTTTCGGGCTATAATCAAATTCCAGTAGCACCGAAGTCCAAGAGAAAACCACTTTTACATGTCCCTTTGGTACCTTTGCATTTAGGAGAATACCCTTTGGACTTTGTAATGCCCCAGCTACTTTTCAAAGATGCATGATTTTTATATTTTTGGATTTAGTGGAAAGATGTGTTGAAGTATTTATGGATGATTTTTCAGTATTCGGGAATTCTTTTGATCATTGCCTAGAAAATCTAACATCGGTTTTGAAAAGGTGTTGAGAAACTAATTTGACCCTAAGTTGGGAGAAAAGTCATTTCATGGTTAAACATGGAATCGTCTTAGGTCATGTTGTGTCTAACAAAGGAATTGGGGTTAATAAGGCTAAAATTGAAGTTATATCACAATTACCTCCTCCAACTTCAGTCAAAGGTGTTAGAAGTTTTCTAGGACATGCAGGTTTTTATAGAAGATTTATAAAAGATTTTTCAAAAATCTGTAAACCTTTATGCAATCTGTTGGCAAAAGATACTGAATTCATCTTTGATCAAGAATGCTTGAATGCATTTAATTTATTAAAAGAACGATTGACATCAACCCCAATTTTAACCGGCCCTGATTGGTCTCTCCCTTTCGAGATCATGTGTGATGCTTCAGATTTCGTAATTGGAGCTGTGTTAGGACAAAGAGTAGATAAGAAGCCGCATGTAATTCATTATGCTAGTAGGACATTGAATGATGCACAACTTAATTATACAACCACAGAAAAAGAATTTTTAGCAGTTGTGTAAGCATTAGAAAAATTTAGGTTATACTTGTTAGGATCAAAAGTTATTATATTTTCTGATCATGCAGCCCTAAAATATCTTTTGAGTAAGAAAGAGGCAAAGCTTAGGCTCATAAGATGAATGTTATTATTGCAAGAATTTGACATTACTATTAAAGATAAAAAGGGAACGAAAAACGTTGTAGCCAACCATTTGTTTAGGTTAGAATTTTTACCTTTACTTGAAAGTCAATTCCTTGATAATAAAATCCCCGTAAATGAAGACTTCCCTGATGAACAATTATTAGCAGTTAAAGATTTTGATCCTTGGTATGCTGATTTTGTGAATTACTATGTCTCTGATATCATCAACCCTGATTTTGATTTTTATCAAAGAAAGAAATTTTTAACAGATGCAAAACACTATTTTTGGGAAGAACCTCATTTGTACAAAATGTGTTTCGACTCTATAATTAGGAGATGTGTTCCAGAATAAGACCAACAAAGTATTTTGGCATTTTGTCACGAATACTCTTGTGGTGGTCATTTTAGTGGTAACAAAACTGCTAGGAAAATTTTACAATCTGGATTATATTGGCCTACTGTTTTTAGAGACTGTGACATATTTTGCAAAACATGTGATAAATGTCAAAGAACTGGTGGAATAAGTAAAAGGAATGAAATGCCCCTACATATGAATATAGTTGTTGAAATTTTTGATGTTTGGGGTATTGATTTTATGGGTCCCTTTCCAGTTTCTAACGGTTTTGAATATATCTTAGTTGCTGTTGATTATGTGTCTAAATGGATAGAAGCTATTGGTACTAGAAATAATGATGGACAAACTGTTGTTAAGTTTTTGGAGGATATTTTTGCCCGGTTTGGAGTACCGAGGGCTATAATTAGTGATCAAAAAACACACTTCACTAATAGACTGTTAAATTCAATCCTTAGAAAGTATGGTGTAATTCACAGATTAGCTACACCCTATCATCCTCAGACTTCGGGCCAAGTAGAAGTTAGACAGATAAAAGCAGTTTTAGAAAAAATTGTGAGACCAAATCGTAAAGATTGGGAGCCTAAACTTAAAGATGCTCTTTGGGCATATCGAACTGCATATAAAACACCAATAGGTATGAGTCCTTATCAGATGATGTATGGCAAAGCCTGTCATTTGCCAGTAGATATTGAACACAAGGCCTATTGGGCCATTAAAGCTCTTAACCTTGACTTAACCTTGCCTGGTGAAGAAAGACTTTTCCAGTTGAATGGATTAGAAGAGCATAGGTTAAATTCGTATGAGAATGCAAAAACTTACAAAGAAAAGACCAAGAAACACTATGATATGGGATTAGCCAACAAGATGTTTCTTCCAGGATTAAAGGTACTTCTTTTTAATTCTAGACTCCGACTATTTCCCGAAAAATTAAAATCAAAATGGTCTGGTCCTTTCATTATAGTTCGAATTTATCCACATGGAGCGATTGATATTAAGAACCCAAAGACCAATGAAATATTTAAAGTTAATGGTCACCGACTCAAACCATACCTTGAACCCATGTCAGTAGAGAGAACAATAGAACTCATGCGTCTCTCTGACAATGAACCACCAAGAGATTAGGTTTGCGTTGGGTCGAGCCAAAGACGTTAAACAAGTGCGCTAGGTGGGAGGAACCCACTTTGATGAAATTTTAATTGCTTTCGTAGTGTAATTTAAATATGTTGTTCTCTGTCTTATTTAATTATGGACATTTAATGTGAATTTACCAATATGTCATAATTCAAGTTTGGGGGAGAAAAGCATCGTATAGTTGTATGTATATGTTGCTAATATTTTAGTTTAGAGTTTGTGTAGAATTTTCAAAGTGCAGGAAAGAAACAGACCTAATAGAACGTAACAGTCTAACAGAAGGACTAAAACGAAAAACTGCCTAAAGTTGTGGAGCAGAAACCAAGGGAAACATTCTGTGGACCTTGCGGACGCAAGGCCTAAAACCCTTGTGGCCGCAAGGCCCTATTAAATGTTAGACGTGTGACCGTCACTTCATCAGAATCCGTGCGTTCAGTTTGACTGAGCACCTTGTGGACGCAAGTCCCCCTTTATAAGCAGCAACCGGGCAGCCTTCAGCAGTTCACACAGAAAATCTCTCTCTTTCTCAAGAACAGTCCGACAAATTGTCCGTCTCTCTTAAAATACTTCGGTGAAGTTTCAAATTTCGGCCAAGGTTTCAAGACCCAAGTGCTCTCTTCTTCAAAGCCAAAGGACGTCAAAGAAGTAGTTTTAAACAGTTTTAGCATAGGATTTAGATTGTATTACGTAGTTTAGTTGTTGTAATTACAGTTTTGAAGAACGATCCATGTATTCCTTCATCTCATTGAGCAGTTCATCTTTAAGGATGAACTAATCATCCATTAATCTAGGAGTTGGGAGGTAACTTGTATCGAATCTATGGCTTAATATTTTTTTATTCATTCAATTCTTGTTGATCATGGTGTTTATCAATCCCTTTATTATCTCGCTTTGAACAAATGAATGTAATCGCAAGTGATAAAGACCTAGAGGTGCGGATAAGTCCATGACCAAAATGCATATGTCGTACACTGGCTCACCATCATGGTAAATTGAACCTATTGATGCACGAGAGTGATAAGTTAGGGTCAGGTTCTATATATGACCTAAGTGACAGTTAGGATCCATATGTTCTTGTGCCTAGGATATAGAATGGACAAATTATTTGGAGATGGAGACTGAACGGTAATTCGACAGGCTATATCTATAATTCGTGAACGAACCCAAGTTATTGAATGATACTTTATCGAAATAAGTTATAGAGTAGATACAAGTGAAACCCTAATCCTAGATTTCCCTCCTCCATAAGATCTTTACAATCTTTGATTGCTAGCCTAGTTTAATTTAATTTACTGCTTTAGTAGAATAATTAGTTTAGATAAAATCAATATAAAAACCCACTTAGTTTAAAGTTGTTATCAATATTCTTACTAGTTGTATTCTTCTTGTCTTTGTAGTTCGACCCTTGCTTCCCAAGCTATTCTACAATAGTCTTGTCCACTTGCAAGGAAATAATTAAAATAAGACACGATCAACTATCAGTCTTGGCGAGCTATCAAGGCATAGGCTTTGGCAAATTTCGTGGCAAAAACTAGTTTCAACAATCCAAGCGAAGAAGAGATTTCCCCTCAGGACACGTCCATGTCGGTTTCCTTTCAGCGACCTCGTCCTGATTATTGCTGGGAGTTACATGTGGATGGATCAGCTAGCAAGCAAGGAAGCGGTGTGGGCCTCATTTTCGTCCTGCCCGAACAGGATGTGGAATTTGAGAACGCTTTACGCTTCAAGTTTCCAACATCGAACAATCAAACAGAATACGGAGCTTTGATCGTGGGGCTTGAACTAGCACAAGACGTAGGTGTATGTGAGATAGTGATTTAAAATGATTCGAAGTTAGTTGTAAATCAGGCCAAGGGCGAATATGCAATTCATCACCCAGTTTTGGTTCGGTACTACGGGATGGTAAAGGAAATTCTGAAGGATTTCGATTATTGGGAGTTAGTCAGAATTGATCGCGGGAATAACATGCACAAGGATTATCTTTCCAAGATGGCTGAGGACGAAATTCAGTTTTTACACCCAAGTGTTATGATCGAATGTCTGGAAGTACCTGCAATAGAAAAAGAGGTAATCATGGACATTGAGCCTGCAACAAAATGTTGGATTGATGACTTAAAAGATTACATCGAGCAGGGAGTTCTCCCCGAGGATAAGTTGGCAGCAAGGACTTTTCAGAAGCGAGCATGTAGGTACACCGTCTTGGGTAAGGTCCTTTACAGGCGATCGTATACTAGGCCTCTGCTCAGTGTGTGCGGCCAGAGATGACTGAAGGTGTACTCAGGGAAATTCATGAAGGAAAATATGGAGGGCACCCGGGCCAACCGTTACTGGCAAAAACGGTTTTGGCTGTGGGTTTCTATTGGATTACGTTGAGGCGAGATGTCGAATTGTACTTTCAGTGATGTGATAAGTGTTAGCGTTATGTTGATATACCTCGGTTACCTTCTACCGAAGCAGACTCCAGTGGTGGCATCATGGCCGTTTGATATGTAGGGAATAGATTTGATCGATCCTTTCCCATTAGCTCGCTCGAAGTTTAAGTTTGCAATGGTTGCTCTGGATTACTTCACAAAGTGAGTAGAAGCTAAGCCTTTGGCCACTATTAGTGAGCTCAACGTGATCGATTTTGTACATGAACACATCTCGTGTCGTTTTGGTGTACCCTGGGCTATAGTTTCCGATCATGGAACGCAGTTTTCGAAAAAATTTACAAAGGCATGCGAGCAGATGCGTGTAAAACATTGGCAGTCATCTATGGCGTACCCGCAGGGAAACAGATAGGCAGAGGCAGCAAGCAAGTAGATTTTGCACGCCCTTAAGAGAAGTTTAGAAGATAAGGCTGGGAAATTGGTAGATTAACTGCCATCAACCTCGTGGGCAATCAGAACATCGGTTAAGGGGCCTACGGACGAAACACCTTTTTCCCTTGCTTATGGTTTAGAAGCTATGACGCCGGTGGAAATGTACTTGCCGAATTATAGAGTGTCTCGTTATGATACAGAACACAATACTGTAGCTCAAACAGCTGATCTTGATTTGTTAAAGGAAAAATGAGTAGAATCTAAAATGAGAATGGCCAATTATAAACAGCGAGCAAAGGCCCGCCACGATAAGAGAGTTCGAGGTCGGTCATTTGCTGTGGGCGATTGGGTCCTCCGAAAAATTGAAGCAACAGGCCATTGAGCAGAGTGGGGAAAGCTTTCTCCTATTTGGGAAGGCCCCTTTCAAGTGATCAGAGTAATCAGAGAAGGGACCTATATGTTGCGGACAGAAGAAGGCGACGAGCTGAAGCATCCATGGCACGCAAATCACTTAAAGAAATACCACCGCTGATGGGAGTTTGAAAGCTGTTTGTTTTCCCTTCTACTTGATTGTAAGTTGGAATGAAATAAATGAGTTTACTTTGGGCTTTGTTTCTTTTATCTCAATTGTTGTGTTTAATGTTGCCTCGATTATGCTTTTTAACGCGCATGAGTTTTTCCTGCTCGATTAAAAAGTTGGTGTTCGAGTGGTGTTCAATGTTATCTCGATTATTATCTTTTTCACTGGTAAAAAATATTTTTGCTCGTGAAAAAGGGTCAGTGTTCGAGCCTGTTATGTCAATTATGCCTTTTCATCGGGCATGATTTTTTTGTGTGCTCGATTGAAGGGGTTGGTGTTTGAGTGCAGTACAGTTTCATTTTTGGTTCTTTTGGTCGAGCTCGGTATGTCCTTGCTCGACTGAAAAGATGAGTTTTCAAAAAATATTATAAATTATTCTACAGATGCAAGCAATGATGTTGAAAGAGGAAAACTTCAATATTACACCCTAAAAGGTTAACATCGTTATGCAACAAAATGTTAAAGATACAAAAGTTGTGGAACACAGTTTAGGAGTCCGAAGGAATTTCCAGTGGTACGGTTGGGGCAGTAGTTATTTCTTCTCCGTTGGCCTCTTTCCCGTCCACAATAACGACTACTTCCCCATCATCGCCAACTGAGTGAGCAGATAGAGTTGCGGCTTCTTGTGACTTGGCCATCCAGATCTGTGTCATCAAATTTGTTACTGTCACTTCAGCGGCCTCGGGAGGTGTCCAGACAACAAGCCCCTTTTATGAGTCTGATAGGGTCAAGGAAACCAGTTCGTCCTAGTGTAGGGTACCAAGGCATGGCCCGGGCGGGCAGAGGAGCAGAAAGCGGTTTAATTCCCCATTCAACGAGCAACTCGGGTCGGATATCCATCCCGCTGTAAGCTAACTAGCTCAAGACATGGTGCACCCCTTGGAGGTAGAAGGGATATGCCTCGTCCCCAACACAGGCCTGGAAGTCTTCGGAGTCTTTGTACTCGGCAATTACTGCTTGTCTCTGCTCCTCGCTAGGCATGGACATCTCCTCTATTAGTTTCTTTTCCTTCTCGGCTGCTACTATTTTGGTTTGCTCCAGCTTATTGATTGCTGCTCTGAGCTCTTTCCTCACCTGCCCGATATTGTTGATGGTAGTTTCTTCGGATTTTTGGGAGAAGTTTAGATGGGATTTTAGTATCTTCTTCTCCTCTTCAAGTTTGGAAAGCTCACTCACTTTGTTGGTAACGGCTTCCTCACTTTGTTTTAGCTCAGCTCGAAAAGTGTTAATTTGCTCCTCGAGTTTGTTCTTTTAAGCAGACAACAAGTCGGAGGTTTTCAGGTTGTCGATGAAGTGGTCATACAAAAGTTCGGTCTCACCAACAAGTCGGAGGTTTTCACAAGTTCGTAAAACAAGGGAAAGTTTACCTCGGCCATGCATATCCCGATCTCACGAACTAAGACCGAGCTAGAATATTCCACACTCCTCTTTCGAAGACCAGTGTGATGCAGCCTCTTTATTATGCCAAGGACGACTGTGGCAGCGTGACCTCTGCATCTATTGGTGTTGATATTATGCAAGTCAGGGACATCAGCCAACTCAGCGATTAATTCAACTACTTTCTCCCGGGTCTCGGGCATGTGAAAATTTTATTTTTGCCATGTGGGCACTAGCGACCCAGATGCGTCAGCTTGGTCGCTTTTCTCTGTCTGAGACCTCGTCCTCCTTGAGGTAGGGAGTTCGGCAGCGGGTCACTTGGGTGCAGATACTTCAGGTGCGACCACGGACACTGTTGGGGTAGGTAGGAGTTGGCACGGTGATAGTAGGGCTTATAGTTCCAGGAGCAATGGTTAGAGGCGTAGTGGCAGCCCGGTTTGATTCAGAACGACCACGACTTGTTGCTCGCCCCACACTTGCTGTTGGGACGGTCCGGAGGCAGGTTGGATCTTGGCTACTAAATTGAGTATTCCTCTTCATTGAGCTTTTCCTTATTGCTTAAAGGAATTTGTTGTTGTTGTCGAGCTGCTTCATATCTACAACATGATTCAAGATAGATAATTGTCAGATCGAATTTAAACAGGGAAAAGTAAGATACAGATAGGGCATGTTAATGTGCAGACCGGTCAGGGTGAAGGCCGGGGTACAATTGCTTCCAGCCTGTTCGCAGTTAGGACACTCGCTAGGGAACTTCCCCCCATGTCAATTGCCCCAGTAGGGGTGGGGGTTCTCAATTTCTATGAAGACCCTGGGCTCCACTCCCTCAACATGCCAACTCAATACACCGGTCAGACGAAGTAGAGAGGGATCAGAGGTAAGAGCCACCCAATCTAGCACCTAGTCTTGTCCACCTCTACCTTCTTTGACACCGAGCAGAGTCTTGAATGCTTTGGCTATGACTCTTAATGAAGACTGAAGGATTAAGATTAAAGGAAAAAAATTGGGTGTCAGACACCCGAATTTTTCGTTAGATTGGTCTTCAGATCGTAACCAATTAGTCATCATGTACCCAGCCAGCATCATCGAATCCTAAAATTAGGGTTCTAGCAGTTAAAATGGAGAAAAGGCATATTAAAGTTCATAAGTAAAGATTTAAGTTGAGAAATACACGTTGACTTGGAAGATTGAATTGAAGTAGGCTTTGGGAATTTTTATTTTGTGTAGGAAGTTCTTTGCTTCGGCTGAATGCAGAGGGAAAATGAGGAATGGCTCTAGGATTCTTCAAATGCAGGAAAGTATTAAGTGAAGGGAGGTCTCTATTTTTATAGCGGGGGAAACCGTCACGGGGCGAGAATCGAGGCAACTGGGGGCATCATCATGGCATGGGAAACAAGGCGTCGTATTAAATGATTCCTCAGGGCACAGGTACGCATGAGGGTAATAGACGGCAAGAGGCAGCCCGTCCCTTCAGTGTCCATTGCACCACAGGATGGCATCGACTTATAACACTCGGCCTCGGTGCAACCATTTGCAAATGATCAAAATGAACCAAGTCTTGCAAACGACCAGACTTCCAGAGAGTTCCAAGTTATTCTATTCCTCGCTCCGAGCATATATGCTTGCCAGACAAGGAGCAGAGGGCCACTGAGCTACCTGCCCCAATAGGCTCAGGCACCGGTCACGTGCACAAGACGCTTTCTTTAGTCATAAGCAAAACATGTGCACTCCACATAATCCAAGTCCAAGTCATGGGTGAGCAGCGACCAGTCTTTAACCACTGTGATCTAATAGGTGAGCACCCATTCCCTAGAAGCCTGGGGGCCAAGTGTGCAGCGAGCTGGAGCCAAGTACCTAGCAAGAAAGTATGCGGCGAGCAGGTAGAATGGTCAAGGCGAGCATGCTCACCGTGCACGGTAATTTAATAACAGTCGTCTTGGACATGGATAGTTACCTCCGGGAAACCCGCCTCCATATTCAAGACGTGGCCGTTAAGTTGAACGTGGCTATTAAAGTGCCCGCCTTACATGTTCCGGCATTGAATGGGAAGTTATCCCAGCTCTCCAAGTAGGCTATATAATCCCCTCAAAACGAAGGAGGGAGGTACGTTATATGATACATGGGCTAAACTCTGTCAAATTTCTTACTGATTGGAGTGTTTTGCTAATTCACACGCCGGAGCGCTTTTGCAGGGAAAGACCCTGCCCAGTTCATGGTTCGTGTTTCTTCAATGTTGACAGGTTTGGGTCTTAAAGTTGTGGATTGAATTGAAAGCCAGATATCCGTTGCCAAGCCCAGTGTATCCGACTATTTTTGGATACATCATGGACCTTATTGATTTGACACCATTAATGATAAATTAATGATTACTAAATGAAAATTAATTAAAGTTAAACATTATTTTATATTCAATATGGGCATTAATATTATAATATAATTTTTTTATTTATTCCTATTTTTTTTCCATAACATTATCCATGTGTTTGCCAAACACCCCAAAATGTTTTCCGGCATATTTTCAAAAGATTTACCAATAGAACAAAGTGGCATACATAACCTTTGTTTCTTTAATTTTTCAAAATTTGGAAAAAAAAAATAAGCTACAAAGGAAGCGCCTCGTTCGACGAAATTGGCCTTGGGCCCCCGATTTTACAGAGCCGACCCTGAGTGTCACCGCAAACAAAGTTGAACCTCAGACACAATATTTCATGGGAAAATCTTGTGTGAGACCAAAAACAAAAACTAATGGTATTAAACTATGATTAATTGCGGGTCGGTCCTCTTTACTGAAATTGTAACCGTTCCACTACCGTCTTTTTTTCCCAACCGTATAAGTCCATTTTTATTAAAAAAAAATTCCATTATTGTCTGTCTTCCTCCACATCGTCTCCTCTTCGTCGTCCTTCTTCGCAAAGAGAAAATCACCATGATGCTCAAAATGGGAAAGCTGGATGCGTGGATAGTGAAGGTTTTTGCCCTTTTCTGCCCTTTACCTTTGGCTGCTAAAGTTGAGATTAATATCTCATGTTTTGAATCTATAAGATGAAAATAGGAAGTTGAACTACTTGCTTTACTTTTCGGTTGTATCATGGTCAATGGTGGACTGTTGTTGTCGTATGCCGTTTTGATTTAGAACAAGTCTTTGTATGATTGGACCGAACCTAAAAAGTAGGTGAGACAATTCACAATTCCAGATACATTCCTCATCTTCTCCCCTTTTTCGATGCTCGTTCGATGCCCAATGTTTTGAGCGATGCCTAAAGTTTTTTCTCTCGATACCCAAATTTGGGCTGTGACTTTTGCATTGCGATGCCCAGAATTTTGAGTGATGCCCAATGTTTTTCCTTGCAATGCCCAAATTTGGGCAGTGACTTTTGCTTTGCGATGCCCAATGTTTTTCCTTGCAATGCCAAAATTTGGGTAGTGACTTTTGCATTACGATGCCCAGAATTTTGAGCGATGCCCAATGTTTTTCCTTGCAATGCCCAAATTTGGGCAATGACTTTTGCTTTGTGATGCCCAAATTTGGGTAATGACTTTGTATGCGCGTCTTTCCTTCATTAAGGATATCTGTGTTATTTTCCCTCAAAAAGTGTACTTTAACGGTTTAAAACAAATATAAGAGATTTTTCTGGTTATAATTTCATCACATGGGACCGGTCCGATTATCACCCATTAAACTATTAATATATATGTAATATCAAAAAGTATTTTAAAAGTCAGGTTCTTTAATTTTCATAAAAATTAAAAATGAAACATTTATTTTTGGACAATGGGATCCTTCATAAAAATTGATGCCCTTTGGTTGAAAAGAAAAAGTGCATGTTGACACAAGAAGAAGACAAGAAGAAGAAGACGTGAGAGAACCGTAGTATTTTTATACTCCCTTTGTTCCAGATAAATATTCCTACTTTCTATTTTAGGATGTCCCAAGTTTCCTAAAGACTTTTTGTTTACAACTTTTCTACCATTCTTTCTAATATATCATTTCATTTAATACTATCATTATTGCACATTCGAGAGAGAGAGAGAGAGAGATAGTGAGTGTAAGGGTACATATTTAATGAGGGAGAGTGTGTGTAATGTGTATCATTAATTATATTTTTAATCCTTGTGTTTTGTCCACTAGGAATATTTATCCGGGACGGAGGGAGTATATTAATGATAATGATAACTTAAGCCTACTCAGTATAATACATATATGAGTAGATCTTCTGTAAAACCGTCTTACGGATCTTAATTCGTTAGACGGAGCCCTGCTGATGTGAATGGAGATCCCTGAATCTTCAATCTATCCCAACAAACTAAGGCATCAATAAGCTGCCTCGAATTTCTTTAAAAATAGCCCAAAAACTCTCTCTAAAAGGATAAAAATGAAAATAAAACAATAATAAAGATAGGTAACGGATTCACCGGTTAGACTTCACTCGTCTAATGTAAAAAATTTCGACGATTCAATCTTTCTAGGCTTCACTCACCGAGGTAGAAGAAATCGGTTTTGGGGAAAAACAAAGCATGTTCTATGGTTTTTCTTTGAACGTCAAAATATGCCCTTCATTCATAAAAAAATATGCCTTATAAAGGCTACAAAATAAACCCTAATATCTTAATAAAACCCTAACTGACTAGGAAAAGAATAAACCTATTTTAAAAAAGGAAACTAAAAATTAAAACCCCAAAATACCAAAAACGGGATTTAAAATGAAATGTCTAATTAATCTAAATCCTTGAGCCTCTATGATTGATGAAGACGGCCACCATAGCAATCTTCACACGGTTGCCCATCTTTTGTAATACCATGTAACCCGTGACTTACAAGATCCCCATCTCCCACGTATGGACTCCCCCTCCAAGCGAGAAGCCCTAGTCTATCGAAGCCATGCCTTTTTAAATATGAACAAATTACAAGCCGGTACATCTTTTAAAATATGTTTTCAAATCAATCCAACCATTTTTTAGACATCTTTTAGGTACAATTTTGGGGTGAAAGTACATCACTGCCCCCTTTGTGTCGTACAACGTCATCCTCTATCCTTCTATGTAACTACATATATTTTCATTTCTTCTTTTTCCAGATCTACCAAAGTGTGATTCAACTAGTAGTAATTTGAATTGATCGTCTTCCCCCAAATTCGCACTCAATTTCCGGCTTAACACAAATTCCGGCGAAATTCCTCCAGTGAAGTCCGATAGCTGTTGTTTCTGGTTGCAAGAAGATATGATGTGGAGTACGACGATAAAGAATTTGAAAGATAACCTAAACAAAATGGATGTTGCGGGTAGGGGAAATTATGCTTGGAGACCAAGAACATGATTGCCGGGGATTTGAACGGGGAAGACGAAGATGGCACTGGGGCTCCGATGAAGACAGTTGGAACTGGGGTTTAGCGGGAGCACAAAGATGGAGATATTTCTTGCCTTGGCGGCTTTGCTGGAGTTTTTGGCCGGAGGTGGAGCGACATGACTAAGGATGAAGGCCGGATCTGTGGGTTGTTCTGAAGTCGGCAAGAGGGAAAGAATACAGGGGTGGAACTAGCACAGGGGCGGCCTGGGAGACGGAAGCAACAAGCACGAGCGGGGTCGGAGGCTGACTGTACTGGTCAGAGAAGATGAGGGAGGGAAAGATGGATGGCGGCCATGGGGGCTTTGATGGTTGAAGATCGTGGTTGGTCAAAGGCAGCGGAGGATGGAGATTGAGGGAACATACCCGGCAAGAATGGTGGGCGGCAGAGAGAGTGGAGATGGCGGGGTTGGTGACAGGGAAGGGAGGTCCTGATGCCAAGCCTTGGCATCAACCTGATGCCTGGATTGTCAACCTGATGACTGGATTCACCATTTTTTATTTTTTTTGGTCTTCCTGATGCCAAGCCTTGGCATCAGCATTTTTGAATTTTTTTGGTTGAATAAACTCTGAAATCAGTCATGATGCCAAGCCTTGCATCGGTATTTTTTGAAACATTTTTTAATAAACAGTCCTGATGCCAAGCCCTGGTATCAACCCGATGCCTGGTTTGTCAACCTGATGCCTGGATTGTCAACTTGATGCCTGGATTCAGCATTTTTTAATTTTTTGATCTCCCTGATGCCAAGCCTTGGCATCAGCATTTTTTGGTTTTTTTGGGCTTTGAATAAACTGTGAAAGCAGGTCCTGATGCCAAGCCTTGGCATCAACATTTTTGGATTTTTTTGGCTTGAATAAACTATGAAAACAGTGCTGATGCCAAGCTTTGGCATCAGCATTTTTTGGTGTTTTTAGGTCGGATGAGATTTATCTTCATTAATGGCATTTTTGTCATTTGGCACCCAATTTGTAGTTATATGAAATGTCCAAAAAGTTGATGGACCTAGATGAAAAAATGTTTCTAAAATTGTACCCACTTGAAATTTGCCCTTTAAGTATTTCACTCTCTTATTCGGGCCCAAACTCATAAGTCAAATACTACCAGCTCTTTTAGGCTTGATCCATGTAATGTGCCTTCCTTGACTATTCCTAGGCCGACTTGCAACCCCATAAACCAAACAAGGTCTTGAACCCACTTGGATTTGTCACACCTGCCTGTATCCCCCTCTACTCTCCTTTCAAGCCCGGATTTAATCCCACAACCTGCTTTCCTCTGGCTAAGAATACAACATCCGTAGACTATCCTTGGACCTATTCCTCCTATTGAGTTGTTGACCTCCCCATACGTATCAATCTCCTCTTCTTTAAAAAGGATTGACCTCAATCCTTGACTCAACCCATCTTCTAACCCAATTAAGTCTCCATGCTTGAACAACCCCTCATGTTCGGTTTACTGCCCTCATCAATAACTTTATGCCCGTAGTTCTTCTTGTTTCATCACCCCAAACCAACGCATAACCCAATGCCTCAGCCTCTTCCATTGCCAACCTTAGAAACCTTTTAATCGCAAACATTGTGCCTCCTTGTGTTCCTTCCACTTTGCCATTGTGTTTGATGAAAGAAGTAAAATAATTAATAAACTTTGTCCACCTTGTAGATTCTTCCTTACTTAGTAACATGTATTGATTGAACTCAACTCCTTACCTTGCATAGGAAAACTTCTGAACTGGACAAATTCTTGGAATTGTTTTTGCCTCAAATTTTCCTGCTTTGTCTTCGATATCTTGATCTTACCGTCTACCTCGCGTGCTTGCAACATTGAGATTTCTGCCACCTTCTAATTTCTCGCCATGTTTGAGATCCCCTACTGGAATAACCCCATATTTTAAGTTTATTAAAACATCCCCATTGCTTTTGTTTCCTAAGACAACACCATTCTCGTGTGTCATGAACAAAGTGAAGTTGTTCAGAAACTCCATCCATCGCCCAATTCCTTCCTTGCTAAATATCACAAGCTGACTTGGTTTTAATCCAAATTGCTCAGAAGAGAAATCCTGATTTGACGAGTTTATACCCGTGTCATTTATCTGGAAGCCCATATTTTGTTTTAGGAGTTCACCTCGTGTTGTGTCAGCCACTTGTTGGGAAAAATCCCAATTATAATCTTACAGAATGTAAAACATAATAATAAAAAGGAAACAAAACCGTTACTGTTGAGTAGAACTGCTACTGGTAAGTATTTTCAAGACTGTTGGTGAAGAAGACTTCTGAAGTCTGCTGGTAAGAAGTCTTGTGAAGTTTGCTGGTAAGAGGACTTGTGAAGTCTGCTAGTAAGAAGACTTGAGAAGTCTGCTGGTCGCTTCTTACAAAGTCTGCTGGTGGAAGGAAAGAAGTCTGCTAGAGGAAGGAAACTGTGACCGAGGCCTGTGTATCACACAATTTCCTTGAAACGTTATTCGTCCCACTCTCTGTAAGTGCGTGGAGTTCTTACACGGGATGATCGTCTCCCAAGATACAACGGTGGTACCGGATGACTATGCACTGGAAGATCCGGTGAACTAAACTAGTGCTAGAAATCTATCACCAAAAAGGGAGGCCAAGAAGAAGATACGTAAAATGAAATACAATGCATGTGTATAAGAAAAAGAGGAAGCTTGTGTTTTCTCAGAGTGTGTTCTCTGTTTGTGGAGAATGGTTCCATTATATAGGCCAGAAAAATCAACACGTTTTAATTACTAAAATGTTTTGATTATGCTCATTAAAGTCTCAATTAAAGCAAACATTAATACATAATTAATCTGCTCTTTAATGTTGGAGTTACGAAATTGAATTTAAATTCAAAAAGAAAAATCAAAAGGTGGGTTTGTCTACGTAGCACAATTTGGTTCGACATTCGGTTCAAGCCAAATTGGACCTTGATTTGCACCCCCTACGGGCGTGGGAGGGATAGTTCTTTCGATACAAGCTTACCCAACATAAGGGAGCCTTTGTATATAAACCCTTCAAGCCTTTCATATTTTTCCAATGTGGGATAACTCACTTCCAACACTTTCAATGTCCTACTTTAAACCTCTATAACTTGTTCATCTGATATTCGAATTGGACAAATAAATATAGTATTCTTATCTATTCACTGAGAAGAACATAATTCCACAATTACCATAGTCATTACATAAATGACTCACAAATAAATTAGTGCCTCAAAGCCCCACTTTACTTCACTTAAAAACACTAGTTTTCCAACACCGCTAACCAATTGTTCACCTCCCAAACTATTCCATACTCGAAGCCTTCCTCAAGAAGATTCTGACTCGATGATGCTGCACTTTTCGTATTTGCGTCAACAACCTTGAACTGGTCTTTGGAGCCTCATATGTGGCTTTCCTTTTGTGTTATTGCTGCTCCAACCCTGCTTCCATCTTTTTCTCCAACAGTTTGTAAAAGTTTTTCCTCTTGCACCCAAACAGCCCCAAACCGTTTGTCACTCAATTTCATAAACTTTTTCCTTAAAGCAGCCCCTATGTCCAACTTACTTACCTTCCATTCAGCTTTCCACAAAGGTTTGCGCTCGTTAGAATCCCATAATGATGAGACACCACGTTTTACCCGCCATGCTACGTAAATCACTGTGAAAATCTTCTCTTGAACAAATACTAAAAGAATAATACCACATACCTTTAATTCTGAATTTGAAATCCTTGATGTTAAAGGATTGCAAACTTCAAAATCAACATGATCTTTGTACGCGTGTAATGGTTTTAAACTTTCACGAACCACTTTTAACTCCTCGTTTTCATCCTCACGAATAATTGTTTCCTTTCAAATTCTTTTTCTTCAATTTTCGACTCTAACTTCTCTTGTTTTGCCTCGTTCTTGCTGGCCACATAACCAGATTTTAATGTTGTTTCTCTCTCACGTTCACTAGCGAATAAACTGAATTCTTGCAAAGCTTGTTTCTTCAATGCTTGGATGGGTTGTATCAAACTCGGGTTGTCCTTAATTTTTATTGAAGTCGACGGTTTCAACCTAAATCTTTTTCCCTCCTTTCTTAACACGTAGGTAATCTCTCTACCACCGTGCATGACGAATCTGTCATATTGCCACGGACGTCCAAGCAGTACGTGACAAAAGTCTATGGTAGTAGTACATCACAAGTAATTTCTTCTTTGTAACTTCCTACTAAAAACAAGATAAAGGCTTATTGAGTTACCTTGATTCCCGTGCTCTCTTGGAGTCCATACAGTTCATATGGAAGAGGATGTGTTGAGATCGGCAACCCTAGTTTCTCGACCAATACGGTTGAGACTCTATTGACGCAACTTCCTTCATAAATTTCTAGTTCACAAACCTTATCTTGTATCAAACAACGCGTTCTGAAAATCTTCTCCCTTTGATCTTGGTTCTCCATGATCGTTTCGCAAATGAGGATTCACGAAAAGCTTGCTCTGATACCACTTTTTGTGAATGGAGATCCCTAAATCTTCAATTTGTCCTAACAAACTAAGGCAACAACAAGCTGTCCCGAATTTGTTTAAAAACAGCCCAAAAACTCTCTCTAAAATGACAAAAATGAAAAATAAAATAATAATAAAGATAGGTAACAGATTCACCGGTTAGACTTCACTTGTCTAACGTAAAAAATTCTGACGATTCAATCTTTCTAAGCTTCACTCACCAAGGTAGAAGAAATCGGTTTTGGGGAAGAACAAAACGTGTTCTATGGTTTTTCTTTGAACGTCAAAATATGCCCTTCATTCATAAAAAATATTCCTTATTAAGGCTACAAAATAAACTCTAATCTCTTAATGGAACCCTAACTAGGAAAACTATAAACCTATTTTTAAAAAAGGAAACTAAAAATCAAAACCCTAAAATACCAAAAGCGGGATTTAAAATAAAATGTCTAATTAATCTAAATCCTTGAGCCTCTTGGATTGATGAAGCCGAGCACCCTAGCAATCTTCATACGGCTGTCGATCTTTTATAATACCATGCAACCCGTGACTTGCAAAATCCTCATCTCCCACGTATGGACTCCCCTTCCAAGCGAGCAGCCCAAGTCTGTCCAAGCCGTGCCATTTTAAGTATTTCATTCTCATGTTCCAGCCCAAACTCATAAGCCAAATGCTACCAACCCTTTTAGGCTTGATCCATGTAACCATGCCTTCCTTGATTATTCCTAGGCCGACTTGCAGCCACATAAACCCAACAAGGTCTTGAACCCACTTGGATTTGTCACACTTACCCGTATCCCACTCTACTCTCTTTTCAAGCCCGAATTTAATGCCACAACCTTCTTTCCTCGGGCTAAGAATGCAACATCCGTAGAATATCCTTGGACCTATTCTTCCTATTGGGTTGTTGACCTCCCTATACGTATCGCCTACTCTCTCACAACTTAACTCACCAACACACAGTGAGACGGGTATAGATGATTCGTCTTATAAAAAGTATCCATAAGACTGTCATACACAAGTTTTTACCTACATATATAAGCCTTTATATAGGCAGCAAAACAGAATCTAACTAAAGAAAAGGTAATTAAGGAAAAGTAGAGGCTCACCATACCCCAAAGTCTACTCTCCACACCCCATTTCCTATATTGAAGTGTTATACCTTGTATTGTATATATATATATATTCCCTCTGTCCAAAAATTATCGTCTTATTTGACCCGACACAAGGATCAACGAAAAATAATTGATTTGATTATTAATATAAGTATATTGTGTAGTTTTCTTTAAAACTCATATGCATGTGGGTCATAATTAAAATAAGATGATCAATTAAAGATATAATGGTAAAAGTGTTGTTTGTAAAAGTAACACTACAAACAAGACAAATATTTTGAAATGGAAAAAAGAAGACAATAATTGAGAGAGTACAAACTAGCAATGCTTAAATATGAAGCACAACTCTTTGTTAGCCTACTATTTCAAAAAGGAACACAACTCAAACCAAGTTCTCCATGACCTTGATCAATTTTCGTACCACTCTTCACATTTATAGTCGATAGGTACATAATAAAGGGGCAACTTTTTGTGCATACAATCAAATCACCCACTTCTTTCATGTTGACTTCTTCAATCGTCATTCCAGACCGGTGGTAATTCTCAATCAAAACAATAAGGCTTAATTCTCAATTTTGTCACTCTACTATTTCAAAAAGTTCGTTAATCTCACTCTACAATTTTTTTCCACACTTTAATAATTATACTTTACCAAAAGTGTCACGTTAATCACTGTGTGAGTTTTGAATGAAAAGCTTAAAATATTTTGTAAACCCAAAAATACTTCACTTTGCTTATTCAAGCCCCTCGTTTCTCTATCTTCTCCATTCTCTCTTTCCCCCCGTTTTACTTTCTTTTTATTTTTGGTTGAAAGGAAAGAAAGACATGATACACAAAAATAAAACTAGTACCCACCTCATCAACTTTGAGGATGGAGATGAGGTTAGGTTCACAAGATTCATAAAAGGGGCGCTTGATAGGCTCCAAGCTTTGTGAGAACGTTCGTGCATTGATTTCCTTCCCGGAAAGCATGTTGGATGGTTATCTTTAGCTCTTGGCATAGAACTTTCATATCTTTAATTAGAGAAGTCGTTTGGTTCCCGATATCCTTCTCATTTTTGATTAAGTTGTAGGCAACTTGAGAATCTGTCACCATGATAGCTTCCTTCACTTGTTTGAACTTCAATATTTCAGGACCCACGAACATATCATGCAGTTTTGCCTCGAGAGTAGTGCACAAATCCAGTTTTCCTTATAACTCTCCCAACCAATTTGCTCTTGAAGCCCGGATAATGCCACCAAATCCATAGTTTCCACTCCTTATGTTAGTCTTTCCCCCATTTTCCTGTCGAACCCTAACATTCGTTCAAATTTCAAATCCCCAAATTCGTGAACCCTTCATTGATTCGATTTGAGAATTTATCGATATTGAAGAATGCAATACCATCAGAGGTTAAAGCAACAACAACTCATACAATCACACAAGACTATCTTAGTCAACTCAGAACGAGATAATCAAACCACAGTGTCCGAAAACTACTCAGCAATGAAATGTGTCATGCCCCAAACTAGCCCTACCTGGGCCCAGTTCAAGACGTGAGCAAATCGACAAACAAAAACAATAACTATAATAATCAATAATTAAAACATTAATGCAAAAGATAATATTTATATACATTGAGTCACAAAAGGACTCGAGAATTTTTTACAAAAGATTTCATTATACAACTCAAAAGAAGACGATAAGTCCTCCTATATAACTCAAACTCCTACACAAAATAATAGCGGAAGGTACCCCAAAATAAATCACCACTAGCCCTCTGGCGTCTCAGCTGTCGTGCTTAACGCTTCACCTGGCTGGGATCTAAGAAAAATAAATTAGGACGACGTGAATCAAAACTCAGTAGGGTTCAGGTACTTATGCATGTTATGCATGTATGCAACATGAGACATGCTATGATAATTAGCGATGCATAAAACAAGATAACATTTACATATCACATGGGTTTAATCACATATAACAAAATTGTTTAATATATGTGTAGACACCCCTATTTCGTACCCTTATTTAAAACATCCTAGAAAATGTTATTTCAAGTCAAAAAGGACTAACAGGCGTTATTTTCAGAGGGTCAAAGCCTCAAGGAAACTTGAAAAGGCTTAAAAGGACAAACAATAAGCAAAAAGGGTGAAAAATGAAACATTTTTTTTGTGTGCAGGAAACAAGTCGGAGCGCAGCACATACAAAAATGGGTGCCACGCCCAGAATTGCACAGGTGGCACCCCGACTTGCTTTTTGGCCAGTGCATATATCTTCAGTTTCTTTGTTTGTCATTAAGGATGATCATAAATTTTGCATATAAATAGAGGCCACCTCTTCAGTTTAGACACATAGAAAATTGCATAGGAAAACTCTCTCGCCGAAGGTCTCTCGGTTAGGCTGTAGAAATTATTCTCCACGTTAGGCTGAAGAAATCCTCCCTAAACCAACAAAAACCTCTGTCTAAATAGAAACCTAGCCAACCCAACTAGGTTCGCTCCCAAACCTAGTTACAAAAAGGCACAAATACAGTAGTTACACCACCCAAATTAAGAGGTGAAAAGCAACAAATACAACAGTCACGCCGCTCAAATTCCGATGTGAAATCAACAAAAACAATCAGTCACGCTGCCCAAATTTCAACATACAAACAAACAAAAAAACTTTCTCTCCCGAAGAGGACAGAGTAAGCACACTCGAATGCCTACCCAAGCCTAGGTGTAATGGGTATCAACCCTCACGCTTCAAGAGGTAGGTACTAAAGTTATTATTTTCTTTCCTATTCAATTCAGTTATATTATATATATATATATATATATATATATATATATATATATAAATCATTACGATGATACTATTTCTCTAAAATAGCTTATAAAATAAGTCATTATTATAGTCTAATTTCTTTATACTTTCATTACAACTTTAAAATGTAGACACGTTATAAGCTTTCCTTTATTTTTCTTGTCGCACACACACACACACACACACACACATATATATATAATCTAGATTAAATATATAAAAAGAACATTTTTAGCCAAAAACTCATTTTGAAACCGAAAGGGCGAGTTGGGTGGCTAACCCCTTCCTAACTCGTAAATTAGCCTCCAAACCCATATTTTCTGGTATTTTTGTTTTTCACTGTTCAATCTTAAAATAGAGATGACGACTATGTAAATACATTTTTTTTGAAGTCCACGACGAGGTCGAGCGTATTTCATGCACTTTAATGTTTTGACGTCGCTCGCTTTTTCAGTAGCGAGAGGGTGCGGAATAGGGTTCTTACAGTGGAGACTCTACTGGGAATGTGTTTTTTTTAAGGAGGGCTAGACTAATTTGTTTTTTATATATATAAAAAGAAAATAAAACGAGTTATTTGGGTTTCTTGCTAAATATGTTCTTATTTATTTATTTATAGCATATATATATATGTGTGTGTGTGTGTGTGTGTGTGCGCGCGCGCATGCGTGTGATTTGAGAATTCTTGAAGCAAGTCATTCTGGTACTGATGTGAAAAAAAAGAGTATATGTGGGGTAGAAATTTATATTTAATTTATTTTTATGGGAATTGAGAATGTAATAATTTATTTACTTGTACACCTCAAAGTTAGTGACCAATCACATGTGCAAATATATATATATATATATATATATATATATATATATATATATATATATATATATAAATGCACTGGGATTGATTAAAAACCTTGATGGTATCTTCTAGATCATTTGAATGGTGGATCCTAGAAAGAGTATTGGCCCTTCTCCTGAGATTTGTCAAATCTTGGGAAGTCGAAAGTCAGGTGGAATACGAAGGTCCTATACTCTAGAGAAAGAATCCATTATTCAATGTTTAAGTCCCAGACTGTCAAAATAAAGCAATATTTGTCCGACCAATTCTTAGGAAAAAGAAACAATTGTTAATTATAAAAGCACACTGTACTTAAAACCAAGGTTCTAAAAGTCGCTAGGCACCAAATGAGCGCCTAACGCCTCGGGGATTAGTAGGGGCCTAAAATTTAAGGCATAATAACAGTAGTCCTAAGTTTTTTAAATGTGAATTTCAAAATAGATAGACTACAAATTTGAACTTCCTCAAAAAATTTATTTTTGTCATTTTATCAAACACATTGTCTAAGCTTCATAAATTTGTAAAATATATATACAAACAAAAAAATATAAAATAAAAACCTAAATTTAAGAATTATTTGTAAGTTTCTAACCTTAAGGGACCATTTGTGAGGTTCCCGGGGTGCGACCCGCTCCCCGCGCGCCCTTGGATAGGGGTGCGCGTACGTACGGATGCGGGACACCACTGCTCTCGTTCCACCCTCCCTTGTTTAGGGGAAGACAAAATCAAAAGTGCGAGAGGAATGTCTATTTAGCACGTTGGAATGTGCCTCGGTTGCCTTTAGTGGATTTTGTATCCAATATGGGAACTTGTGGTTTCCCGCATCAAGTTATCCCTTTTTTAGGGGATACCAGGATATGGGAATGCATTACCCTTTCATTCTCATTTTCCCTTTTTTAGGGGAAAACGGAAAAGTGCAAAAAAGGATATTGCGACGCCCCCACTATGGATATTATTAAAAATAGTCTTATGGCCCGTTTCAGATCACTATGGGAGCTTTGGGTTTCCCGCATCAAGTTATCCCTTTTTTAGGGGATATCAGGATATGGGAATACATCACCCTTCCATTCCCATTCTCCCTTTTTTAGGGGAGAACGGAAAAGTGCAAAGAAGGAGTGTTGCGAGGCCCCACTGGATCTGAAAGTTTTAGAGGCGTCATCTTTATTTTAAGGCAAAATAAAGCAAAACCAAAGAAAAGAAAAATAAATCAGAGAAAAAGAAAACGGGTTCGGAGGCTAAGTTACGAGTTGGGAAGGTGCTAGGCACCCAACTCGCCCTTTCGGTCTCAAAAGTGGTTTTTGGCTGAAGTATGCTTATTGTTATATTTATTTAGCAAATAAATAAAGTATTAAAAGACAGGAAATTAAAACAAATACATCCATGGCTACATTATTTACGGACTCGCAACCATTTCTTTACAATAATTACAAATGTGTTTAAAAAATTTTGGCCATTATAACGGCTCTTTTACATACTATTTCCTATTCTAATCCGGGCAGCACAACGGCTTATATTGGCTACATTGTGTCGGATTTAAATAACAACTTTAAAATAATAAATAGACAGAAAAGTAAATAAATAAATTGAATAGCGCCCTTAAAGGCTTTACCTTTTAGAGCGATAATGTGCTCGCTCTGTCCTTCAGGGAGAGGGAGTCTTCTTTTGTTGTTTGTTGTGTGGTTGTTGTTTTGATTTGGGCAGAGTGACTGCTTATTTTAGAGACTTTTGGCTTGTCTACTCGGGCAGAGTGACAGCTTATTTTGGTAGGTTTTGGCCTTTTTGTTTGGGCGGAATAACGGCTTAGTTTTTTGGTTTTTCAGCTCATTACTCGAGCAGAGTAACGGCTTACTTTGGGATTTTTTGGTCAGGGAAGTGAGGTGGATACCTAACAACTAGGCTAGGGATCACTTATAACCTGTGGATATTTATTTTGGTGAAGTTTGGACGGGGTTTGGAGACTTTTAGGGGCTTCGCCCACCTATCTCACACCTCTCGTACTAATATTTCGACAGAATAACGGAGAGACAGAGCTTCGTTGCGATTTTTATCGCGAACTTTGAGCCACTGAAATGAGGAGTCGGGGCCTTCTATTTATACTTGAAGAGTGGGGAATCATCCGGCATTTCAGAATTTCTCTCAGCCGCTTCAATTGGTTGTACCGCGGGCTTCATGAGTTGTGTTTTACGCTAAATCGACAAGCTACAGTGCTCATCATGGCGCGGCCAATTGGCCCCCAGTGCGGAACCGCCCTCTTCAGGCGCCCGCCTTGTTCAACTTTGTTTTTGACATTTTCACCCCTCGCAATTTACTGTTTTGCGCATCCTGCTTTGCCTTTTGCATTTTTAACTCCTGTAACTTGACATTTGTTAAGTTTTAACAGTTCTTGATATATTATGTCAGAATCACATACCAGGGGTACGAAATTGGGGTGTCTACAGAACCCCTCAACGATAGAGTCTACGGGTAGCCCAAGGCTTACTGAGTAGACGAACATCGTTGATAAACAATAGACTCTCCAATTCGTTCATTTTAAAACGGGAGAGAAATACAATTGGTAGCAGTTATAATGCATAGTTTATCATGCTATCCAAACTCCATAACCTAGACATTTTTAGTCAGTTATAAAAGGTTATCGTAGTTTTTTAAGCAGATATGAATTTAAAGTGCTTTGATGGTCGGACCTACTAGTGTAGGTTGCCTACGTATTCCTTATTAAAGGAAATCAGACCAAACGTAGTTCAGGCCAAAAACCTAAACTACAACCAAATGAGGATGTCATGTCCTTCGGGTCAAGACCCGATCGAGAACACAACAGGAAAATGATTTTTGTGTTTTTCGAAAAAGTCGTATCCAACAGTCGAGAACGGCTGCCAAATACGGTATGAAGATTTGAATGTTTTTCGGGAACCACATTTCAACCAGTCAATACCTTGTCATTGAAACATGTTAAGAAGAATTTTCAAAATCGTGTCTGGCTGGTCAATACCTTGTTTCCAAATATAACTAGAAAACTTTCAAATTTCCAGAAAACTGCACTCGACCGATAAAGATCCGTCGTCGAGCACGACAAAGAAAACTTTTTTCAAGTATTTTCGAAAATTGTGAAGTGGAAAACATTCTTTTTCCTTTCTCTTTTTTCTCGCTCTCTTTTTTTTTTTCAAATATTCCTCTTTTTTTGTATTTTTGAATATTCCTCTTTTTTTTTTTTTTGAAATATTCCTCTTTTTTTTGTTTTTTGAAATATTCCTCTTTTTTTTTTTTTTTGAAATATTCCTCTTTTTTTTTTTTTTGGAATCAAAACTCATTTTGAAAAAGAGTTTTTCTTTTATTTGAAAAACAAAGCAAAACTTTTTCTTTTCTTTTCTTTTCTTTTTTCTTTCCTTAAAAAACAAACTTTCCTTAAAAGGAAATTATTCTAAAGTCAGGGTAAGAATATTGTACCTGACTTACCTTTTTGCGCCCGGGTGGCTGCCGCGGATTCGGCTGATCTTGGCATTTTAGCCACTTTTTCTGGGGAATTTATTATTATCTCTTCTTTTTTTTTTTCTTTTCTTTTCTTTTTTCTTTTTTTTTTCTGCCACTTGAAAAAAAATTTATATATTGACTTTGTGGCTAACCCGCTGGGGATATTATTTTCCTTTGTCCTCTGATGGATGGTCGTCAATTTTTGGTTAACAAGATTAACTTCGTTAGGCTCAGGGACCATTTTGGAAACTTTGAAACCTGAGGACTAAAGTCTCGCAGCTTCAAACTTTGAAGGGGGTGAGGGAAAAATTCCCTTTTCCTCCCTTTATCATGGACGGGAGTGAGGGAGAGAAGCTCACTGCTTCTCCTTCTTTTCTTCCTTCTTTCCTTTCTTTTCTCCGTCGCCATTGTTGCTGCTGTCTGTTTTCTTTTTCTATTTTCTCTATTTTCGCTCATTTTCTCAATTTTTTTCCGCCAATTTCAGTGTTTTGTTTAGCAAATGACATCTTCTTCTCGATCCAGGAAGGGGAAGGCACCCATGCACCCAGAATCTGACGAGATGAGGAGAGAGCCTCCTCGCGTGGTCTGGAATAAGCTCAACTACCGGTACTCTAACAATGACTGGGGCAATATCTTGCGAGATCGGAACACTCACGTGTCCAATCTTCCTCCCACCACTGTAAGATTCTTTCTTTTTCGAGATTTTCTTGGCTATATTTCAGATCTGCTAAATTTCTGCATTGTTTGGAACTTTTGGAGCACTCCTGACTTTATTAGTAATGCATATGTATGTCATGTTTATGCCTAAATGATGTAATTAAGTGATGATGCGTGAAATTTATATGATTTATTTTTGCGATGCATGATTTGAACTAGTGGTCACTATTTGACCTTACTATGCATGATTTATATTCTAAATGCAAATGAGGCTATATGATGCATGTTTTACACTAAAACATATTTTTGCATGCAATAGAATCGCGAAACGGACTTTTCGGAATACAATTTAAATTTTTCCGAAACGCATTTTCGGGCATATTTTCAGATAAAAACAGGACAAAACAGATATATTTCATGCCCTTAGATTCATTTTTCAAGCATGCAACTGCTGCTTGGACATAGTAGATGCCACAAAAATATTTATTTTGATGATTGGTGGCACTTTATCTTCTTTTTAGCGTATCCCTATGGCAGCTTATTGGACAATGAAATGCATATAATGGATGCATAAATTATTCTATTTGATGCCAATGTAATGCAGAACAATTATAAGATGATGTATGAATATTTTCATATTTTATTATGCACATGGTAAATACAATTTAACATGCACTTTTATGATGTTTAAGATGCAAAAATAGTTATTTACATGCAAAATAAATTACACATAAAAAAATTGTTTGTTTTATTATTTATTTCATTTTTTCAAATATATTATTATTATTATTTTGTGTTTTTTTTAGAATGTAAAAGAATACAGTATGTATGTACATCATGTAGATTCCTCTGTTTTTTTTTTCTTTTCACGTAAAAGAATGATGTTTAATAAATGTTTATTCACATGTAAATGTATGAAAATGGTATGTGTTAACTTAAAGAATTATTTATATATATTTTTTTTTAATTATGAACAAGGTTTTGTTGTTTTTTTTTTAGCATGCTACAATTTATGAAGCATAATGCATGCAACATGTTCATCATTTATTTATTTTTTATTTATTTAAAAGACTGTACAGAGAAGAAAATAAGGATAGAGGACTTACCTTTTCTCCTCTTCTTCTTCTTTTTTTTTAGATTCACAGGGAATTCTAGAGGGCGCGAGCATCATGTGCCAATGTTGCTGAGATCTACGCTATGTTGCCCGAGGCGGCGCAGCTATTGGTGGAGGGGTCCGGCTTCAGCGTCTTCATGCATTCCTTCACCCACTTCACCAGCTACTTGCCCATTTTTGATGTGCTCAGGGACTTCTGGTGGGACACCACCCATACTTTCCACTTTAACTGGGAGGAGGCGACCATGACCCCGTGCGACTTTGCCGCGATCACGGGCATTCTTACCAGCATAGGGGAGACCCTGGCCCCTGATTTCACTCTCTGTCGGCGTAGGGAGGAGGTGGTGGACCTCCTGGGTTTCGAGCCGGAGTTCAAATCGACGGATGAGATTTTTATTGGCAGCGTACGGAGATGGCTTCTTAGTAATGCCGGGCGGGTGCCGGCTGATGATGTTGTTGCCGTGACTCGAGTGGCAAGAGCGTTTCTATTTTTCTTTCTTGGCACATCGCTCTTTGCCAACTCCTCTGTCACCCTGAGAGTTTCTGTCCTGGCTTGTCTGGCGGATTTTGATCGAATCCCTTTATATGATCGGGACGGTGCTTGGCCGAATCAGATGCTTCTATGGATAGGGCCAGCTGGAATGACTCCCGACTCTGAATGGGTTTGCCCCGGCGTGGGAGGTATATGTCTTTTCCTGCTTTTCTCTCTCTCTCTCTCTTTTTTATGTATTATTTATTATTTTTTTCAGCACATATATTTTTCTTTTTGCTCTCTTTTCTTTTTTATTATTATTTTTTTTTGATAACATATATTTTTTTGATATCTTTTTTTTTTTTGCAGGTCTGGGCCTTCTCATTTTTCACATTTTCGCTCGGTAGTCTCATTCGTCGAGTTTACCAGCCTCCGTACCTGTCCCAGTACGTTGATGATAACAGGGTGGATCCGGCCGAGGACAATGGTTGTAATGAGAGGGAAAGAGTGCTGGAGCGGATTATTAGCTCGAGTCCTGGTACGGTGCACTTCCTTCCTTGGGAGGGGCTGGAGGGTCATTATTCTGTTACTTTGATGCTCAGCCGCTGCCGGATATTGATGGTTTCCATCATGGTGGACTCTTTATATATGGGCGAGTGGGTGAACCGTCAGCATCAGTCTTTTCAAGTAGCTCCAGTGGTGCCTCCTCGACCTCCTTTCTGGGTGATAGAGCCCGATCGACCGCGAATTATCGATACTTGGCGAATACCTCATGCCGCATATCGGTGATGGCGTATGAGGATTTCCTGAGATTAGTGATGCATCCCCCTCTTCCTGCTCCTGTCGCGCCCAGGCGGCATTCGATGCTTTACGCCAAAGCCAGTCGTCTACTTCATTTCTCGATGCGAGAACGATGTTCTGAGATGATGATGTCTTCTACTTTCCAAGATGAGGGTGAGTGGGGTGGTGGCTTGGTAGAGCGGGTTCTTCTGAGATGTCGAGATTCCTGAGGAGCCCGTGTCCCTTGGTAGACACATCCACCTTTATTGTAGACACATCCACCTTTATTGTCTCTCTTCTATATATTTTTTTTACACACATTTTTTTTTATACATGTACACTTTTTTTATTTTTAAGACTAACACGTTTCTTTTTTTTTTTCTTATTTCTCTTTTTTTTATATACTCTTTTTTTTTTGTAGGTGAACGTGTCCACTTATAAGAAACCGGCTGGGGCTTTTTCAAAGATCAAACCGTATCGGCCGGCCGATGAATTTTCTTGCGGGGGAGCGGCCTGTGCCCACGTCCGAGATAGCGATGATGATGATGATGATGATGATGATGATGATGATAATGAGTCGAGCCGCGGCCGAGGCAGAGGTTGGGGATTCAGAATCGGTGGCACAACAGGTCCCAGGGTCATGGGTGGTGGTCTTAACAGAAGCCAGTCGTCCCGAGCACATTAGCTTTGGATTCCTGCGAATATTAGTATCTTTCTCCCTTTTTTTTTGTTTTATACATTCCCCCCCCCCCTTTTTTTTTTGAAAGAAACCTGTGCAAATATTATGGTATAATGCAATATAATGTATATGATGCAATATATTACACATGCAAAAATAAATTCACACAGAAAATAAAGCTATGCCAGACATCTAAAGGGTAATGGCACGCTGTACTTTTAAAAAGGGGTTTATGAGAATACACCTTTGAATTAGAGCGGGCTTTTCAGGTGATATCAGAACGGGAAAATGGCCGCATCTCTTATTATTTTGGTGCCCTGTGGCTATTGAGCCCGTGCTCGTAGCCACCTTTCATAGCCTTTCTTTTCTTTTCGCGATCAGACGCAGGAACAGCGGAGTGTCGGATCACCAAACCGGGATACCAGGCAGAAATTTCACAGCGCAGTGGAGATTCCTGGTGCGGCCAATAAGGACCTATGGCGCGGCACCAAGGAACCCTTTTGGTGGCGCCATAGTTTCTCGGTGCAGCCACTATTTTCTTCACTATTCACGCACTGTGCACTGAACTGTCAGTTTTCTCAATTCTCGGTATAAATTCAGACGGAAATCTGCTCGGTTCTTCACAAATTCACTTCGTTCCTTCCTTTAAAAACTCACCAGCTTATGTCCTGCCTGCCATTGCTCTTCTAAACCGCATAAAGTTTCTCTCATCTCTTTTTATAAATGGCTGCCCGTATTCCTCTGACTCACGGCTCTAAAATTGAGATTTGAGAAGCATGCCTGGATTTTGGATCCTTTCCTTGCGATCGGCGAGAGGGATTGGTTTGAACATCTTTTCGGGTTCGGTGCCTTACGTCACGGCGGAATGTCATTATCAAGCTGGGACATGTTGAGGGGCCGCCGGTTTTTGGTCTCCCGAGGATCACTTATTTAATTTTGGCATGAGCGAGATGTGTCCTACTTTTGAGGAGTTCTGCGATCTTTGGGGTGTGCACCTACTCGTCGGATGCGGTACCCGCCTCTGAAGGCGTCCGTATATGGCTATCAGGGAGCTCTTTAATTCTACCCTTGGTGCTACTCCGGGATTCTTCAATGGGGAGACTTTTAATTTGATGGTTCTTCACGGAGTCTTCCGCAGTCAGGGGAAGATGATGTGGACTATCGGCGTAGATGCGGGCGCTCTTTCTGCTTGGTAGGGAGATATTTGATAGTTGGTCTACCGGTTGTAGATGTGCGGTCGTGGACACGGCATTCTGAGGCTCGAGATCGCCAAATTTTGTTCGGTGATTTTGGCGGAGACAACCAGCGGGCTTTACTGCTTTCGCTCTTGGAGAAGGCTGTTCCCTACCGGTAGCCCCATTCGGTTCATATGTGGCTAGAAGAGCATTTCCTGCGGGTTCGGGCTCCCGTGCGCATGGAGCTCCTTATGATCCATCATTTTATGGTATCTTGCGGGCATTTTCCCCAGACTAATTATT
>CM028384.1:15123758-15182271 GCA_013146195.2 Codonopsis lanceolata | reverse complement strand
CATACAAGGGAACTTGCTCTCAAACTCTCCCAGACATTATTGAAGCTCTTGCACAACCCTTCGTCATGCCTTGATTGGTAAGTTTTCTCACATTTGTCCTCCCCATAGAAGCAACACGGAAATACTTTAATACTATTGGTTTAAAAGTCGTGATTCACTATTGGCCATCCGACACCAAGCATGTATTGATTCAAGTTCATCACGAAGAGGATTACTAGCGCTATGGATTAAGGATAAATGGTTTCTTGGTAAGTTTCCTATGAGAGTTTTTAGTGGTCTCCCAACCAAAGCCAAATATTGAGAGCCTTGGTGCCGCTTGGTTTGTTTTTCCGTGCCTTCCATCCACCTCTTTCATAAATCTTCTTTTTCTCTTGCCTCCCTATTTGGTAAACCTTTAATGCTTGATCACCAACCATTATGTCCATCTTACCCGCCCTGCTGGCTAGTGGTCTACGTTGAAATCGATTTATTAAAGCCTTGCCCTAATAGGATTTGGGCTGATTGTGGGGATGTTTTCCCAAGCTTTTGGCAGCCTCTAGAAGCGGAAAACATGCCTCTCTATTGCACGCATTGCCTTCGACAAGGCCACCACGAGCTAACATGCAAGGTGAAACATCCTGATTTGAAACTCATTCCAACACCGAAGGATTTTTTAAAAGACGCATAACAATATTCATTGCAATGCCAAACTTTTTTAAAAAAAGTTATTTTGAAGTGATGGTCGGACCTACCGAAATAGGCTGCCTACATATCCTTTCTAGAAATCAGACCGAATCGTAGTTCGACGCTAAGCCGAAAAATGTGAGAAAAACATTTGTGATGGAAAATCATTTTGTGATGGTCGGACCTATCGAAATAGGCTTCCTATGTATCCTTTTCAGGAATCAAACCGAGTCGTAGTTCGGCTCTAAACTGAAACATGTATGTTTTGGGAAGTAAATGCAGGTGATAAAGTCGTGATGCAATATTCATTGCAATAAAAGGTGCAGATAAGTAAAAGTCGTGATGCAATATTCATTGCAACACTGAAGGTGTAGGTAATAAAAACTCGTGATGCAATATTCATTGCAACACCGAAGATGCAGGTAATAAAAAGTCGTGATGCAATATTCATTGCAAAACCGAAGGTCAAATGTAGATTTAAAAAAAAACATGTTGTAATATTCATTGCAAAACCGAAGGTGCGGGTTTTAAAAATTCATGATGCAATATTCATTGCAAAACCAAAGGCGCATGCAAAAAAAGTCATGATGCAATATTCATTGCAAAACCGAAGGTCAAATGCAAATTTTAAAGAACATGTTGCAATATTCATTGCAAAACCGAAGGTGTTTAAAAAGTCGTGATGCAATATTCATTGCAAAACCGAAGGTCAAATACAGATTTTAAAGAACATGTTGCAGTATTCGTTGCAAAACCGAAGGTGCAGGTTTTAAAAAGTCGTGATGCAATATTCATTGCAAAACCGAATGTGCAGGTAATAAAAAGTCGTGATGCAATATTCATTGCAAAACCAACGGTGAAATTCAGATTTTAAAGGATACATGCAAACATTTAATATGGAAGCATGCAAACATTTGTCATGGAAAAGTGCAAACATTTGAGATGGAAGCATCCTGACATATGATATGGAGGCATGCTAACATTTTATTTGGAGGCATGTAAGCATATGGATATGGAGACATGTAAACATATGTTATGGGGGCATGCAAACATTTGACATGGAAAACATGCAATCATTTTGATATGGAAGCACGTAAGCGTTTGTTATGGAAGGCATGCAATCATTTGTTATGGAAGCATGCAAACATTTGTTATGAAGGCATGTAAGCATATGGATATGGTGGCATGTAAACATATGTTATGGAAGGCATGCAAACATTTGTTATGGAAGCATGCAAACATTTGACATGGAAGGGATGTGACCATTTGATATGAAGGCATGCAAACATTTGATATGGTAAAGCACGAAAAAGTTTGATATGGAAGTATGCAAACATTTGATATGGGAAAGCATGCAAACATTTGATATGAAAGTGTGCTAACATTATCGTGATTCAAATCATTGTGTTGTGATGGTCGTACCTACCGTAATGGGTTGCCTATGTATCCCTTTAAGGAATCGAACAAACGTAGTTCGCTGCTGTCGAAACAAGTTTTGATGAGGAAAGATAGTTTGTAATATTCATTGCAACCTAGTGAAAATCACGTGAATCTAGATGCAATATTCATTGTATCACCAAGTAAACCCAGATGCAATATTCATTGCATCACCGAGTGAGACCAATAGCAAATTTAAATGTAATATTCATTACATCAACCACAATGAAACCAGATGCAGATTCAGATGTAATATTCATTACATCCACCAGGAACCCAAAGCCAAATCTGATGAATGCATCACCATGATACTAACACAAAACCTAATCTAGATGCATTATTCATTGTATCACCACAAACCCAGATGCAATATTCATTGCATCACCAAGAAACTAACGCAAAAACTAAATGCAATATTCATTGCATTACCACAAACCCAGATGCAATATTCATTGCATCGCCATGAAACTAACGCAAAGACTAGATGCAATATTCATTGCATCGCCAAGAAACTAACGCAAAGACTAGATGCAATATTCATTGCATCACCATTAAAAACTTTCGGATGCAATATTCATTGCATCACCAAGAAACTAACGCAAAGACTAGATGCCATATTCAATGCATCACCACAAAACCCAAATGCATTATTTATTGCATCGCCATAGAGAAACAATAAGCAAGTATATGAGGCAATATCAATTGCATCATTCTTATTCTACCGCAAATCCAGATGCAATATCCATTGCATCACCTTGAGAAAGACATCAACTTAGAATGCAATATTCTTTGCAAATTAAGCGAAAACCAAATACAAACCTAAAATGTAATATTCCTTGCAAAATAAGTTAAAGCAGTGCAATTTTAAAAATGGCGATGCAATTTTAAGTGCAATATTCATTGCAAAATAGTCAAAATCGTGCCAACTTTAAATGAAATATTAATTGCGAAATGAGTGAAAACGATGCACGCTTAAAATGTAATATTCATTGCGAAATATAAAGTAAATGCATTTTTTTAAAAATGCATTGCAATATCTATTACAAAAAAATAAAATAAAGAATTAACACGAGATTTGAAATGCGTCAAAATATCCATTGCGAAAATAGAGAATTTTAAAATGCAACACAATATCCATTGCGTAGATAGAGAATTTTTAAAATGCACCGCAATATCCATTGCAAACACGGAGAATTTTAAAGATGCGTCGTAATATTCATTGCGAAAATAGAGAAATTTTAAAGATGCGTCGCAATATTCATTGCGAAAATAGAAAATTTTTAAAATGCATCGCAATATCCATTGTGAAAATAAGGAATTTTAAAGATGTGTTGCAATATTCATTGCAAAAATAAAGAATTTTAAAATGTGCCACAAGATCCATTGAAAAAATATAGAATTTTGAAGATGTGTCGCAATATCCATTGCGAAAATAGAGAATTTTAAAGATGAATCGCCATATTCCATGTGAAAATAGAGAGTTTTAAAATGTGCCGCAATATCCATTTCGAAAATAGAGAATTTTAAAATGTACCGCAATATCCATTGCAAAAATAGAAAATTTTAAAGATGTGTCGTAATATTCATTGCGAAAATAGATAATTTTAAAGATGCGTCGCAATAGTCATTGCGAAAATAGAGAGTTTTAAAATGTGCCGCAATATCCATTGCAAAAATAGAGAATTTTAAAATGTGCTGCAATATCCATTGCGAAAATAGAGAATTTTAAAGATGCGTTGCAATATCCATAGTGAAAATAGAGAATGTGAAAATGGATCGCAATATCCATTGCGAAAATAAGGGATTTTAAAGATGTGTTGCAATATTCATTGCAAAAATAAAGAATTTTAAAATGTGCCGCAATATCCATTGCAAAAATAGAGAATTTTGAAGATGCATCGTAATATCCATTGCGAAAATAGAGAATTTTAAAGATGTGTCGCAATATTCATTGCGAAAATAGAGAGTTTTAAAATGTGCCGCAATATCCATTTCGAAAATAGAGAATTTTAAAATGTGCTGCAATATCCATTGCGAAAATAGAGAATTTTAAAGATGCGTTGCAATATCTATAATGAAAATAAAGAATTTGAAAATGCATTGCAATATCCATTGCGAAAATAAGGAATTTTAAAAATGCGTCGCAATATTCTCCGCAAAAATAGATAATTTTAAAATGCATCGCAATATCCATTGCAAAAATAAGGAATTTTAAAGATGTGTTGCAATATTCATTGCGAAAATAGAGAATTTTAAAATGCATCGCAATATCCATTGCAAAAATAAGGAGTTTTAAAGATGTGTTGCAATATTCATTGCAAAAATAGAGAATTTTAGTGCAAATTTTAATGCAATGTTCATTGCAAAACTATTGAAAAATGCACGTGTAATTTTTTAAAAACATGATGCAATATTCATTGTAAAACATGTACATGCAAGGACTGTGTAATTTGAAATGCACGTGAATTGAAAATGATTGTGAATTGAAAGTGCTTGCAGATTGAAACATGATGCATGTTTGAAAGCATACGTGTAAGGACAATGTACATGTAACACGAAAAGCACAATAAAGTTGTGATGCTATTATGGTCGAACCTATCGAGATAGGGTGCCGACTACCGACGTATCCCCGAAAGGAATCAAACCAAACGTAGTTAAGATTCAAGTGACATGTTCCTTTGACCAGAATAGGGAAAGCATGAGGGAATTTCTAATGTGTTTTGCCCAGCATAGGCAAAAAGAGCGGAGCTGAATGTTGAGAAAATTGTGAAAGCATAATATAAATAAAGCAATAAAGACGTAATTTGAAACGGAATGTGAAGACATAATGTAAAATGGAATTGTGAAGACGGTTTGTAAATGCATGATATAAGAGAGCTATGTGAGATATGTGTGCGGACAATTCCCAAAATGAAAGGTTTACACCTTTTACGGGAATGACTAAAGATATAAAGAAAGGTCAAACCCTAAATCGGTGTTATGTGACCAAAGGAAAAGCAAAGATTGAACCCTATATTAGGGTCGCGGGTCTGGACAGCCATAAAAAGGTCTGGCCCCCCCATTGGGTTCTGCGCGACCAGATAATAAATACCAATGTTCATTTGAGATGAAGGTAGGTGAAGTTTTGGGTCACTTTAAGTCAATCGACTAGTGCATCATTCAAGAAAGGAATTCAATCATAAGATCAGTGAATCCTACTAATCGATGTCTCGGAGGACCACCCCTTTTTTTTAGCACATAGGGAGCCTATCTTCCCATGTATCTGACGATAAGTTACTTGTTGTCGTTGGAGAAGGATCACGGCTTCATAGCTCCTTGGTTCCTTCAAGTGAGATGGACAGGACAACTATCTCCATAGATGATGGGAGACTTTACGTATCAACCGAGTATGATGAGAGAAGCCCCATGGTGACTTGATTATTCCAAATTCGGTAAGATTGGATGGGACAGTTTTTGAAGAAATTAACGGGGGACAGCCCCAGAAAGACTCGATTGAAGAGATTTTTTAGGGGGGAAGAAATAAGTGTGCTCAAAGAAAAAAAAAAGGACGTCTCTGATGGAAATAAAGAGAGTCGTGATCCAGAGTTCACTTTATCACCAAAATCACATGATTGGTGGGTTATGGACCCTACTTAATGTTTATCTTTTGATGATTTTAAATGTTTTAGCTAGAAGCTTTGTCTTTGACTCAGATCATGTTATAACTAATTGAAACAGAGCTCTATGTGGCAACTGGGCTGGGGTGTAATGTTTGGGATGGATTAGTTTTAAGGTGTAGTGTTTGGGATGAGAGATTTTCCAAAAGACGCTTCAATTTAGAGGGACTGTTCCAGATAAGTACTCTTTCCCTCCTTTCCTTTCTTTGGCATAGGTTGTTTCTCAACCTTGCTTCTTTTTTTTTATCTTTGGCATAGGTTGCTTTTCAACCTTGTTATTTTATTTTATTTTGGCATAGGCTATTTTTCAACCTTGCCTTTTTCTTTTCCTTTGGCATAGATTGTTTTTCAACCTTGCTCTCCTTTTGGGCAAAGGGATAGTCATTTTTGGTGGATATATTTAAGGGTGAAACAACCTCAGTTTTTGGGAAGCTGGATCATGGGGAAGGCCGGAGATATTTAGACTTTAGACAGGGTTTTGGTGTATGGTGGGAGGCCCTATGTGTGCTACTAACAACTCGACCGCAATGGGTCCAAGGTGACCTTTTATCAAGACAAATTGTCTATATAAAGAACTTCATGTGTTTAATGGTTTGCGGGTCCATATCTTCCAGGTGATTCATCGTCAACTTGTGTAGTTTTATCATGTTTTTACATGAGTCGATTCATCATTCTTAAGAAGATTGACAAATCCAGGAATACTTGGCGATGCGCGGTGCTTAAAGATCGGAAAACAGACTCAGCTAGCTAGAAAGAATCAGAAATTTACTTGACTCGAATATATAAAAACCTTTGGAAACCCCGATTTGACGACTTGGTTGGACTTTTGAAGAGAGTGGAAACCTAAAGGACTAACGAGCATACTCTATAAGGATGGGTTGTAGATACGGAATGAGTAATCACGACAGCAACGAGATACCCCTAGGGTTTGAAAGCCCCAGTCTTGAATTGTTTTTTGCAATCCTTGCATCGCCTGGTTCATCGAAAAGGTACAGGCCAACCAAATTATAGAGACGTGAAAGAGTAGGTTAATAAGAAAACCTTCCAGACATCTTTCCTTATTACTAGGAAATTCTCCCATTTCTTACATCAGATCATGTCTAGCTTTCGGTCTTTCCTTGATCTTCTTTCTTTCCTAGCTCCATATCTGTCCCTTTTTTTTAAGTGGTAAACCTCTACATTTCGAAGTAGGACTCACTAAAGATATGTTTGTAGTCGAGAATGAATGATGCACTTAATCAACTAGGGATGCATTTGTGAAAGGTTAAGAGGTAGACATGTAATGTATTGTGTTAAGCTAATCATGTAATGTATTGTGTTAAGCTAATCATGTAATGTATTTTGTTAATTTTTGGTTAGATGCAAAAATGTCAGTGGTAACAAAGAAAAGCAACACAAAAAAATCCAATGTATATGTACAAAAGGAGATTGGAAACATTTAACCGGACCCGAAGGCTGCCTACGTTGCTCATTTTTTGAAGCAATCTTTATTCTTTTCCTGAATTTTTTGAAGCAATCTTTATTCTTCCTTTCTTTTTATTAAAAAAAGGAATTTCATTTTGAATTGAAAATGAATTATTTTCTTATTTGCTTTTGACAAAAAGACTTTTTTTAAGAATTGGAAAAAAAATTCCCATTTTGCTTTTGAAAAGAGATGAAAAAAAAATTAAAAAATTGAAAACGAATTTCCTTCTTTGTTTTTCAAAAGAGATGAAAAAAATTGATTGGAAAACGAATTTCCTTTTTTTTTAAAGAGGCATTTAAAAAAAACATAAACGAATTTCCCTTCTTTGTTTTTGAAAAGAGATAAAAAAAAAAATGGAAAACGAATTTCCTTTTTGTCTTTTGAAAAGAGATGCATTTTTTTATTTGGAAAACGAATTTCCAATTTTAATTTAATTTTATTTTTTTGAAAAGAGATGCTTTTTTTTTAATTTTTTAAAACAAATTTCCCCTCTTTGTTTTTGAAAAGAGATAAAACAAATTTAATTCGAAAACAACTCCATTTTTTAATTTTTTATTTTGAAAAATTGAAATTTGCATATAATGTAAAAGAAACCAAAATGTCAAATGATCAATAAGAGAAGAAAAATGTTCCCAGCTTTTTGCAATAGTATCATTAATAATAACAAGCATTATTAACGAAGCGATTAACATTTCTGATGTAGCGGAAGCCCTAGATATCATGGCTGTTGAGATCGTGCTTGACTAACAGCGATTATCTTCCAAATTTTGTTCAGGTTCGCAAACCTCTCACGATCTAGGCATCAGTTCACGTTGATTCAAAAAATACCGGAATTGAGAAAAATAACTTGTTCATAAAACGGAAAAAACTGCCTTTCAAAACAACCCTAAAAGTGTTTAAATGTGTCTAAAGCTCTAAAACAAATAAATAGTTGAAATTACAAAAAAAATTCGAAAACTGACAAAAACTTCATGGCCCGTAACACTGTCTAAACGACATTTTTTGGGCATAAAAAATGCTCATCACTAAGTGGAACTCGATGAATTTTGTAGGTCTTTTCAAGAGTTTTGTTATATATATAAAATAAAAATCTAAATTGTGTATGAAAAGCATGTCGAGTATGTAAATAAATTTATCACCAAAAAGAAATTAAGTCTAGCCCTCTTTTGTTTTTAAAAAACAACATCCCAACAGAGTTTGTCACTGTGAGAGCCCGTTTCGACACCTCCCCTCTCTATTGAAAAGCGAGAGGTTTCAAAACACTAAAGCGCGTGGAATACGCTTAGCCTCGTTGTGGACTCTAAATGTGTGTACAGAGTCGCCACCTCTATTTTAAGGTTAAGCAGAGAAAAACCGTATGTTACCAGAAAATGTGTAGGTTCGGAGGCTAAGTTATGAGCTAGGAAGGGTTAAGCACCCAACTCGCCATTTTGGTCTCATTTTAGGGTTTTGTTAAATAGCATACACTTTAAGTATATTCATTCCCTAAAAGTATTTTATATATACATTGAAAATAACAGTGCTTTGTTTAAATGTGATTTTGGCATAACAACTACTATGTTTGTATTTACAATTATAATTTTACATAATATAAAACATTTATTTTATATACATTTATTTACATGCATGCATAATATAATCATTCTACATTTAATAATAACGGGAAAGACTAGTAGTTGGGTACCTATCTCTTGAAACGTGAGTATCTCAACCCGGTATATACGCCTAGGCTTTAGCCCTCTAGGCGCTCAAAGACTTTAAGTGTGCTTCTCCTGTCATTCCGAGAAAGTAAGTCTTTCTTCTTTTGTGTGTGTGTGTGTGTGTATATGTGTATGTATGTGTATGCGTATGTGTGTGTATATGTATGTGTGTCTGTGTATATGATCGGCTTGTCGGTGCAAGGACTCGATCTTCAGATGGCTCGCTGCGGGGCGAGGAAGTTTTTTCCTATGCGGGTAAAGGAGGGATGTGTGTTGTGCGTTGAGGAGTTCTGTGCCGTGAATGTGGGGTGACGAATGAAGAGAATGGAGGCCTCTCTTTATAGGCGCTAATTGAACTGCATGGCGCCAGGTGGAGGCAGGAGAGCGAGACAGTGCAATATACGGCTTGGAGGAACGACAACGTTTCAAATGGATAGGAAATGAAGGAAAGGGGAGTGGCACCCACACCTTGGGAGCGGCTCCAAGGAGTGGGGAGCGGCTCCTTTAAGCTTCTTCTCCTTCATTCTCTTTTGTAGTTTAGTCCTTCATGCTTTGTTTTCTCCGTTAAGCTTAGTTAAGTTCCGTTAACTCATGTTTCCTGAAATATAACCGAATATTTAGTCCATTTGATTTATAATTTATATTTTTATTATAGTTTTAGGACATTGTAGTGTAGGGATACAAAATTGAGGTGTTTACAAAATGTTATTATTGTCTACATAATATTCTTATATAAATATAATGGATCATATAATGTCGTGGAATAACCTTTTCATTATTGTTGTTGTTGTTGTTGTTGTTGTTGTTGTTGTTGTAAGACACGTGCCTAGCACATGATTACCATTTAGTCAAAGCGCGAGCATCCTAAAGTCAAAGTTACGAGGAGAAGATGGAATGGTTTTTTGTATATCACGAGCAGGGTCTCAACCTTCAGCGAGCAAGAGATATTAGCAAGCTGGGGGCTTGACCAGCGACCAGGAGCATATAGCGAGCATGATGTGTTATGCTCGTGAATTTAAGAGTTGTCATCAGTTGAGGACGGTTATGTCCGGATAATTCTCCATTTGACCGTTGTGGTTAATGGGACAGTTAATGGGGGCAATTAATATGCCCGCCATTAATGCCATGAATGTTAGTGGGCAGTTATGATCGGTTATTCTCTCTGGCAACTATAAAAGCCCCTCAAAATGAAGAGGGGAGGTACGTGATTTTGACTAGCTAGCCTAAACTCTGCTGAATTTTATACTCTCTTACATTCTTGTGCTAATTCTCACGCCGGAGGGCTTTTGCAGGGAGTGCCCCTGCCTAGTTCACAGTTTCTTGGTTTAATTGCAGAGTTGGACTTTGAAGATTACAGGATACGTTGAAAGCCAGGTATCCAGTTGGACAAGTCCAGTGCGTCTAGAAGATTTTAGACACATCAGTTGGTTCCGTTGCCAGGAAACGGTAGCATTTTTCATAAACTGAAAGTTTGTTCTTGGTAAGTCTTAGTAATGGCGGAAAACGGCATTAATGGTGTCAATGGAAGTCGTCGGGAGGAAGTACATGCAACTCCCAGTCTTAATCAGTTGGCTGGGAATAATCCCCCTCTTCACGATGTTCGTCATCAGCTAAATCAACGGCGTGGAGTGGATTCTTTAGCTAGAAGTGCAGTAGCAACTGTTGGTTTGGCACATGAATTCGGGGAGGAAGCTCTTCGTCAAAGGGCCATATATTTGGGGCAGATGCACCAGCTCAATTTGTAGTTGATTTCCATGGGTAAGCCACCTTTACCCATTGAGGTGGATCCTTTACCAGCTTTATCTGCTCCAAGCCATAAAGCAAGTGGTTCGAGGACTGGGGGCAATCAGTTAAATGCAATGGTTGTTCCCTCTCAGCCGCGTGAACAAGGGTCAAAGGGACGAGATCAGCCAGAAGGTAGAGCTAGCCACAGGGTTGTGCCCAGTGTTCATTCACGGCTGGGACCACGAGTGGGGGATGATTCAGCACAGTCCCGTCGTCATCGACGATCACCTTCCCCACGAAGGTCTTATGCTCGCAGGCTTCGTTCGCCCTCTCCTCGACGGTCACATGCTTGTAGTCGTCGTTCACCATCTCCAAGGAGATCCTATGCTCGTCGTCATAGGACTCCTTCCCCTAGGCGATCCCAAGGGCACTTATCTCACCATTCTAAGGAGAAAAGGGAATTGCATCAACCAGGTGCACAAAGAAATTTAGTGGCCAATGAACCAGTTGTTCAGCTCGCTGGGGTGCCCCAGGCACAGGTGGCGCAGGCCGTGGGTGTTACTCAAGCCATTGGAGCTATGGGTCCCCCACAGGTCCCTCCTATGCCCGTGGTACAGCCTCAGCCCATGGGTGGTTTGCCTTCAACCATAAACATGCAGGATTTTGAAGATTTGAAACGTCATATGGAGGCGTGGGAGCAGGGCAAAGCTCTGGATGGAAACTTTTTGGGCACTTCAGCTAGCCCGTTGGCGCCATGGATTGAGAATGCACCGCCAGCACAAGGGCTCATTTTCCCAAATATTAAGGAGTATACAGGGAAGACGAAGGCGAGAGACTGGTTGATGTCATTCGAGTCTCAAATTGGCTTAGTGACTTCAGATGAGGCGTTAAAAATTCGGGCTTTCGTGGGAGCTTTGCAAGGAAAGGCCTTGGCATGGATGGGAGCTCTGCCACGCAGATCAATTAACAATTGGGCTGATCTGCGAGCAAAGTTTTTGGCAGATTTTGGAACCGCGGGCACATCAACAAAGACAAGGGCTGATTTGTCAAAAGTCAAGCAAGGAACACATGAATCAACTGCTAGCTACTTGGAACGATTTACCAAAGTCTTAGAGCAAGTCCCAGGGTTGACCGAGCAGGAGGTAACTTTATGCTTTGAAACAGGCTTGCTCGAGGGTGAAGGTGGATTGAGGTCGGAGCTAAGCATGCGCGAGCCCAAAACGCAGGCAGAAATGTTAATGCGGGCTCAGAAATGGTGTGCCGGAGAGACGGCAAAGAAAGAAAAGAAGAAAGAGAGCAATGATGTTGGGGGAAATTCCAAGGGTAATGGTCAGGCCGTGGGCGGAGGATATAATAAAGGCAAGTCGAGATATGACCGCCCGAGAGAATTTCTTCGTGAAGCTGATCTTACTCCGCTCAACACGTTGCGCGAGGATATTATGTACGAGATTCGAGATGAGCTTCCTCGCCCACCTCGCATGAATCCTGAGACAGCGGATACTCAGGATCGAACAAAAAGATGTGTCTATCATGACGATTATGGGCACCCAACAGAGGAGTATTGGCCGCTGAAGAAGGCCATTCAGAAATTAATCAATAAAGGTCGGCTAGACCGTTTCAAGAGAGATGGAGGAAACAGAGGGAATGCTCCCCGGAGAGATGCCCCACCAATCAGAGGGGTAATCAATGTCATAATGGATGAGCCCACTCCAACCCAGCTCGGTAAACAGATCTATTCTTTGTCGAAGGTTGTAGATCGACCAACTGCTTTGCAAGCTAGAGAGGAAGTTATACAGTTCACTCGTAGTGAGCTGGCGAGCTATGTAGCAGAAGAGCAGTCCTTGATTGTCTCGGCCTTGATGGATGGATGGGTCGTGCATCGAATCCTGGTTGATACTTGTGCTTGCAGGGATGTGATGTATTACTCATGTTTTCAGGGTTTGGAATTGGGTAATGATCGACTTAAACCATACGCTGGAACGCTGGAGGGTTTCACTAATCACAAAGTACCGGTTAAAGGCACGGTCGAGCTGGAGGTCTTTATTGGTGAGGAGAACCACACGTGAGTTGAGAAGATCACTTTCAATGGTCATAGACTTAAAGTCTCCTTACAATATTATCTTGGGTGTGTCGAGCATGACCAAGTTTCAGATGGTCGCGTCTATTCCCCACCAGCGCGCTAAGTTTTACACCGATCAAGGAGTGGGTGTATTGAGGAGTCAGCCTCGGGCAGTACTTGAATATGTGCGTGACAGTCAGAGAAAAAAGCAAAAGTTGACCTTGGAGGACGAGCGAGCAGAAAATCACTGTTAGTACCAATGAGACGTCTCATGTGACTGTGGGACCAACAACAGTGGCTATGGTGAATGAGGATTGCGAGGTGGATACTTGCTCTTTGTCGGCATTGAAGTCGGGGGGGCAGGTCGAGCACGAGATTGACGCAAGCTTGACTTTGGATCAAAATGGCGAGGAGAGCATTTGTCCTTTTTGACATTGAAGTCGGGGGCGGTCTAACGATTCGATGAGGCGAGTTTGGTTCCAGATGAGGTTGGGGACAAGCTTGATGGTCCTTTGCCGGCATTGAAGTTGGGGGGGACAGGCTGAACAAATTGAGGACATGGATGTGGACCAGATACGGTTGAAGCTCAGGCTAAGAAAGAGGAGAAGGTGGAGTGTGATACACTCCAAATACGGGATGAGCCAGAATTCACAGCTCAAGATGAGCTCGAGGAGGTGGTTATAAATTCTGCTTATCCCGAGCAAAAAATAAAGATTGGTAAGGCATTATCAGCTGAAGCTCAGGCAAGTTTGATCAGGTAGCTTCAAGAGAGTTTGGATGTTTTCGCATGGAGACCAGAAGATATGCAAGGTGTGAGTGAGGTTGTGGCTTTGCACTATCTTAATGTGGATCCCGCTTTTCGGCCAGTTCAACAGCGGCCTAGAATTTACTCTGTTGAAAAAGATCAAGCTATCAAGGAGGAGGTTGAGAAGCTGCTCAATGCGGACATTATCGAGGAGATACATTACCCAACTTGGTTGGCTAATGTTGTTATGGTTAAAAAATCTAATGGCAAGTGGCGGATGTTGTAACGCCCCATAATCTTGCATGTGCATTCTATGCTTGTCCTTGTACTTTCTTGGTTGATTGTGAGCATGTTTACTTGATATATATATATGTTTTAGAATCATTCCTAAGTCATTTTAGAAGCCCATAACATGTTTAGAATCATATAAACAAGTTTGTTGAATCGCCGGTTTAATCACGTTGTAGTTGGCCTTAGCGATTCCTCTCGTTGCTCGTGTTTGCTTCTATTTCGACGTACGAAGTGTTCGTTGAGTTCTTGGCTTTATATTCAGGTCTTAATCATGTTGAAACAAACCTTTTTCATGCCCAAGACATCCTAGTTTGAATGGTGTTTGATTGTAGTTTGATTCGTTGTTCATTCGTCGCGTGGTTCGCGCCTTGTTCTACCTTGTTCCGGTTGTTGTTCGGGTGTGTTTCCGACTCGTTTTGAGTAGGGTTAGACCTTAGAATGGTTGCCCAAAAGTTTGGGACCATTTAGATCAAGTTTGAATCAAGTTTTAGACTTTCTGGAGCCGAGGCGGCCGCATGGGAGCTGGTGAGGCGCCCGCCTCAACTGCAGAGAGCAAATTCAAAATGGACTGAACTTGGGAATGGTCACAGAGGTTGAGGCGGCCGCATGGCCTTGGGTGAGGCGCCCGCCTCACCTGCAGATCTGCTACGGGATTTTTCTTGCCCTGTTTTGAGTTAGGTCGTGAAATGCCTATCCTACCCCCATTAAACCCCCTCTAAACCCTTCCTAAATACCCACACTTAGTCCTAATCAAGTCCTAACATCAATTAGAGGTTAATTTAATATGGATTAGTGGTTGTTAACTCCCTAAGTTTCACTAATTGCACTTGAGAAATTCCCCTTGTACCCTTCTCTTGATTGGAGGTATAAATACCAAGTCTTGACCAAATTTTCTGTAAACCCTTCATTTGTTCATCCTATTTCTACAAGTTAGAGAGAGAGAGAGTAGGGGGCTTGAGTTTTGAGCCCTAGCTTCACCTTCTTCCTCCGATCCCCAAGGATTCCACCGTTCGATCGCCGCCAAACTTCGGATTCTCGACGGGTGAGACGAAAGGAACGACTTCACCGTTTAGATTTGGATTCTCTTGAGTTTTCACTCAAGCTAGGTAAGTTACTCTTCTTCATTTTAGTTCTCATTGACCCTAAGGAAACAAAGTTTATGATGTGTGAGGTCAATGAGGACACATAATTGCTTCCTATGCTTTCCATTTGAAATTTTAAATGTATGATTTTGCTAGGAGCATGTCTAGGTGAATTTCTTGCCTTTGGGAGTTTAAATTACTCTTTTATCATGTTAATTGAGGTCTTGAACATGTTAGAAATATGTGGTATGTTTGTTGATGAAAGTGAAATTATTTGGGAATGCCCTAATTTATGCCTATGTGGTATGTGTGAAAATTGTTATGTGTTGTATCCTCAATATTGAACTACATGAAGAGCATGAATTGCGCTAAAATGTTTTAGGTGAATTTATACCTTTGTTGAACCTAGAATTGACCTAGGTTGGGTTATGAAGCACATAGCTTCAATTTCTCCAAATTTGGGAATTTAGAGCAAAGACTCAACGGAGTCGACTCTAGGGAATATTTGAACGTGTTGAACTCTAGTTTCAATCCCTACGAAGTTTGGACACCGTTTGACTTGGTTTACTCAAGTATGAGTTTGGTTGATTGTTTATAACAAGTTGTTGTGAAAGATTGGTTTTGTGCAATTTAATTGCCTTGATATGATTTTATAGTAGAGATTAATACCCTACTTGGTTGGTCGAGTTCGCTCTTGTCGAATTCGGTCCTTAATTGGTTTAAAGTCAAGTAAATATCTACTTGTGCATTGCATTGAGTCCAGCTGGCATAATTTGGTTTGTTTATTGAGTCAAGGTGGGACGATGCACGCCTTCATCGCCTTCCGAATTATGGGATTCGTGCTTGCTATGGATCGCCGCGCACTGGGACTTCACACACCCTCCACGTGGGCCTGTGGGAAGTAGCCCCTTTGCCGTATCAGTTAAGTGCCGCATTGGCTTGCTATTGAGATCGAGTAGGACTCGACGATAGTCGATGAATTCACATAACATCGATGGCACGAACCAGTAACAGAATGTTTTGCAGGAGCTACGAAGCGGCCGTGACTATCATATCCTACTTGTATGATTTACTTTACGCACTTATGTGAATAATATGCTAAGTGCCATATGATGATAATGTGCTAAGTGTTAAATGATGATAACATGCCATAATTGTGATAAATGTCATGCTATAACATGAACATGCATATTTTGGTAACTTACTAAGTCTTTCGACTTACCCTATTTGTTTGCTTTGTTTTCCTTAGATCAAAGCCGAGGAGACGTCCCACGCTAGATTCACGTGCTCGCTTGGACGTTGTGAGCGAGGTTGCTCTTTTGGACTTTAATTGATTAATCTGTTATTTTGGAAAGGACGTTGGGAAGCAAGTCATGTAGACTTGGCTTGGGTATTTGTTGTTGTAGTAACTTAATATTTGATACTTGTAATCTTTTGGTATGCCGACTTATATGTCGAGCTTGTTTATATGTTGTTGGTTCATCACAGTTTCTTCCGCTAAAGCTTGATTAAAGTGTTTTTATTGTTGTTGTCTCCGACATGTTGTGGCCGTTGAGGTTTTATAAGCATGTGTTAATTGTAGGAGTAGTTGTTGGGTTCCGGCTGTAACGTCGCCGATGACTTGTTTAAATTAGGTTGTTTTTCCGGCCAAGTGTAGCCGAGTTGTTATTCGTATGCAATGTTGCGCCACATGAATTTCGTAAACCTACTTGCGCATGCTTGTGTGTTTAACTTGATTATTTGGACGGCACGATTCGGGATCTCGCATTGGGGTCCGGGTCGGGCCGTCACAATCACTGATGTTTAATTTCTGCCAAAATTATACGCATCGCAAAACATTTAGCCCTCACAAATAATAGTGCATCGCATATATTAATGCATCACTAAAGCATTTAAGATTATACATACAATTAATATAATTCAATACATGAAATACATCGGTTTGCCCATGTTGACACACTCCTATACACCCCTGCAGCTCGTGGACCAAGATTGCTGGTCCCAGCACCCATAACCCGAGGGCCTTTCTGGCCCGAATTACCTGTTGGATCATCATCGTCCCTACAACGTACATTGCCAACTGCCTCGTTGCCTCGACACGAGAGTGCTGCAGCTACTGCCTTATGTGTTTAAGAGGGAAGGAATTTTTCCTTCCCCCTCAAAGTTTGTAACTTTTTGCAAATTAACCCCCTAAATGCCTTTTTCACAAATTGGCCCCTCCAAACAAACTTGAACTTAATGGAAATTGACAACCGTCAACAAAGTTAACGGCGAGTGATCCTCGCCCAACAATGCAACACCATGCCTTGTGCAAACATCAAATATTAACAATAAAAGATTACATGCATGGCATTTACATGCGATTAATATCCCACAAATAATTTTCACATGCCACACCATGATATACATGCATACTTTGTCATAAATGATATATGCTTTTATGCGTACATGCTGTTCATATGCATATTTTGCCATAAACAAATTCATGTTTCCCATATTAAATGTTTACATGCTTTTTTATATATCACATGTTTTTTAATTATCATCCTTGTTTTGTTCGGTTCAAGATGAACTACGTTTGGTCTTATTCCTAAAAAGGATACGTATGCAGCCTATTCTGGTAGGCACAACCATCACAGTACAATAATTTACATCAAAATACCTGCATGTTCTCGTGTCGCATGTTCACATACACCTTCATCTACACTTATTTCGTTCTAGTAAAATCGAACTACGTTTGGTCTGATTCCCGATAGGGATACGTAGGCAGCATATTTCGATACGCACGACCATCATAGCATATTTATATGCATCATCATAGCTTTATCCATAGCAGAGTCGAACTACGTTTGGTCTGATTCCCGATAAGGATACGTTGGCAGCCTATTCTGGTAAGCACGACCATCACAACGCTATTATTTGCATTTGCAATATGCTTGCAGGCCGTCCCTTTTAAGATGTTTGCATGCATTCCATGATATAATGTTTACTTGTTTTCACATAAAATGATTGCATGTCTTACATGCTCACATTCTTCCATGTTTACATTTGCTTACACATTTCCATGCTTATATGCCAACATGCTTGTATACTTACATGCTTGTATACTTACATGCTTCTCATACACATTTTGCCATATACATACATGCTCGCATACATGCGTACATCCCATATACATACCTTTCCATATGCAATTATATACTTTCATGTTTATACGTTTCAATACATTCCTGCATCATGTTTACTAGGTCCATCCCTAGGAACATAGACATTTCCAAAATCGTGTTTACTAGGTCCATCCCTAGGAACATAGACATTTCCAGCATCATGGTTACTAGGTCTATCCCTAGGAACATAGGCATTTCCAGCATCATATCTACTAGGTCCATCCCTAGGAACATAGACACTCCAGCATGATGCACGTGGCTTACGTCCCTCGGCATCGATTCAGCTTATTACTGGGCGAGCAAGACGGACATGCCTGCAAATGTCAAGCTTTCCCACGAGTAGGGAAACGAGCTTCTATTTTAAGCCAACTTTTTCCGCATTGGACTACTGTTGATTCTTATGTTAGATTTATATCTGATCAGTACATTACATTAGTTTTATACTTGATGGCTAATCGGCCGTATCGATTAGCGTGCATAGAGCATAACCGAACTACGTTTGGTTTGATTCCTGAAAAGTATACATAGGTAGCCTATTACGGTAGTCACGGCCATCATGGCACATTTGTGTGCATCATCATAGCACATTTATGTGCATCCTCATAGCACATTTATATGCATCACCATAGCTTTATCCCAGCCAACCGAACTACGTTTGGCACGGTTCCCCGAAATGGATACATAGGCATCCTATCACAATAGGTCCGGCCACCACAACGTATTTTCACACTCATCCTATTCCCCAGTAGAGTCAAACTACGATTGTTCTGATTCCCGATAGGGATACGTAGGCAGCCTATCCCGGTATGTCCAACCATCACATACATATGAACTTTATTTTGATGTTGCATGTCTTTTAATAATGTAATACATTTCAATTCCGCAATGTCTTTCAATATATTCATGTCTTTTATATCGCACTGCATTTCGATGCCACATGTCTTTTATATCGCACTGCATTTTGATGCCGCTTGTCTTTCAATACCGCACTGCATTTCGATATACATGTGTTTTTTAATACCACATTTCAATGTTGCATGTCTTTTAAATACGTGCATTTCGATGTCGTATGTCTTTTAATACTGCACTACATTTTGATGTTGCATGTCTTTTAATACCGCACTGCATTTCAATGCCGCATGTCTTTTAATACCACATTTCGATGTTGTATTTCTTTCAATACCGTACTGCATTTCGATGTCGCATGTCTTTCAATTTCATATTTACTTTTCCGTCGATGATGACATTACTTTTCATATTTAATTTTCTGTCGATAATGTCTTTACTTTTTATATTTACTTTGAATCGATAATGTCTTTTAATTCATAAAAAACAAAAAAACAAAAAAAACAAAAAAGTGAGGAGCGGGACTGGAAGAGAAATTCCACCACGCCCCGACTTGCATTACATATGTGTTAAAACTCATATCATATAAAAACATCTTTCTTATGATGCATGTCCCGAAATCGGGAGTCTATATCTTATCAACGACATCCGGTTGTTTGTGAATTCACGTTCACTGGCAAACTCCGTCGTTGAGGGGCTCTATTGACACCCCCATTTCGTACCCCTACAATATAACATCCTATAACAATATCAATATATATTTTAAAAACAATCGGACAAACGAACGTTGCTTTCTGTTAGAGTTTCAGGTAACTTGACTTAACGAGAGTGAAACAATAAGCATAAAACTTATAAATATAACTTTCTGCTCATACACCTGTAATATAATAATGATAATATATATTTTATAAAATTATTAAACTTATAAAAATGACATTCCGTTAATGTTTCAGTTAACTGGACTTATCAGCAGTTAAATAAGCAAAACAATCAAAACAAACAAAATAAACTGGAAGGACCTGGAAGAAACCTTGAAATGGCTGTAGAAAAGCTATGTGGTGCCGCTCCCATACCAAAGGAGCCGCTCCCCATGGTGTGGAGCCGCTCCATCAGCCTCCTCCTAAGCAGTCTAAACGCTGCCCATTTCCACGAGCCGCCTCGTACGTCTTTTGCTGTTGTGTTCCCAAGGTGACACCTGGCACGCCATGCCGCTGAAACCTATTACGCCATCGTTTAATCCATCAATTTTCACATGTAAATAGAGGTATTTGGGCACTCTCATTTCATCCAAACATTCACGCAGAACACCACCCAACACATAGCAAACACATACCCGCAACCCGCAGCACACCAATATATCCCGCAACATCGCATCCCACAGCAATATATCCTATAGCATCACATCCCGTATCAATATATCCCATAGCACCACATACTGCAGTAATATATCCCGCAACATCGCATCCCACATCAATATATCCCGCATCATCCCATCCCGCAGCATAGTATCCCACAGCAATATATCCCGTAGCACCATAATCAGTCTTTAGGCATATACATATCAGACTTCAGACTTCATGCAAAGAGTTCCTTTCTCGGAAGGACATGGGAAGCACAATCAAAATCTTCGAGCGCCTAGTGACCTAAAGCCTAGGCATATATACCGAGTCAGACTTTCACGCTACAAGAGGTAAGTATTAATTTACCGTCTTACCCATTTATATAAAATATCATAATATGCATGCTATATAAATAATAATAATGTTGATATTAATACCATGCATGCTATGTAAATAGTAATATCCTTAGATAAATAATCATGTAAATAAAGTAATGAAGTAATGATGCATGTACCAACGAGCTCTAGCTCAACTGGTACTGTTCACTTCTCCTAACGGGGAGGTTGGGTGTTCGAGTCTCACTAGAGACACCCTGGACTTTACAACTCTCAGTAGAGAGGTCGGGTGTTCAAGCCTCTTCAGAGGCATCGTTGTTGTTAAAGCCTTATCCAAATGCCCCATTTAGCTACTCACTTATCTTAACGGAAAGGTTGAGTATTCAAGCCCTACCAGAGGCACCCGGGACTTAACTACTCTCAGCAGGAGGTATGTTCAAAGCCTCCCCAGAGGCACCAATTGTTCGAGCCATACCAAAGGCATCATATATATATAATTGTAGCCTTTCAAGGCATTAAAAATAATAAAAATTTATATAAAAAAAAAAGTAATGATGCATGTTATAAATACATGATGTATGTATGCATGCTATACTTTGTTTAATGTTATTTGGGCATAATAAATATATATGTACATTATCAAATATATATATATATATATATATATATATATATATATATATATATATATATATATATATATATATAATATTTATTCTAGACCATATGATTTAAAAGCATGTTAAACTTATTTTAAAACCCTAAACTTAGACCGAAAGGATGAGTTGGCTGCCTAACCCCTTACCAGCTTGTAACATAGCCTCCGAACCTATATATTTTCTGGAATAACTGGTTCTTCTCTGTTTAACCATAAAATAGAGGTGGTGACTCTATATATACATATTTAGGGTCCACAACAAGACCGGGTGTATTCCATGGCTCAGATGTCTCTTGAGACATGTCGTCGTTTTCACAACGGATGACGGGGGTCGCGAAACGGGGTTTTCACAGAGGATCTTTATCTCACGAGAGGTTAATCTTGGAAAAACTTGTTTTCGAAAAGTTAAGCTCTGATACCAATTGTTAGTCCCATAGGGCACAATACTATTCTAGAAGGGCGGAGAAGTTGAATAGCCTAGTTACACTAAAAAACTTTTCAAGACGAGTTCCTTTAGCAAATACTAACAACCTATAGAAAAGGTTGTACTAGCGAAAGAGTTGCAAGGAAGACAGACTAAGTCTGTTGGTAAGCACTACTAGTAGACTTCGATGTTCTCTTAAGTTTGATGCTAGAAAGAAATAAGTTAAAAAAACAGATAATAATATAAAACAGTAAATACGAGAGAAGATTGAATACATGTATTTTGAGATGGTTTGTACTTTAAAGAGTACTACGTCCACCACCAAAGCAATCAACCTTGGAGTTGAAAGTGCACTATGTTTTCTTCTAGTTCTATTACAGAAATCTCTAATGGATCATGTACAAAATATTTGACTTGTGTTTGGTGGTTGGTAGTGAATATCTGGGAAACAAAATATTCACTATGCTAAAGAATAGTTAATGAATACAACAAGAGGAAGAAAATAAGTAGCAATGATTGTACATTCTTCTCGTTGTTGTTGAGGACTTCGTTGATCAGTTTGTGATCTCTTGAATACACTGAGTAAGATGACTTGAAGTTGTTGCATAGTTTCAGAGCATTGAATTATTTTGGTCTTTAATGGAGGTATATAAATAAGAGCATCTTGAGACCGTTGGAGAAGATGAAGTGAGTAACACCTCTATTAGGTTGGAAGAATTAAATGCAAGGAGCTGTTAGGTTGACTTCTTCCTTAATGATATCTGGTCGAAGTATGGAGAGAAGCAGGTACTGAACCGGGCAGGTGGAAGACAACAGAGGTTGCAGACCTACAGGTGTTGGTACAAACTGTACGTACATGTCAAACTGTGTATCTGCTCTGTCCCATTCAGTAATGATCACAGATGAAAGTCTTTGAACTTTCAGAAAAGCTAGAGTGGTGTATCCTTAAATTCAGGAGTCAATTTAGAAGGATGTAAGTCAAACATATATTCTAAAATATCTGAATTAATAATCTTTTTTAGAATGTGCTGAGCTGGACATCCTGATGATCTTCATACATGTCATACAACAGTTCGTAGACAGACAAGGTCTGTTGGTTAAGCCATTGCCGAAGTCTTCTGGTGATGACTGCCGAAAGCTATGAAGTCTAAATAACTATTCTAAATGGAAAGTTCTATACACAATTGCCACGCTAACTTGTACGCAACCCATTTAGCCACTAAGTATAGAACCTAATGTAATGCATAAGCAAATGAAAAACTAAAATACAATGAGAATCAACATATCTTCCTGGTCATCATTATTTACAAATGAGGGCTATGAAAGCTTATGGATAGATAATAGCATGCCAGAAGAGATTACAGTTTTATAACAGCAAACATGCCTCTATCAATAACGAACACCTCAAGTGTAACAGCTAATCTAAATGCTTACAACAGAAGAAATTTGAATAACATGCACACGTAGATTAGAGCAAACAGTTTAAATAAATTTAAACTAGAGGTTTAAATTCCAAGCATATATTTGAATTTAAAGGACATGAAATTTAAACATTAGACATTTTAAAAAGAAGATACATCTGTATATCAAACAAGAAGTTTAATATTTACAGAGTTTTTTAAAAGAGATAGATACAATGGATAAAGGATTTTTAACATATTACCATGGCCCTTTTCCTTTTCCCTTATCTGCTGCTTCTTTTTCTCGGTGTTGGCGCTCAAGTTCTTTAACTCTTCTGACGTACTCTTCATCTGCATGTTGTTGTTGTCTGACAGATCGAGAACGGTTATCAAGTTCTTCATGAAGTCTGTTCCATCAGAACTTGGTTCATAGACCGCATTCGTTTCTCCTTCGTGATGGCTAGATCACGTGCTCACTCATCTTTATGTTGTAGAGTCTGAGAGGCTGTTGAAGCAAAAGGAAGTAGCTAAGGCAAAGAAGGCAAGGGTGAAAGAAGAGGCTGAAAGGCTTCAGGCTAAGTGGATACGGCAGGAACTGAAGGCCGGTAGACGTGACAAGTCTGCTGGCAGCTCCTCTGCCGCTACTGGTAAGTCTTCATCACCCCAGCCATCTAACCCTGAACCACCAACCTCCACTCCCCAGCCATCCCAAACACCCAAACATAAACCTTCTTCTAACCAACCCTCACCTTCACCCAAGCCTAAGTGTAGACGCCTACATAAAGGTCTTCCCACCTGCCCACCGCCAAGACCTTGCTACCTCGCCGATGAAGTAGCCGAACCTCCTGCTGTTCGGTTGCTAAGGCAAAAAGGAAGTCATGGCAACCCACCCTCTACCGCTTCACAACCCATTCCTACTGAGTCATCTACTTAGAGGGAATCAACCCCTCCATAGGAGTCTATCCCCCAGGAGGAGCCACAAGCTCAGGAGGAGCCTACCAGAACACCATCTCCAACCCCTCCTTCACCCTTCAATTACTCACCAAACCCATTTACCCCTTCTTCACCCCCTCGTAACCCAACCAACCCAACTACACCATCCGAACGAAACCAGACCACCCCTTCAGAACCAACCCAACCTATACCCCTAATCCTAACCCCATGGCTTCCACCTACCCTTTTCTCTACTTCTACGAGGTTGATCTTTGAACTCTCAGACCTCTTTTCCCCAACCCGCTCCCCTTCCATCGGAACCTACCCAAGTGAGACCAGAAGACCCTACCTATCCTCCTCCTTCCTTCTGGTTCTCCACTGAACCCCTACCCAGCCCTTCCGATATCTGTGATCATTCGGACACAAATATCGAAATACCCCCAGCCCCTCCTTCCTCTCCCCCAAAATCCAACCCCTCTTCTACCCATACTTTTCATTCTCGCGACTCCTCTTCCTCCACCTCAGCCACTCTACCTCTCCAGCAGTCCTTTCGACCCGTCACCTCTGCCGATGCCACCTCCTCTACCGGCAGTGAGCATATCCACATTGGCCTGGACCCTTCTCCATCGCAACCAGTCAACTCTGACATTTTGAACCGCCTGGACGCTATCTACGACAGACTGGGAGAGCTTACCAGTATCTCCACAGCTGCCGCCGAGCTTGCAGCTGCCACATCCAAGGAAATAGATAGAAATCGCCTCCTTCGACAATTTCAAGACAATGTGTGGACGAGTTTGGACAGATGAAACACGAGTCAACCCGACATCAAGATCAACATGGAAGCTCAACGCAAGGAATGTGTCAGACTCTGCTCTACTTTGTTCTACCAGCTCTTCCACAACATCACTCTTCATCTCGGCCATAACCGCCCGCATGTTCTCAAGCTTAACGACATCGCTCTCAACGCGTCTCATGACAAAATCAAGATCGAGCGTGATCGTGATTTGGCCATCATGGAGGAGAGACAACTGAGGTCTATCGACAGAACTCTGATGGAATAGAACAACAAACTACATGAAGAATAGGACTACCGTTCTCGCTCCACCATACCTCCTACCTCTACCGATGATGAGTACACCAGAAGAGTCGAAGAACTTGAACGACAGAGAAGAGGCAGACAAAGCAGACAAAGGGAAAGGGAAAAGGCCGTGGTAGCTTGTATCTTTCTCTCCCTAAACCTTTGTATCTATCTTAGTTTTTGAAAACTCTGTTACATTAAATTTCTCGTTTGAATACAGAAGCTTATTGTCTTTCAAAAATTATCTTATATTTAAATTCTTGCTATTTCAATTCATATATCTACTTATAATTTAAACATTCAGTTTAAATCCATTTTGAACTGTTTATTACTAATCCTTGTGATGTTCTTTACATATCTTATGTTGTAAGCACTTAGATTAGCTTTTACACTTGAGGTGTTCTTCTGTTTGATAGAGGCATGTCTACCGTTATAAATCTAAAATACTTTCTGACATGCTATTATCTATCATATAGTTTTTATAACCCTCACTTGTAAGTAATGATGACCAGATGCAAATAAGAGGAGATTTTTTATTCTCATTTGTATCTTCATTTACATCTGTTCATACATTACATTAAGTTCTATACATAGTGGCTAATTGGGCTGCGTATCAATTAGCGTGGCAACTGTATATAGAACTTTGCCATAGAATAGTTTTTATAGGCTTCGCAGGTTCAGCGGAAGACTTCAGCAAAAGCTTCACCGGAAGACCTCATTCAGCATCCAGCAGCAGACCTTGTCCGCACGTGTTCAAAGCATGACGTGTCCAGTCACCAAGACTTAGTGGATTAATTAAATTCAACCTTTATCAGTTTGAATTTGAATTAAAACATCTCTTGACTTCTCAGACACGCCTGACCAGCTTTCCGAAAAGCAAGAAGACTTTCACCTCCTGAATAGTGACAAAGCAGGTGAACAGACTGACACTTACAGTCTGTGCCAACTATTGCAGGTCTGCAACTCTGATTGCTCACCTACCAGTTGCTACAACAACTCTGCACCATTCCCTGCTCAGCATCAGTGAAGACGAAAACTACAAGTCAGCTCCATGCATTTAATGCATTCAACCTAATAGAGCTGTTACACTTCGTCTTCTCCAACGGATCTCAAGAATGCCCCTGCTATAAATACTGTCATTAAAGACTGAAGAAAATAATGCTCTGAAATTCTCCAACAACTTCAAGTCTTATATACTTAGTGCATTCAAGAGATCGTAAACTGATCTACGAAATCCTCAACAACAACAAGAAGATCTGCATCAACACTTTATCTTAAGCTTCTTATTGTTGTTCCTTTAACTATTCTTCTGCACAATTGAATATTCTATTTTTCCAGATATTCAATTCCCAACCCCCAAACACAAGTCAAATATTTTGTACACGATCCATTGGACCTCTTTGTAATAGAACTAGTGGAAAACATAGTGCACATTTAAATCCAAGGTTGATTGCCTTGGTAGTGAACGAAGCACTCTTTATGGTGCGAACCATCTCAAAATACTTATGTTCTTTCATTACTGTTGTTTACTACTTTAAACTATTTCATATCTATTTACTTATCGCTTCAAACAGCAGACTTGAGTGCTCAACTAAGTCTACCGATAGTGCTTCACCGGCGGACTTGAGTTGTCTTGCTTACAAGACTTCCGCTACTTCAATCTCTTTAATAGATTGCAAGTGCTTGTTTTAGGAACTTATACGAAAAGTTTTTAAGTTTCTAATTAGCTATTCAACCCCCCCCCCTTCTAGCTTATTATTGTGCCCTTTTGGACTAACACTTTTCCATAGACAGCTCAAACAACAAAAGATTTCATTTTTATGAAAATATTGAGTAAAAGAAACCGAAATTCTGAATGTTTGGGAAGAAATTTTCTGAGAGAAACAACAATGGAAACTGCAATAGATATATCAAATAAACAAATAGAATATCCAAGAGTTTCTAAGAAACGCAGTTCAACAATGGTGGAAGATGAGAAGTTACGCAACAGATGAAGGCATCGCTTCACATTCCAAGAAAACTCAACTAAAATGAAATATAAAACCAGTAAATCATAGTAGAAGTTTCTAAGAGAAGTTGAAATGCTTACCATTGTCTCTCGAACAAAGAAAAACAAAGAACAAGAAGAAGAGATGGAAGCAGTTGCAAAGAGAAATGGAGGTTTGAGTAGAGAGAAATTAGAGAGAGAGTTTGTGAAAGTTTTGAAAATGGCGGTTCAATAACTTTTAAAAAGGATGAAGAAAAGTCACTTTATTGAAAAGTACATAAAAGATTGACGAGTATCTTTCATAAAGTATTTAACTTTAGATATTTTGAAAATAAACAGCGAAAAGTGAACTTTACCCCTTTTAGTTTTCAAAAAGTTTTACCCACTTTTTAACTTTAACTGAAGTGCTAACCGGGACTTAACACTTTGAGCTTAAACACACAACAGAGTTAGTAACAATTAAAGTCTGTTGGTATGAATCAACACTTAAACTTAAAATTAAAATTAAGCTATATGATCGATCATACCAAGACCTCTCCTTAAATAAGTAAACCTGGTAGCATCCAGTGGCTTGGTGAGTATGTCAGCCAATTCATGTTCAGTTGGAATGTAGTCCATATTTGTGACAGCCCGACCCGAACTCCAATGCGGAATCCCAAGGTCGTGCCGTCAAGACAAGCTAAAAGACGGACAAGCACCCGCAAAGCGTAGTAGCGCGAGTCCAGAGTTGAACCGACAAACTCTAAACAGGAATGAAAAGCCATAACGGCAAAACCGAATAACCAAAAACTAAAATCTGCGGAAGCAAATCATAAGTGAGACCAAAGCCTATAATTATAAACTAAGGAATACAAGGCTGAGAGACGACTATCTCTCGACAAACCTACGACTCGCGTGACGCAACATTGCGCACGTACAACAAACCATCGGCAACCTAAGGCCGGCGAAGCAACAAGAACCCAACCTGATAAACAACAACTCAACGGCTATAACATGCCGGAGGAATAAATCAACTAAAAGAACAAGATATTCAAATTCTAACAACTAAACCCAAGTCTCACGACTAACGTCGTCGGAGATGACAATACCAACAATACTAGAAAGAGTGAGCTAAAGCATGCTCGAAATAACAAGGGAATAACTTCTAAAAGATACAACAGCTCGACCAAGCGAGTCGGCTCCCAAAATAATACGATAACAAAATACTAACACAATCTACCCAAGTAAAGTCTACATAACTTTACATTCGTGTCTCACAAATACATAACAGCAATAATAATAATAAATCCAAGCTTAAAGCCCGGAAGTCCACCTTCTAGGAATCACTATCCGAAGTCGCCGCGCGTACTAACGGGATCACTGCAAAAACTAAGGAAAACAAACACACGAAATGAGTCATAATGACCCAGTAAGTTACTAAATGCAAATGTATGGCATAGCATGTCGTGGCATGGCATAATGCACAATCACGTATAAAATCATGGTATCTTAATAGCATACCAATAATAAACTTGTATTGAGTTATCATGTAACATAAACTTCATAAACCACATAGCACGTTTTCTTTCATATAAGTGCTTATACCTAAGCACGTAAAACCAAGATCTGGGCCTAGCCCTTCTGTATTCAAACCATGGGTCCAACCCTCAAAAGATCATAGTCTGGGATTCAATCCTCGAATGATCACAACTCATCAGTTTTCTTAATGAGCACTTCGTTACATTCATCCAACCCTGGGATGAGAAATGGGAGCTCAATATCAGGCTAGGGGGCGCTAATACGAGACCACATCCCACTATTGGCCATATAGTGAGGAGAAAGGGTACCAATGCGGCGATTCATAGCGAATGTTTCCAAAGGCCATGAATCGTCCCATTGCCGACAAAACGACCAAGACGCCAGCTGGACTCAAGTCAAGATGCTCAAGTAGATATTTACTTGGATAAACCAATAAGGACCAAGTCCATCATAAAAGAACTTATCAATTCAAGTAGGTCATAATGCTCTACAAAACCCAATAAACAATGCACATAATTGTACACACTTAACATGTTCAACTAACTTGTAAGTTTAGTTCAAAAACCACATATTGAGGTATTCACAATCCTCAAGTCATTACCAATTCAAGAATAGCTTATAGCTCAATAAATCACAACGTGAGGTCTACTATAGTCCTCTACTCGAGATTAGGTCAAAGACTATTATTTAGTCTAAGTATAACCCTAAACAGGGCTTAGCATTTAAGCTTATACATAAAGGCATACCGGACTCAACCATAGTCCTAACCGTCGAACATAATCGACATCCTCAAAACCATTCTCATGAATGACAAGACTACCCTGTAGTCTAAATCCCGCAAGTATTTTCATATCCTCGCGACTAAATTCCTTATAGTGAATTCATCGAATAACCATTATTAAATAGTACTCGAGACCATGGGTTGGTCTCTAATACTCCGTGCTCTACAAGCACGCTCTAAACAAGTTCCCAATAGGTCTCTATAACATGAGTGTCTCCATTGGACACAACGAGATACTCGGGTGCGCACAAACATAAGCAAACGAGACCCGAACATCGTAGGGTCTCAACCAAAGGCTTGTTATCACATTATTGGCCTCACAATGACTCCGTTGAGTCTTAATTCTACATTCCATTCTTTATGTGTTTCATAGCCCCACAATTAAACATTTCATTCATATATACTACAAAATCCCAAAGTTCATTCGGGCTTGATTCCCAAGCCTAACAACCCAAAAACTCATTATAATCATAGTCAAACGAAACCCAAATGTTGTAGGATTTCGACCCGAATTCTTTAACACATTATTGAACTTATTTCGACTCCGTTGAGTCTAAATGCTAGGTTTCATTATTTACATAATTCATCAATCTCAACATTTGCACCCACATCAATTAACAATAATTCTACAATAGTTCGGGCTTGATTCTCAAGCCCTCAAATTCATAACAAACCCAACATAAATCATCCCCTTCACTTTATAACAAATTCTAAAATAATTTGGACTTGATTCCCAAGCCCTAAAATTCACAAAATCTTAACAAAGGGATAACCCATTTCTCCCAACACACAATATCATTCAAAACATCCTCCTCAAGGCATTAACAAGTTCATACCTCTAAAAATTCACAAATTAGGCATATTTCCCCAATGAACTCAAATAACATATGGACATGATTTCTAGCATGCTCATAAGCCTAGAAACACATAATGAAGAGTAATCACACACTTCAACAATCATAAAACCACTCTTCAATTGCTCTTACAAGTTATACTCCCAAAATCCCCAAAATTGGGCAAACATAGCATAACAAGTGTTCATTGCCCACAAATAGCATATAGATTGTTTTCCTTAGGGCCAATGAACCAAAATCAAAAGGAAGTAACTTACCTAGCTTGAGTGAAAACTCAAGAGAACACAAATCTGATCGGTGAAGTTGTTCTACTCGTCGAGGGCTTCAAGATTCCGAAGTTTGAAGGCAATCGGGTGGGTGGATCGTCTTGGATCGAAGAGAGAAGAAGCTAGGGCTTGAAATCTCCCTAGGACTCTCTCTCTCTATTTTACGTATGAATGAGAAGAAGAAATGAAGAGATTTGGCTGAATTGGTGAAGGGTTAGGCTATTTATACTTCCCAAGCAATAAGGGCAAAACAGGGAATTCCTTGGTACAATTAGTAGAGATTAGGATTAATCAATCACTAATCTAACCTTAATTAACTTTCAACTAATGTTAGTACATGTTTAGGGTTAAGTATGAGAGGTTAGGAAGGGTTTAGAGGGGGTTTAATGAGGGTAGAATAGGTATAATTCGTCCAAACTCAAAACAGGGCAAAAATCCCGTAACAGCATTCTGGAGTTGAGGCGGGCGCCTCACTCCTCTCCATGCGGCCGCCTGGGCTCTGTCCAGCCAAATAATGCTCTCAGTACTTGAGGCGGGCGCCTCACAAGGTGCCAGGCGGGCGCCTCGGCCTCTGAACCTCCAAAATTTGGTCTAAACTTGTCCTAAATGATCCCAAACTTATGGGCAACCATTCCAAGGTCTAACCCAACTCAAAACAAGTCTAAAACACACCCGAACAACTCCCGAAACAACTCGAAGCGAAACCGGGAAGGGGTGCAACAATGTGCAACCGGAACGACGAATGAACTCGCAATCGAACGAGCAACGAAAGGAGACTTTTAAGGCAAGTATAAGGGCTAATGAAGAAGCTTAAACACTTCTAGAAAGTTTAATAACAACTAGGGGAATAAGAATCCCAAAGGAGAGGCGATTACGCGACTCGATTCCCGAACTACGCGATAGAAACGAACGCTATCCCCAAAACTTCCAATTCATCGATAGACTTAAGGAACACCTCCAACTTGAAGTCTAATGCATCTAAACATGTTAATAAATCATCTTAAAGAGGTCTAGGACCCAAACCGAGGTCACGAACGCAAAACGCAAGCAAACCCTCAATCGCGTCGTATTCCGACTATCGTCGAGTCACGACTTGTGACTTTAGCAAGTCAACAACTATATGGAGTCTCTTAATAATGTTTTGGTCTTAATATGGTCTCTCAAACATATCTAGACCCTCTCGCAACCAAACATACCGTCGACAAAAGAAGAAGTGCAAGTATAGCACGCAAACCGAGATAATGAAGGAGCGGGGTGTTACAATATTGATGTTACCTTTTTCAACATGATCTTTGAGGAAGTTATAGCGTATATCAATGTGATTTGTCTTTGAGTGAATCATTGTATTTTTTGAGACTGAAATTACTGAAGTGCTGTCACACATGATTGGACAATTTGTAGTCTTAACATTGTAGTCCACTTGTTGTTACTTTATCCAAAGTAACTAATAACAACACCTGCTTGCAGCAATGTATTCTGCCTCTGTGGTTGAGTTTGTAACTGAACCTTGCTTCTTGCATGACCATGAGGCAAATTTATTTCCAAGAAATCGACAAGTCCCACTGGTGCTTCTTCTACTCACTTTACAGGCTGCATAGTCTGCATCTGAGTATCCAACTAGTTCAAACTTGTTCCTTCTTGAGTACCAAATACCTAGATTTGTAGTTGTGGATACATAGCAACAAGCAAATGTGATTCTCTTGGATCTGCTTGAAATCTAGCACAAACACAAACAACAAACATTATATCAGGTCTATTGGCAGTAAGTTAAATAAGTGAACCTATGATTCCTTGGTACTTGGTCACGTTCTCTTGCTTTCCCTTCTCATCTTTGTCAAGATGAAAATCGATAGACATTGGTGTCTCGAATCCTTTAGCTGAATGAAGACCAAATTTCTTGATAATTTCCTTTGCATATTTGGTTTGGCTGATGAAGATTCCTCTGAAGTCTGTTGGATCTGAAGTCCTATAAAGAAAATAAGCTTTCCCATCATGATTATCTCGAACTTTCTTTGCATCAGCTTCTCGAATCTTTTACACAGACTTTTATTTGTTGATCCAAAGATGATGTCGTCCACATAGATTGGTACCAGCAGGGAATGGTCTTTGTGCTTGAGGATGAACAAAGTTGTGTCTATTCTTCCTCTCACAAATCCTTGTTCAATTAAGAACTTGGACAGAGTTTCATACCAAGCTCTGGGAGATTGTTTAAAACCATTGAATGTTTTCTTGAGTCGGTATACTTGATTTTCTTTATCTTTGATGACAAAACCAGGACGCTGTTTAACGTATATTGTTTCTTGAAGATCACCATTGAGAAAAGCACTCTTTACATCCATCTGATACACTTTGAAGTCCACGAATGAAACATAAGCTAGGAATAGTCTGATTGCCTTTAATCTAGCAACAGGAGCAAACATTTCATCGTAGTCAATTCCTTCTTCCTATTGGTAGCCATAAGCAACCAGTATAGCTTTGTTCCTTTTAACATTCCCGTCTTCATCTCAATTATTTCTGAATACCCACTTAGTCCCTATAACAGGATGATTAGTAGGCCATGGTACTAAGCTCCACACTTTACATCTTTCAAACTGGTTTAGCTCTTTTTGTATAGCTTCAATCCAGTAGTGGTCTTCTATAGCTTCGTCAATCTTCTTTAGCTCGATCTCAGAGACGAATGCAAATGCAAACATAGTCTCATTTCGAACATTTCTTCTCGTACGAACTCATGTGTTGAGATCGCCAATGATTTGAGAGATTGGGTGACCTCTTGCTTCTCTAATTGCTGGAGGAAGATCATTTCTTATGGGTTCTTTCCTAAAGTTTTCTGGAGTAGGTGGAGAAGATGCTTCACCAAAATCAGGTTCAGAAGAGTTTGGTTCTTCGTGACCTTCATTTTCTGGTGAAGAAGAAGGATAAGTGATCTCGCAAAGGGTTTGAGGTATATAAGAAGAGATGGGTTCAGAATCAACAGTAGAGTTTGAGGAGGGACAAGTAGGGTTAAAGTCTGCTGGTGCTGGGTTCAGAGGAATAGAAGATGTTGCTATAGGAGGATCTTATGGAGTTGTTTAGAATCTTGATTTGTACCTGTCTCAACATTATCATAATCATTAGCAACATTTGGAGTCGCTCGAGGCTCTAATAAATCAATTTCATTAAAAGTAACATTCATAAATTCAATAATTTTCAAAGTATTTTTATTAAAAATGTGGAATGCTTTTGAATGTTTGGAATAGGCCATAAAAATTCCTTCGTCAGTCTTTGAATCAAATTTTCCTCTATATTCTTTTCCGTTATAAAGAATAAAACATTTACAACCGAAGATTTTGAAAAATCATACATTTAGGGCTCTTCCTCTTCATATTTCATATGGAGTCTTATTATGGAATTTGTTTACCAGTGATCGATTATGAGTTAAGCAAGTAGAGTTGACAGCTTCTACCCATAAATACTTAGGAAGTTTAGCTTCTACCAGTATAGTTCTTGCTGCTTCAATAAGTGTTATGTTCTTTCGTTTAGCTACACCATTTTGTTGAGGAGTCTCGGTAGTAGAGAAGATGTGGCCCATCCCGTGGTCATTACAATATTTTCCAACACCATTGTTCTTGAATTCGGTGTTGTTGTCTGATCTTATGTCACTTATGTCTTCAAGTTTTTGAGTTTCAAGTCTTCTGAAAAGTGCAATGAAAAGATCGTATGTCTTATCTTTTGTTGTCATAGTTACAATCCACGTGAATCTAGAGTAGTCATCAACTACTACAAGACTGTACTTGTCTCAGGAGATGCTGACAATAGAGATTGGTCCAAATAGATCCATGTGCAAAAGTTGTAGAGGTCTAGAAGTAGATATAACAGGATTGCTTTTGAAGAAAGACTTGGAATGTTTTCCTAATTGACAAGCTTTACAACTGCCGTCATGGTCGGCAGACACCTTAGGTAGACCATTGACAAGACCTTAGTTAGAAAGCTTGGAGAGGTACTTGAAGTTGAGGTGACTGAAATGTCTGGCAGATGTTGTCACGAATGTTGTTAGCAACTAGGCAATAGCTGGAGGATCTTTCAAGTAAGTTTAAGTCAACGACATAGACATTTCCTTGTCTATTTCTGGTCAGTAGTGTTGAGCAAGATTCACTATCTTTGATGAGGCATTGGTTGGAGGAGAATTGGTAGATAAGACCCTTGTTGCAGAATTGGGATATGCTCAAAAGATTGTGCTTTAAGTCATTCACTAGAGAAACTTTGCTGATGGTGAGATTTCCTCTAGTGATAGAGCCATATCCAATTATGTTTCCTCCTGCATTGTCACTGAAGATCACCGTCAGACCTTTAGCTTCAGTTATATTGGAAAGTAGACTTCTGTTCCCTGTCATGTGCCTTGAACAACCACTATTAAGGTACTAGATGTCCTTTTCTTTTGAATTTTTAGCCACGAAGCAAACCTAAAAATATCATGGAAAAAGGTTCCCTTTATTTTTCTTTTATGTCCTGTTGATTAGTAACCTTTTGGAACCCATACTTTCCTAACCTTGAGAGAACTAGGTCTCTCATATTTCGGTGTAAACCTTAGCATGTATTCTGGAGCCAAATGGCCTAAAAAGTTGCAAGAGTGGCAAAGGTAAAAGTTCTATGGAGAACTGTGATCTACTTTTGCTGAAGAATGCTTATGATTTTCTTTGTTTCAACAAAGACTCTTGGGTTTAGCAGACTTGTTGACCGTAGGTTTAAGATCTTTATAAGGAATGTTCCTGGATCTATTAACAACAGAACTAGCCTTTGCTGATCTGTTGTTAGGAGACCTAGGAGCATCCACTAGAATTCCCTTAAGCTTATGATCAGCCAACTTGGGAGCCTTGGCCTTTTCTTTGACAAACTTGATAGGTAACGACAGAGATTTCTTTTCTCTAGAGCTAGTAGACTTTGCCTTCGCAGAGGTGTTGTCGGTAGACTTTGATTTCTTTGTTGTACTTTAACAAGCTTCTCATCAGAAGCAGCTTCTTTAGCTTTCCCTTTTTGAACATTGGGGTAAATGTATCAAACACTGGTATAGCCAAGTCCACATTTACCTTTGTTACCAAAGGTCTATTGAGAAAAGGAAAGATCATCAGCAGTCTTGGAGGTTTCGCCATCCTCTGTGATAGAAGAGTTTGCTAAGTTGAGCTTATCATTATAGCCAAGCCTGATTTATCTCCACTTGGCTTTTGGCTTAAGAGGATACCTTCAAAGGTTTCTTTATAGCCATTCGAGGAGTTAATGGTCTTTTTCAAGGCCTTTTTCTCCTAGTTTAGCCCCTTGATGTGCTCAACTAGGCAATCAACTTTGTCACGCATGAATTTGTTTTCCTCTTTTAGCTTGATTTCTCAGGAAAAAGCTTATCATATTTCTTCGCAAGCTTTACGTAGGCTTTCCTGAAGATATTGAACTCCTCAAGCATATCTTGATTATCCTTAAGCAGCTCTTCCTCACTAAAGTTCTCACAGTTGTTCTCAACCTCTTCAAAAGGAGAAGGTGAGATTTCAACTTCATTTTCAGAATTATAGGTGGGACTTGATTCTTGAGCTATTAAGCATATATTGGCTTGCTCAAAATCGTCATCATCCTCTTCTGAATCAGTCTCAAACCATGTAGTAACCTACTTTTTCTCAATGTCATCAGCCAACATACCTCTTTGTTTTTGAAATTTCTTATAAGGAGGTTTTTGGTATCCTTCAAATTTTGGCTTTGGACATTTAGAAGCAAAGTGATCAGGTTTTCTAAAGTTATAACACACAAGTTCAATACTAAATGAGGCTTCTGCAATTTTTCTAAAAGGCTGCCGGTGTGTGTCCCTCCTACCAGCTTTTGCAAATTTCTTAAAACGTTTTACAAACATAGCAAATTGTTCATCAGATAGAAAATCGTTTTCACCAGAGGAAGTGGAAGGTTTGTTATCAACTGGAGTATCTTCTTCTACCATGGCTGGCAAGGACAGAGTTTTGAACTGATTGTCCTGCTCTAGAGCTTAACTAACCTCGAGCTCATAAACCTTCAAACTTGCATACAGACTACGAAGAGTTATTTCATTCATGTTTTTAGATTCTTTCATGGCGGTAGTCTTTACATGTCAGAGACTACCTAGGAAGCCTAGAAATCTCATGTTAACTTCCTTTTTGCCATAAGTTTTACCTACAGAAAAACAGTTATTAATTACCTCACTGAAGTGATCATAGGCCTATCTCAGGGTTTCCTAAGGATCTTTATTGAAGGAGTCAAATTGTTGTATGAAGGTGTATTTTCTGTTGTCTCTTGTATCTTGGTCTCCTTCCACATATTCTACAAGAGCTTCCCACATCTCTTTGGCAAAAGTACATAGAATCACTTGTTTGTAGGTGCTAGTGTCCAGAGAGCTTGTGATTATGTTTATAGATTTACGATCTAGCTCCACTAGCTTACTTTTGTCCTCCGTCCATTCAAATTCTTCTTTAGAAACTTCTGTAGGATTACCACCAATATTTGCAAGGAGATTTGGCTTCATTGGTACGTGACGTCCTTCTAACATGCATTTTCATAATCTATTATCAATGGAGTTCATGCGACGCATTATCTAATCCTTCCATACATCGAAATGGTCTTTGTTCAATATTGGGACGTGGTTCGCATTTGACGTAGGCATCATATAATGTGTTTGTGCCATTATATGTGGTTGTTCTCTTAAGTTTGATACTAGAAGGAAATAAGTTAAAGAACAGATAATAATATAAAATAGTAAATACGAGAGAAGAATGAACACATGTATTTTGAGATGGTTCGTACTTTAGAGAGTACTACGGCTACCACTAAAGCAGTCAACTTTGGATTTGAAAGTGCACTATGTTTTCCACTTGTTCTATTACATAAATCTCTAATAGATCGTGTACAAAACATTTGACTTGTGTTTGGTGGTTAGTAGTGATTATCTGGGAAATAAAATATTCAATGTGCTAAAGAACTGTTAATGAATACAACAAGAGGAAGGAAATACGTAGCAATGATTGTACAATCTTCTTGTTGTTGTTGAAGACTTCGTTGATCAGTTTGTGATCTCTTGAATGCATTGAGTAAGATGACTTGAAGTTGTTGAATAGTTTCAGAACATTGAATTCTTTTGGTCTTCAATGAAGGTATATAAATGAGAGCATCTTGAGACCGTTTGAGAAGATGAAGTGAGTAACAGCTCTATTCGGTTGGAAGCATTAAATGCAAGAAGTTGTTAGGTTGACTTCTTCCTCAATGATATTTGATCAAAGTATGGAGAGAAGCAGTTACTAAACCGAGCAGGTGGGAGACGAAAGTCTTCGAACTTTCAGAAAAGCTTGAGTGGCGTATCCTTAAATTCAGGAGTCAATTTAGAAGGATATAATTCAAACTGATATTCTACAATATCTTAATTAATAATCCTTTTAGAATGTCTTTGAGTTGGACATCTGATGATCTTCATACATGTCATACTATAGCTCACATGTAAACAAGGTCTATTGGTGAAGCCTTTGTTGAAGTCTTACGGTGATGACTGTCGAAAGCTATGAAGTCTAAATAACTATTCAAAAGGCAAAGTTTTATACATAGTTGTCACGCTAATTGGTTCGCCACCCATTTAGCCACTAAGTATAGAACATAATGTAATATATGAGCAAATGCAAATCTAAAATAAAATGAGAATCAACAAATATCTTTTTTGTATCACTGTATATAAATAATTAGGCATCTTTTTACCGTTACCGTCGTGGTAACAACTATGCCTTGAATATGTATTGCACCTCTTATGTACTTTGTGCTAGGCCGGCCTTTCCATAAGAAGAGTGTGACCATCGCCTTGGGCTCCCACAAAATAGGAGAAATTGTGAGTCAGTCCACTTTTTGAAGTTTCTAATCGTTAAAGTACTCTCTCTTTTTTTGGAAAAATTGAGGGTCTGTCCACTTTTCAAAGTTTCTAATCGCTCCAATACTTTTTTTTTTCTTTTTTTTTTTTGTGATAACCGGGCCGGTTCCATAGAATGAAATTATAACCAAAAAAGTCCATTATTTTTGTTTTCAACCACTAAAGTACATTTTTATGATAAAATAATGAAGATACCCTTAATGAACAACAAACGCATGCACAAAAGTCTGCCGTCAAATTTCAGCATCCCATAACTAAAGAAACGATGCCTAACTAAATAACACCGAGGCATGATAGGAAACGACGCCTAATTAAGTAACATCGAGGCAGGATTCGAAGGAACGATGCGTAATTCAGTAACACCGAGGCAGGATTGGCAACAATGCCTAATTAAGTAACACCGAAGCAAGATTTGAAGGAATGATGCCTAATTAAGTACCACCGATGCGGGATTTGAAAGAACGATGTCTAATCAAGTAACACCGAGGCATGATTGGAAAAATAAATTGAACTCTGTCATCATATTAAAGAAATGATGCCTAATTAAGTAACACCAAGTTAGGATTTGAAGAAGGATGGCTAATTAACTAACAGCGAGGCATGATTTTTTTAAAAAAAATGCCTAATTATTTATATACCACGAAACAAAAAAGATATAAAGTCTGCTATCATATTAAACAAACGACTCCTAATAAGGTAACACAAATGCATGATTTGTAAAACCCCGATATTTTATCTATTTAAGTTTTTACGAATAAATGAATTTGATAACACACTTGACATATTTGACCAAATAATATTTTGTTGACTTTCCTTAACAAATATAATTTACTTTATTTGACCAAGTCAAATAATGAAGCTTTATCTTAAAATATTATTATGATATAAGTAAGACTATTTGTATTTTAGTATGATAATTGAAAGTGGGTCCTACACAAAATAAGTATCACACTTGACACTTGATGGAAATATTAGTTTATGTTTTATATTAAATTAATCTAGTAATAGACATACTAGGTTGAAAACCTTCACATATGCACGGTTGATGATATATATATATATATATATATATATATCTAACAATTGTGAGTGGGTCTAAAACTTAATGATTTAAATGATTGGAGTATGATTTAGTTAGTGGCAGCTATATTTTCTTTCCTTCATGTGCATGCTGCCGAGTGAAAGAGAGAGAAAACCAAATGTAGTCTTCCTTGGTGTCCTTGGTGAGACTTGTGGTAGGACCCATCACCTTTTCTCATCATTTGGCTCGACAGTTTGGGTAAGGATTATTTTCCTTGGTATGACACCTCAAGCTGCTACTAGATGACTAACCTAGCCTATTTTACTTATTCACCTTAGCTATTAAGTGAGTAATGCAGGCTACCACTCTTGAGTCGTTGCATGGAGGAATACCAATTTGCATGCCTTACTTCTCTGGTTTTGGCAACACGTTGCCTAGCCAACCGCCTCCATAATTCTTATAAATTGTGCAGCTACGTTACTTCCTTTCTAAATAATAAAACCTAACCATGTATTAGATAGAGGGGGTATCATGTAAGAGCTACTATGAACTGTACGAGTTTGTTACTAAAGCCAAGTATAATTATCCCAATACCGTTAAATAGTGAGTTTAAATCGAGGACTATCGTGGAAGATTTTTTAAAAAAATTACTCAGCATAGATAATCTTGTTGTAAGGTAAGGAAGCTACTTGCCTATGTGTGTTTATAATACCATGTTATTATAATGTCCATACTCAGAGCCATGTGTTACATGCGTAACTTAGACGGATACCTGATGTATGAATATTATGAACAATTTGTATTGGTTGAATCATGCTGCAGGTGAATACAATGAGTTTATTTTATAACTCATTGGAATTCTTTATGTGTTAATTTCCTTGTTGAGCACTAGTTTCGAACATGAAGTGCTCGTGTGAACGGTCTTCAATTACGCAATTGAGCAGCTTTATTATGGGGAGAGTAGGGAACCTCTTACTAGGTCACGGGCGGAGAGTAGTGCTAGTTAGCAGCGGCACCCTACTCGAACCCGAAACTGAATTCTTCACTATGGGGAAGTGAGGAAAATACCATTGAATAATATGTGAAGTATCACAATGTGTCTTGGGTTGTATGGACCTAGCCTCGTGATGACTTGTACCCAGGTTGTGAATAATTGATTTGTTTGTTAAAGCGAACAAGAGATTGATCAAGACATACAAGCTTCAATAACAATAGTGGGGGTGACAAGGTCGGAAGTGATTGGATTGGAGATGTATCTCGATCTTGTATAATAAATGTGTTTAACTTTCAGCTCTTCTATGTTATTTGCGAATAGTATTGATGAATATGCCATTAAATGTTGATCTGGGCATCATGGCATTACTTATGTTGCATACATGCATAACATGCGTAAGTATAGTATACCTTACTGAGTTTCAACTCAACCTTTATTATTTGTTTTCCTTAGATTGCAGTCATGTCGGAGGGTGACTCGTATGGTTTTGATGGTCCCCGAAGTGCTAGCATGTATTCTCTTTTGGAGTAGCATTCCTAGATGTTTTGGGACGATTTTATGGTTTTGCTGTACAAGAAGACATGTAGTCTTCTATTTTGGTTTTAACGCTTCTGCGTATGTAAAACTTTTAATAGGGCTTGTTGCCTATGTATATATAAGTTAGGTTGCTTAATGTCCTTCTATTTGTTTTTCAATCTCAATAGGTTTGTTAAAGGATATTTACAGGTAGATCACAAATTAGTTGGGTCCCACAAAGGGGCAGATTCGGTTCGTGACAGTTGGTATCAGAGCAATGTCAGCTCGTAGCTAGGATAGGATCCATGGTCTAGGGTTGGTTGTGTTTCTTATGTTGTGTCTTATGTTAGTAATTGTCTAATACTTGGGTTTTGGTGATGTGTAAGATTGTGAGATGGTGAGACCAGGAGGTTGTCCTCCTCGTATTTCTCGTGGTCTTCGTAGATCCCGTAGCTTGCATAGGGTTGGTTCGAGAGTGGCCAATAACCATGAGGGAGAGGCTAGTAACTTTAATGTACCACCTAACCAACCTGCAGATGTGGCACAAGCACAGAATGATGATATGGGACAGATGCAACAAACTATTACAAAACAGGGAGAAATTCTGGACAGACTTGTAGCATTTATGACACAACAGCAGGAACCTGGGAATCAACCTAATCATCGAATAGAGATTCCAAATATACCCATACCAGAAGTGCAGGTTAATGCATGAGTCATACAAGGGACAATAGCTTTGGAAAGGTTCCTAAAAATGAGCCCTAAAAGTTATAATGGTGAACCAGATGCAACTAAGGCTGAAGACTGGGTTGAGAATATGGAGAAGGTGTTTCAACCTTTGGGATACACTAAAGAAGAAAAGGTGAAATTTGCAACTTTTAAACTAGAGAAAACAGCTGTGCATTGGTGGAAATTGACAAGGAATAAATGGAATCAAGAAGGAACACCGCAAACTTGGACAAATTTTCTTGAAGAATTTAATAAAAATTTCATTCCAGAGATAGTGCAACGTCAACGCGAAGTGGAATTCATATCACTTGAGCAAGGAACCATGAATGTATCTTAGTATGAAGCAATGTACACACAACTGGTAAGGTATAATGAACATCTTGTTGCAACAGAGGAAAGAAAAGCAAGGAAGTTTGTATGGGGGTTGAAGGCAGAACTTCGTGATGCATTAGTTCTGTTTGAGTTTGGGGAATATCACTTGGCGGTAAACAAAGAAAAGGTAGTAGAGAATGATAGAGCAGAGCAAAGAGCACTAAAATTAGCAATAATCGGACAACAATCAATATAAATGAGTAGAGAAGGACTAGAAGATGGCAACAGGAATGACTACAACATGTCAGGAGGCAGTAAACAAGGCAGCAGAAGTAGCTTCAACAATCGAAATAGTGGTCAACAATACAAAGGTTGTACAAGCAATGTTAGCACGGGAATAAAACCCCAAACGGGGAAAGACGGGTGCACCTTCTGAGGAGCGCTAAAACATAGTACCGAGAATTGTTAGGCAAAATAGGGAAAGTGTACTAGATGTGGTGTATTCGAACATTTCCACTACGATTGTCCAAAATGGAAGCCAATGCAAACGCAATACCAGGATCAGATAATCTCAGGTACCAAAAGGGACAATAATGAAAAACCAAGGGTACCGGGTCGTGTTTATTCCCTAGTACAGAGAGACACTAGTGGAGGTACTTGTGTTGATTTGAGTCTAGGACGTATGGACTAGGTTTATTTCATTTTTATGTGGCATTTCTTGCAATGCATATCTGACTGGCATAACTTTGCATATGTTTATGTGTTGGTAGGGACTATGAGTAACACCGGAATAGGCAAATATGTGATAATTTATTAAAATCTGTAAACTAATGTGAATTTACAAAATATATTGTAAGATGGCTCGAACAAAACGGAAAGCAAGGATGTCCGTAGCCGACCCTAAGGTGGTTAATTTGGGACTGGTCTTGGCCCATGTATGCGAATTTCTAGACGCTTGTGAGCCTGAGCAGTTGAGCTTGGTAGCTCCAAGCATAAGGCTAACCAAGAACAAGTTAATCTCAACCATTGAAGCGATTCCATCGGAGGGCCAGGGTATATCGTCAGACCCTATCGACTTAGAAGTATCTAGAAGGACCCATCCACGTTCCGAAGTCGATTCTAGTAAGTCTTATCATAAAATTAATTCGAGGATGAATTCTTTTTAAGAAGGTGAGGGTGTAAAACCCTGATATTTTATCTAATTTAATTTTTACGAATAAATAAATTTGATAACACTCTTGACATATTTAACCAAATAATATTTTGTTGACTTTCCTTAACAAATATAATTTACTTTATTTGACCAAGTCAAATAATGAAGCTTTATCTTAAAATATTATTATGATATAAGTAAGACTGTTTATATTTTTGTTTGATAATTGGAAGTGGGTCCTACACATAAAATATGTATCACCCTTGATGGAAATATTAGCTTATGTTTTATATTAAATTAATCTACCAATAGATATACTAAGTTGAAAACCTTCACATATGCACGGTTGATGATATATATATATATATATATATATATATATATATATATATATATATAACAATTGTGAGTCGGTCTAAAACTTAATGATTTAAATAAGCGGAGTATTATTTAGTTAGTGGCAGCTATATTTTCTTTCCTTCATGTGCATGCTGCCGAGTGAAAGAGAGAGAAAACCAAATGTAGTCTTCCTTGGTAAGACTTGTGGTAAGACCTGGCACCTTTTCTCATCATTTGGCTGGACAGTTTGGGTAAGGATTATTTTCCTTGGCATGACACCTCAAGCTGCTACTGGATGACTGACCTAGCATATTTTACTTACTCACTTTAGCTATTTAGTGAGTAATTCAGGCTACCTCTCTTGAGCTGCTGCATTGAGGAATACCAGTTTGCATGCCTTACTTGTCCGATTTAAGCAACACGTCGCCTAGCCAACCGCCTCCATTATTCTTATAAATTGTGCTGCTACGTTACTTACTTTCTAAATAATAAAACCTAACCGTGTATTGTAAAGAGGGGGTATCATGTAAGAGCTACCGTGAACTGTACGAGTTTGTTACTGAAGCCAAGTATAATTATCCCGATACCATTAAATAGCGAAGTTTCACTCGAGGACTATCGTGGAAGATTTCTAATAAATTTTACTCAGCAAAGATAATCTTCTTGTAAGGTAAGGGAACTACTTACTTATGTGCACGTGTTCATAATACCATGTTATTATAATGTTCATGCTCAGAACCATGTGTTACATGGGTAACTTAGACGGATACCTGACGTATTATGAACAATTTGTATTGGTTGAATCATATTGCAGGTGAATACAATGAGTTTACTTTATAACTCATTGGAATTCTTTATGTGTTAATTTCCTTCTTGAGCACTAGTTTTGAACATGAAGTGCTTGTGTGAACAGTCTTCAATTGAACAATTGAACAGTTTATTATAGGGATATTGAGCAATTGAACAGTTTATTATAGGGAGAGTAGGGGAACCTCTGACTAGGTCACGGGGCGGAGAGCAGTACTAGTTAGCAGCGGCACCTTACTCGGACCCGGAACCGAATTCTCCACTATTGCCAAGTGGGGAAAATACCATTGAATGATATGTTAAGTATCACGATGTGTCTGGGGTTGTAGGGACCTAGCCTCGTGATGACTTGTACCCGGGTTGTAAATAATTGATTGGTTTGATAAAGCGAACAAGAGATTGATCAAGACATACAAGCTTCAAAAACAATAGTGGGGGTGACAAGGTCGGAAGTGATTGGATCGGAGATGTATCTCGATCCTATATACTACATGTGTTTAACTTTCAGCTCTTCTATGTTATTTGCGAATAGTATTGATGAATATGCTATTAATTATTGATCTAGGCATCATGGCATTACTTATGTTGCATACATGCATAACATGCGTAGTATAGTATACCTTACTGAGTTTTAACTTAACTTTATTATTTGTTTTCCTTAGATTGTAGTCATGTCGGAGAGTGACTCGTATGGTTTTGATGGTTTCCGGAGTGCTAGCATTTATTCTCTTTTGAGGTAGCATTCCTAGAACTTTTGGGACAACTTTATGGTTTTGTTGAACAGGAAGACATGTAGTCTTCAATTTTGGTTTTAACGCTTCCGTGTCTGTAAACTTTTAATAGGGCTTGTAGCTTATGTATATATAAGTTGGGTTGTTTAATGTTCTTTTATTTGTTTTTGAAGCTCAGTAGGTTTGTTTAAGGATATTTACAAGTAGATCACGAATGAGCTGGGTTCCACAAAGGGGCAGATTAGGGTCGTGACAGGATTTGAAGAAACGATTCCTAATTAAGTAACACAGAGGCAAGATTGGAAAAAATAAATTAAAGATTGTCACCATATTAAAGAAACGATGTTTAATTAATAACACTAAGGCATGATTGGAAGAAACGATGCCTAATTAATAACTTCGTGGCATTATTGGGCATCGTTCACATTTGTCGGGCTCAAAACGTAGGGCGTCGTTGCCTCCAATTTGGGTATCGTTGTCTCCAATTTGGGCATCGTTTGATGACCCAACCCAATCAACGAGCTCTAGCTCAACTGGTACTGCTCACTTCTCTTAACGAAGAGGTTGGGTGTTCGAGTCTCACTAGAGACACCCTGGACTTTACAACTCTCAGTAGAGAGGTCGGGTGTTCAAGCTTCTTTCGAGGCATCGTTGTTGTTAAAGCCTTATCCAAAGGCCCCATTTAGCTACTCACTTATCTTAACGGAGAGATTGAGTATTCAAGCCCCACCAGAGGCACCCTGGGACTTAACTACTCTCAACCGAGAGGTCGGGTGTTCAAAGCCTCACCAGAGGCACCATTTGTTCGAGCCACACCAAAGGCATCATATATATATATAATTGTAGCCTTTCAAGGCATTAAAAATAATAAAAAATTAAGGGTTGGGGTACGGTCTATGTCCCCTCCAACCTTTAAAAAAAAAAAGATGACCCAACCCAGATGCCAGCATGAAATCCCAAGGTCGTGCCACTAAAACAAACACAAGCAGAGGACACGAACTTGATAAGAAATGGTGCAGGTCGGACAATGGAGCTAACAAGCTCTAAACATGAATGTGCAACCGTACTAGAATACGGGTCAACAAAAATCGAAGATGCGAAAGGGCTACCAGAGTGAAGCTCCGAACTGTTAAGCTCAAAACAAACCAAGAGAAGCCAAGAGAGACTATTGTCTCATGAAAGGGAAATACAAAAACTCGTGTGCCGCAACATTGCAGACACTAAGGAAACCATCGGTACTTCAGGTCGGCGTTTCAACTAGAATCCAACCTGATATAACAATTACCCAATGGCTAAAACATACCAGAGTTAACAAAAATAACAAGAGAAATATTGAATGCCTCGAAGCTACTGCTTGCCCGGGAGAGAATTGAATAAATACTATGAAGTGAAGTATACACGCCCGACTACAATAATCGGCGACAGGAAAGTACGACAAGACTAAGAATGCTACCCAACTATAAAGTTTATGTAACTTTACTCAAAAGGTCCTTTACAGAAAAGAAGGACAAAATAATAACAACAACACAATGCTAGATAGGACTCCATGAGCTATGACTCGGAAGAAACAACAACTGCGACGATCACAAACATACGATCTCAATTCAGCTATTGATTCATTGTGCACAGATACAGACAGGATTTACAGGACCTCAACGTGGCTAGCAGATAACTGCAAACTAGAAACAAGGCACGAAGTGAGTCATAAAGACTCAATACGCTACTACCAACGACAACATAACATAATATGAAACATTGTTATAATAATAATATCATCATGTTACTATGACGAAACCCGCGATGACGTGTCGTATACTTACTTTACAAGAAACCTTTCCTTTCCTTTACCAATACAATCACATGAACCAAGGTGTATTTCCTATTCACAAAGAAATCAATTGAGTTAGAATGTGATTCACATAAAAATCATCATATGTAAGTATGTATAACTGTATATATACACATCAAGTCATTCAGGGAATTATCAAGTATATATGTATGTATATATAAATATATACATTTCAAAACTTTCATAGAATCATCAAGTATAAGTATGTATACCTACAGATATACATACCACGTAATTCAATAATGCACCACCAAGATAAACATGGTCACTTAGATCTCAAGTTTCAATTACACTTTGTTGTCACATAAGTGCTTTTAATAAATCACATAAGAGTAGAATATGTTATAGAGCTGGTGCCACAACATAGATCCTGAAATGAAAGAGGTTATACATGAGTGGGTTGTTAGATGCACGTGATTGATACATCGACCTTGAAAACGATAGTATTATTCTAAGCACTCTAATGGTTACGACAAGGTACTCTTCTCCACTGTGATCAGTAGTGAAGGGTGTGTGCATGATTCTCGTACGACAATCCATCACTATCACGAATCTCACAATTCGTGATGGTGATGCATCGTGTACCAGTGAGACAATCATAATCAAACAACAATATAAAACAATTATTTACAATTATAATCTAACAACAATATACAAAAATTATTTATATACATTTATTTACATGCATGCATAATATAATCATTCCACATTTAATAATAACGAGAAAAAACTAGTAGGTGGGTACCTACCTCTTGAAGCGTTAGTATCTGAATACGCCTAGGCTTTAGCCCACTAGGACCTCGAAGACTTTAAGTGTCCTTCCCATGTCCTTCCGAGAAAAGAAATCTTTCTTGTGTGTGTGTGTATGTATGTGTTTGTATGTGCATGTGTATGTGTGTGTAAGTGTATGTGTGTATGTGTATGTGATCAGCTTTCTGGGGCAAGGACTGGATCTTCGGATGGCTCACTGCGGGGCGAGGAGGCTTTTTCTTCTACATGCAAAGAAGGGTTGTGTGTTGTGCATTGAGGAGTTGTGTGCCATGAATGTGGGGTGAAGAATGAAGAGGCCGGAGGCCTCTATTTATAGGTGCAAATTGGACTGCATGGCGCTAGGTGAAGGCAGGGGAGCGAGACAGCGCAAAATGCACGAAGCGGCTTGGAGGAATGATAATGTTTTGAGATGGATGGGAAAAGAAGGAAGGGGGGCAGCACCCACACCTGGGGAGTGGCTCCCTTAAGACTTTTCTCCTTCTTTCTCTTTTGCAATTTAGTCCTTCCTGCTTTATTTTCTCCATTAAGCTCTGTTAAGTTTCGTTAAGTCATGTTTTCTGAAACATAACCGAAAGTAATATCATTTAGTCCATTTGATTTATAATTCATATTTTTATTATAGTTTTAGGACATCGTAGTGTAGGGGTATGAAATTAGGGTGTTTACAGAGCCCCTCAACGACAGAGTTTGCAAGTGAACGCGAGTTTACGAGCAGACGAACGTCGTTGATAAGAAATAGACAGCCAATTTCGGGACATACATTGCAATGCCGAATTTTAAACTCATTGCAATATGCATTGAAACACCAAACGATTTTTAAAAGTCACATTGCAATATTCATTGCAATACTGAATTTTTAAACTCATTGCAACGCGGAGGTAAAGACTTAAAAAACATGCACTTATTCACGCACTATAGGTGCGATTCTTTTCCCTTTGGTCGCTAACCCTATCTCGGCCTATAGCTGATCCTCCGGGGCCGCCAGATCCTCCACCGATTCCTACCAATCCTGCCCCTTTATCCTTTGCTGATGCTCTTCGTACTCCTCTCAGCCCTCAACCTTCGACCTTTGTTATACCTCCTTCCACATACAAGGGGGAACCTGCTCTCAAACTCTCCCCAGACATTATTGAAGCTCTTGCACAACCCTTCCGTCATGCCTTGATTGGTAAGTTTTCTCACGGCCGTCCCTCTATGGAAGCAACACGGAAATACTTTAATACTATTGGTTTAAAAGCTGCATTCACTATTGGCCATCTGGACACCAAGCATGTATTGATTCAAGTTCATCACGAAGAGGATTACTAGCGTTTATGGATTAAGGATAAATGGTTTCTTGGTAAGTTTCCTATGAGAGTTTTTAAGTGGTCTCCCAACTTCAGGCCAAATATTGAGAGCTCCTTGGTGCCAGTTTGGTTTGCTTTTCCAGGCCTTCCAATTCACCTCTTTCATAAATCTGTTCTTTTCTCTCTTGCCTCCCTATTTGGTAAACCTTTAATGCTTGATCAGCCAACCATTAATCTTACCCGCCCTAGCGTGGCTAGGGTCTACGTTGAAATCGATTTATTAAAGCCTTGCCCTAATAGGATTTGGGTTGATTGTGGGGATGTTTTCCCAAGCTTTTGGCAGCCTCTAGAAGCGGAAAACATGCCTCTCTATTGCACGCATTGCCTTCGACAAGGCCACCACGAGCTAACATGCAAGGTGAAACATCCTGATTTGAAACTCATTCCAACACCGAAGGATTTTTTAAAAGACGCATAACAATATTCATTGCAATGCCAAACTTTTTTTAAAAAAGTTATTTTGAAGTGATGGTCGGACCTACCGAAATAGGCTGCCTACATATCCTTTCTAGAAATCAGACCGAATCGTAGTTCGGCGCTAAGCCGAAAAATGTGAAAAACATTTGTGATGGAAAATCATTTTGTGATGGTCGGACCTATCGAAATAGGCTTCCTATGTATCCTTTTCAGGAATCAAACCGAGTCGTAGTTCGGCTCTAAACTGAAACATGTATGTTTTGGGAAGTAAATGCAGGTGATAAAGTCGTGATGCAATATTCATTGCAATAAAAGGTGCAAATAAGTAAAAGTCGTGATGCAATATTCATTGCAACACTGAAGGTGTAGGTAATAAAAACTCGTGATGCAATATTCATTGCAACACCGAAGATGCAGGTAATAAAAAGTCGTGATGCAATATTCATTGCAAAACCGAAGGTCAAATGTAGATTTAAAAAAAAACATGTTGTAATATTCATTGCAAAACCGCAAAGTGGTTTTAAAAATTCATGATGCAATATTCATTGCAAAACCAAAGGCGCATGCAAAAAAAGTCATGATGCAATATTCATTGCAAAACCGAAGGTCAAATGCAAATTTTAAAGAACATGTTGCAATATTCATTGCAAAACCGAAGGTGTTTAAAAAGTCGTGATGCAATATTCATTGCAAAACCGAAGGTCAAATACAGATTTTAAAGAACATGTTGCAGTATTCGTTGCAAAACCGAAGGTGCAGGTTTTAAAAAGTCGTGATGCAATATTCATTGCAAAACCGAATGTGCAGGTAATAAAAAGTCGTGATGCAATATTCATTGCAAAACCAACGGTGAAATGCAGATTTTAAAGGATACATGCAAACATTTAATATGGAAGCATGCAAACATTTGTCATGGAAAAGTGCAAACATTTGAGATGGAAGCATCCTGACATATGATATGGAGGCATGCTAACATTTTATTTGGAGGCATGTAAGCATATGGATATGGAGACATGTAAACATATGTTATGGGGGCATGCAAACATTTGACATGGAAAACATGCAATCATTTTGATATGGAAGCACGTAAGCGTTTGTTATGGAAGGCATGCAATCATTTGTTATGGAAGCATGCAAACATTTGTTATGAAGGCATGTAAGCATATGGATATGGTGGCATGTAAACATATGTTATGGAAGGCATGCAAACATTTGTTATGGAAGCATGCAAACATTTGACATGGAAGGGATGTGACCATTTGATATGAAGGCATGCAAACATTTGATATGGTAAAGCACGTAAAAAGTTTGATATGGAAGTATGCAAACATTTGATATGGGAAAGCATGCAAACATTTGATATGAAAGTGTGCTAACATTATCGTGATTCAAATCATTGTGTTGTGATGGTCGTACCTACCGTAATGGGTTGCCTATGTATCCCTTTAAGGAATCAGAACAAACGTAGTTCAGTGCTAAGCCGAAACAAGTTTTGATGAGGAAAGATAGTTTGTAATATTCATTGCAACCTAGTGAAAATCACGTGAATCTAGATGCAATATTCATTGTATCACCAAGTAAACCCAGATGCAATATTCATTGCATCACCAAGTGAGACCAATAGCAAATTTAAATGTAATATTCATTACATCAACCACAATGAAACCAGATGCAGATTCAGATGTAATATTCATTACATCCACCAGGAACCCAAAGCCAAATCTGATGAATGCATCACCATGATACTAACACAAAACCTAATCTAGATGCATTATTCATTGTATCACCACAAACCCAGATGCAATATTCATTGCATCACCAAGAAACTAACGCAAAAACTAAATGCAATATTCATTGCATTACCACAAACCCAGATGCAATATTCATTGCATCGCCATGAAACTAACGCAAAGACTAGATGCAATATTCATTGCATCGCCAAGAAACTAACGCAAAGACTAGATGCAATATTCATTGCATCACCACAAAACTCAGATGCAATATTCATTGCATCACCAAGAAACTAACGCAAAGACTAGATGCCAATATTCAATGCATCACCACAAAACCCAAATGCATTATTTATTGCATCGCCATAGAGAAACAATAAGCAAGTATATGAGGCAATATCAATTGCATCATTCTTATTCTACCGCAAATCCAGCTGCAATATCCATTGCATCACCTTGAGAAAGACATCAACTTAGAATGCAATATTCTTTGCAAATTAAGCGAAAACCAAATACAAACCTAAAATGTAATATTCCTTGCAAAATAAGTTAAAGAAGTGCAATTTTTAAAATGGCGATGCAATTTTAAGTGCAATATTCATTGCAAAATAGTCAAAATCGTGCCAACTTTAAATGAAATATTAATTGCGAAATGAGTGAAAACGATGCACGCTTAAAATGTAATATTCATTACGAAATATAAAGTAAATGCATTTTTTTTAAAAATGCATTGCAATATCTATTACAAAAAAATAAAATAAAGAATTAACACGAGATTTGAAATGCGTCAAAATATCCATTGCGAAAGTAGAGAATTTTAAAATGCATCACAATATCCATTGCGTAGATAGAGAATTTTTAAAATGCACTGCAATATCCATTGCGAACACGGAGAATTTTAAAGATGCGTCGTAATATTCATTGCGAAAATAGAGAAATTTTAAAGATGCGTCGCAATATTCATTGCGAAAATAGAAAATTTTTAAAATGCATCGCAATATCCATTGTGAAAATAAGGAATTTTAAAGATGTGTTGCAATATTCATTGCAAAATAAAGAATTTTAAAATGTGCCACAAGATCCATTGAAAATATAGAATTTTGAAGATGTGTCGCAATATCCATTGCGAAAATAGAGAATTTTAAAGATGAATCGCCATATTCCATGTGAAAATAGAGAGTTTTAAAATGTGCCGCAATATCCATTTCGAAAATAGAGAATTTTAAAATGTACCGCAATATCCATTGCAAAATAGAAAATTTTAAAGATGTGTCGTAATATTCATTGCGAAAATAGATAATTTTAAAGATGCGTCGCAATAGTCATTGCGAAAATAGAGAGTTTTAAAATGTGCCGCAATATCCATTGCAAAAATAGAGAATTTTAAAATGTGTGCAATATCCATTGCGAAAATAGAGAATTTTAAAGATGCGTTGCAATATCCATAGTGAAAATAGAGAATGTGAAAATGGATCGCAATATCCATTGCGAAAATAAGGGATTTTAAAGATGTGTTGCAATATTCATTGCAAAAATAAAGAATTTTAAAATGTGCCGCAATATCCATTGCAAAAATAGAGAATTTTGAAGATGCATCGTAATATCCATTGCGAAAATAAGAATTTTAGATGTCGCAATATTCATTGCGAAAATAGAGAGTTTTAAAATGTGTCGCCAATATTCGATTGAGAATTTTAAAATGTCGCAATAGTCATTGCAGAGTTTTAAAATGTGCCGCAATATCCATTCGAAAATAGAGAATTTTAAAATGTGTTGCAATATCCATTAAAATAGAGAATTTTAAAGATGCGTTGCAATATCTATAATGAAAATAAAGAATTTGAAAATGCATTGCAATATCCATTGCGAAAATAAGGAATTTTAAAAATGCGTCGCAATATTCTCCGCAAAAATAGATAATTTTAAAATGCATCGCAATATCCATTGCAAAAATAAGGAATTTTAAAGATGTGTTGCAATATTCATTGTGAAAATATAGAATTTTAAAATGCATCGCAATATCCATTGCAAAAATAAGGAGTTTTAAAGATGTGTTGCAATATTCATTGCAAAAATAGAGAATTTTAGTGCAAATTTTAATGCAATGTTCATTGCAAAACTATTGAAAAATGCACGTGTAATTTTTTTAAAAACATGATGCAATATTCATTGTAAAACATGTACATGCAAGGACTGTGTAATTTGAAATGCACGTGAATTGAAAATGATTGTGAATTGAAAGTGCTTGCAGATTGAAACATGGTGCATGTTTGAAAGCATACGTGTAAGGACAATGTACATGTAACACGAAAAGCACAATAAAGTTGTGATGCTATTATGGTCGAACCTATCGAGATAGGGTGCCGACTACCGACGTATCCCCGAAAGGAATCAAACCAAACGTAGTTAAGATTCAAGTGACATGTTCCTTTGACCAGAATAGGGAAAGCATGAGGGAATTTCTAATGTGTTTTGCCCAAAGATAGGCAAAAAGAGCGAGTGAATGTTGAGAAAATTGTGAAAGCATAATATAAATAAAGCAATAAAGACGTAATTTGAAACGGAATGTGAAGACATAATGTAAAATGGAATTGTGAAGACGGTTTGTAAATGCATGATATAAGAGAGCTATGTGAGATATGTGTGCGGACAATTCCCAAAATGAAAGGTTTACACCTTTTACGGGAATGACTAAAGATATAAAGAAAGGTCAAACCCTAAATCGGTGTTATGTGACCAAAGGAAAAGCAAAGATTGAACCCTATATTAGGGTCGGTGCGACACCATAAAAAGGTCGCCCCACATTGGGTTCAGCGACCAGATAATAAATACCAATGTTCATTTGAGATGAAGGTAGGTGAAGTTTTGGGTCACTTTAAGTCAATCGACTAGTGCATCATTCAAGAAAGGAATTCAATCATAAGATCAGTGAATCCTACTAATCGATGTCTCGGAGGACCACCCCTTTTTTTTTAGCACATAGGGAGCCTATCTTCCCATGTATCTGACGATAAGTTACTTGTTGTCGTTGGAGAAGGATCACGGCTTCATAGCTCCTTGGTTCCTTCAAGTGAGATGGACAGGACAACTATCTCCATAGATGATGGGAGACTTTACGTATCAACCGAGTATGATGAGAGAAGCCCCATGGTGACTTGATTATTCCAAATTCGGTAAGATTGGATGGGACAGTTTTTGAAGAAATTAACGGGGGACAGCCCCAGAAAGACTCGATTGAATAGATTTTTTAGGGGGGAAGAAATAAGTGTGCTCAAAGAAAAAAAAAAGGACGTTTCTGATGGAAATAAAGAGAGTCGTGATCCAGAGTTCACTTTATCACCAAAATCACATGATTGGTGGGTTATGGACCCTACTTAATGTTTATCTTTTGATGATTTTAAATGTTTTAGCTAGAAGCTTTGTCTTTGACTCAGATCATGTTATAACTAATTGAAACAGAGCTCTATGTGGCAACTGGGCTGGGGTGTAATGTTTGGGATGGATTAGTTTTAAGGTGTAGTGTTTGGGATGAGAGATTTTCCAAAAGACGCTTCAATTTAGAGGGACTGTTCCAGATAAGTACTCTTTCCCTCCTTTCCTTTCTTTGGCATAGGTTGTTTCTCAACCTTGCTTCTTTTTTTTTTTTTTTATCTTTGGCATAGGTTGCTTTTCAACCTTGTTATTTTATTTTATTTTGGCATAGGCTATTTTTCAACCTTGCCTTTTTCTTTTCCTTTGGCATAGATTGTTTTTCAACCTTGCTCTCCTTTTGGGCAAAGGGATAGTCATTTTTGGTGGATATATTTAAGGGTGAAACAACCTCAGTTTTTGGGAAGCTGGATCATGGGGAAGGCCGGAGATATTTAGACTTTAGACAGGGTTTTGGTGTATGGTGGGAGGCCCTATGTGTGCTACTAACAACTCGACCGCAATGGGTCCAAGGTGACCTTTTATCAAGACAAATTGTCTATATAAAGAACTTCATGTGTTTAATGGTTTGCGGGTCCATATCTTCCAGGTGATTCATCGTCAACTTGTGTAGTTTTATCATGTTTTTACATGAGTCGATTCATCATTCTTAAGAAGATTGACAAATCCAGAATACTTGGCGATGTGCTTAAAGATCGGAAAACAGACTCAGCTAGCTAGAAAGAATCAGAAATTTACTTGATTCGAATATATAAAAACCTTTGGAAACCCCGATTTGACGACTTGGTTGGACTTTTGAGAGAGTGGAAACCTAAAGGACTAACGAGCATACTCTATAAGGATGGGCTGTAGATACGGAATGGGTAATCACGACAAAGAACGAGATACCCCTGGGTTTGAAAGCCCCAGCCTTGAATTGTTTTTGCAATCCTTGCATCGCCTCGGTTCATCGAAAAGGTACAGCCAACCAAATTATAGAGACGTGAAAGAGTAGGTTAATAAGAAAACCTTCCGACATCTTTCCTTATTACTAGAAATTCTCCCATTTCTTACATCGATCATGTCTAGCTTTCGGTCTTTCCTTGATCTTCTTTCTTTCCTAGCTCCATATCTGTCCCTTTTTTTTAAGTGGTAAACCTCTACATTTCGAAGTAGGACTCACTGAAGATATGTTTGTAGTCGAGAATGAATGATGCACTTAATCAACTAGGGATGCATTTGTGAAAGGTTAAGAGGTAGACATGTAATGTATTGTGTTAAGCTAATCATGTAATGTATTGTGTTAGGCTAATCATGTAATGTATTTTGTTAATTTTTGGTTAGATGCAAAAATGTCAGTGGTAACAAAGAAAAGCAACACAAAAAAATCCAATGTATATGTACAAAAGGAAATTGGAAACATTTAACCGGACCCGAAGGCTGCCTACCTTGGTCATTTTTTGAAGCAATCTTTATTCTTTTCCTGAATTTTTTGAAGCAATCTTTATTCTTCCTTTCTTTTTATTAAAAAAAGGAATTTCATTTTGAATTGAAAATGAATTATTTTCTTATTTGCTTTTGACAAAAAGACTTTTTTTAAGATTTGGAAAAAAAATTCCCTTTTTCCTTTTGAAAGGAGATGAAAAAAAAATTAAAAAATTGAAAACGAATTTCCTTCTTTGTTTTTCAAAAGAGATGAAAAAAATTGATTGGAAAACGAATTTCCTTTTTTTTTAAAGAGGCATTTAAAAAAAACATAAACGAATTTCCCTTCTTTGTTTTTGAAAAGAGATAAAAAAAATTGGAAAACGAATTTCCTTTTTGTCTTTTGAAAAGAGATGCATTTTTTTATTTGGAAAACGAATTTCCAATTTTAATTTAATTTTATTTTTTTGAAAAGAGATGCTTTTTTTTTAATTTTTTAAAACAAATTTCCCCTCTTTGTTTTTGAAAAGAGATAAAACAAATTTAATTCGAAAACAACTCCATTTTTTTATTTTTGATTTTGAAAAATTGAAATTTGCATATAACAGAAAGAAACCAAAATGTCAAATGATCAATAAGAGAAGAAAAATGTTCCCAGCTTTTTGCAATAGTATCATTAATAATAACAAGCATTATTAACGAAGCGATTAACATTTCTGATGTAGCGGAAGCCCTAGATATCATGGTTGTTGAGATCGTGCTTGACTAACAGCGATTATCTTCCAAATTTTGTTCAGGTTCGCAAACCTCTCACGATCTAGGCATCAGTTCACGTTGATTCAAAAAATACCGGAATTGAGAAAAATAACTTGTTCATAAAACGGAAAAAACTGCCTTTCAAAACAACCCTAAAAGTGTTTAAATGTGTCTAAAGCTCTAAAACAAATAAATAGTTGAAATTACAAAAAAAAATTCGAAAACTGACAAAAACTTCATGGCCCGTAACACTGTCTAAACGACATTTTTTGGGCATAAAAAATGCTCATCACTAAGTGGAACTCGATGAATTTTGTAGGTCTTTTCAAGAGTTTTGTTATATATGAATATATATATATATATAATAAAAATCTAAATTGTGTATGAAAGCATGTCGAGTATGTAAATAAATTTATCACCAAAAAGAAATTAAGTCTAGCCCTCTTTTGTTTTTAAAAAACAACATCCCAACAGAGTTTGTCACTGTGAGAGCCCGTTTCGACACCTCCCCTCTCTATTGAAAAGCGAGAGGTTTCAAAACACTAAAGCGCGTGGAATACGCTTAGCCTCGTTGTGGACTCTAAATGTGTGTACAGAGTCGCCACCTCTATTTTAAGGTTAAGCAGAGAAAAATCGTATGTTACCAGAAAATGTGTAGGTTCGGAGGCTAAGTTATGAGCTAGGAAGGGTTAAGCACCCAACTCGCCATTTTGGTCTCATTTTAGGGTTTTGTTAAATAGCATACACTTTAAGTATATTCATTCCCTAAAAGTATTTTATATATACATTGAAAATAACAGTGCTTTGTTTAAATGTGATTTTGGCATAACAACTACTATGTTTGTATTTACAATTATAATTTTACATAATATAAAACATTTATTTTATATACATTTATTTACATGCATGCATAATATAATCATTCTACATTTAATAATAACGGGAAAGACTAGTAGTTGGGTACCTATCTCTTGAAACGTGAGTATCTCAACCCGGATATACGCCTAGGCTTTAGCCCTCTAGCGCTCAAAGACTTTAAGTGTGCTTTCTCCTCGTCATTCCGAAAGTAAGTCTTTCTTTCTGTTGTGTGTGTGTGTGTGTGTGTATATATGTATGTATGTGTGCATGTGTGTGTATATGTATGTGTGTCGTGTATATGATCGGCTTGTCGGTGCAAGGACTCGATCTTCGATGGCTCGCCAGGCGAGGAAGTTTTCCTATGCGGGTAAAGGAGGGATGTGTGTTGTGCGTTGAGGAGTTCTCGCGTGAATGTTTCGAATGGAGGCCTCTTATAGGCGCTAAGCATGGCGCAGTGGGAGGCGTGAGCGAGGCGAAAGGCAATATACGGCTTGGAGGAACGACAACGTTTCAAATGGATAGGAAATGAAGGAAAGGGGAGTGGCACCCACACCTTGGGAGCGGCTCCAGGAGTGGGGAGGCTCCTTTAAGCTTCTTCTCCTTCATTCTCTTTTGTAGTTTAGTCCTTCATGCTTTGTTTTCTCCGTTAAGCTTAGTTAAGTTCCGTTAACTCATGTTTCCTGAAATATAACCGAATATTTAGTCCATTTGATTTATAATTTATATTTTTATTATAGTTTTAGGACATTGTAGTGTAGGGATACAAAATTGAGGTGTTTACAAAATGTTATTATTGTCTACATAATATTCTTATATAAATATAATGGATCATATAATGTCGTGGAATAACCTTTTCATTATTGTTGTTGTTGTTGTTGTTGTTGTTGTTGTTGTAAGACACGTGCCTAGCACATGATTACCATTTAGTCAAAGCGCGAGCATCCTAAAGTCAAAGTTACGAGGAGAAGATGGAATGGTTTTTGTATATCACGAGCGTGGTCTCAACCTTCACGAAAGCAAGAGATATTAGCAAGCCGGGGCTTGACC
>CM028384.1:15029188-15123658 GCA_013146195.2 Codonopsis lanceolata | reverse complement strand
AGCTCCCCGAGTTGTTTCGGGAGTTGTTCGGGTGTGTTTTAGACTTGTTTTGAGTTGGGTTAGACCTTAGAATGGTTGCCCATAAGTTTGGGATCATTAGACAAGTTTAGACCAAATTGAGGTTCAGAGCCGAGGCGCCCGCTCGGCACATAGCGAGGCGCCCGCCCAAGTACCGAGAGCATCCTTGTGCAGGCGAGCCAGTGTGCCGCATGGGAGGAGTGAGGCGCCCGCCTCAACCTGCAGTTCTTTGTGCACGGGATTTTGCTTTGTTGTTTTGTGTTTGGGCCAATTATACCTATTCTACCCTCATTAAACCCCCTCTAAGCCCTTCTAACCACCCATACTTAACCCTAATCATGTCCTAACATTAGTTGGAAGTTAATTAAGGTTAGATTAGTGATTGATTAATCTAATCTCTACTAATTGTACTTAGGAAAAGTCTATTGTGCCCTTTTGTTGTTGAAGTATAAATAGCCTAACCTGCTTCCCAATTCAAACCAAAATCTCTTCATTTCTTCACTCTCGTTCATCGTATTAGAGAGAGAGAGGTCAAGGGAGATTCAAGCCCTAGCTTCCTTCTCTTCGATCCAAGGCGATCCACCCACCCGATTTCCTTCAAACTTGAATCTTGAAGCCCTCGGCGAGTAGAGCGACTTCACTTAGATCGGTTGTGTTCTCTTGAGTTTTCACTCAAGCTAGGTAAGTTACTCCCTTTTTGATTTTGGTTCATTGGGCCTAAGGAAAACAATCTATATGCTATTTGTGGGCAATGAACACTTGTATATGTTTGCCCAATTTTGGGGATTTTGGAAGTATGAACTTGTTAGGAGTATTTGTAGATGACTTCTATGATTGTTGATGTATATGTTTATCCTTCATCTTGTGATTCTAGGGTTGTGAGCATGCTAGAAATCATGTTTACATTTTATTTGGGTTTATTATGAAAGTATGCCTATGGTTGGGGCTTTGGATATGTGAACTCTCTATACTATGGTTATGATCACTTCAATGAAATTATATGATTTATGAAATGGGTTTTGATCTATGTTAGGATTATTTGGATTTTAGGCTTGAGAGTCAATCAATTATTGGAGAAATTATTGTTAGTTGAAGTGGGGTTAATGTTGAGATTGATGAAGGGTAAATGATGAGGCTTGGTGTTTAGACTCATCGAGTCGAAACAAGTTCAATAATGTGATAATGAACTCGGGTTGGAATCCTACGACAATTGGATTTCGTTTGTCTATGATTATGATGCATTCTTGGTTTTAGGGCTTGGGAATCAAACCGGATGATTTTGGGAAATTTGATATAACTTTCGAATGATGTACTAATTTTGGGGTTGTATGAAATGTGTATTTAATGAAGTGCGATATTTAGACTCAATGGAGTCATTTTAGGTTCAATAAGATGTTAGTGAGCCTTATGTTGAAATCCTAATGTTCGGGTTTGGTTGGTTTTGATTGTGAGTACAGAGCATCTCGGGTGTGTCCCATTTGTGACACCCATGACATAGAAGCTTATTGGGGATTTAATTAGGCGTGCTCGTAGAGCACGCAGCATTAGAGATCAACTTATGATCTCGTATTACTTTAAGGAATGATTATTTGAATGAGTTCTCTTTTAGGAATTGGGCCGTGCACATGAAAGCACTTGCGAGGTTATGACTACGGCTTAGTTTTGATACGTGAGATTGACTTTGAAGAAGTCGAACATATATACCGTTGGGACTTTAGTTGAAGTCGGTGTACCTTTAAGTGAGGATAAATGCTAAGTATGGATTTATGATTGTTTTTAGACTAAATAATGGTCTTTGGTTTAATCAGGTAGAGGCTATAGTAGACCTCATATTGTGATTTCTTGAGCTTATATGCTACTTTCGATTGTTGATGACTTGAGGATTATGAGTACCTCATTATGTGGTTCCTTGACTAAACATATAAGTTGGTTGAATTTGTTAAGTATGTGCAAATATGTGCGTTGTTAATTTGGTGTGTAGAACTTTATGTCCTACATGATTTGATATGTCGCTATGATCGGTCTTGGTTCTTGTTGAGCATGAGAGTAATTATCTACTTGTGCATTGCATTGAGTCAGTGGCATTATTTGGTTTGTTTATCTAAGTCGGGGTGGGGCGATGCATCGCCTTCACGAATTATGGGATTCGTGCTCGCTATGGATCGCGCTCACAGGACTTCACACACCTTCACTTGTGGCGGTGGGGAAGTAGCCACTGCTTGAGTATCGGTTAAGTGCCGCGTTGGCTTGCTATCTAGATCGAGAGAATTCTCGGTATAAGTCGATGAATTCACAAACATCGATGGCACGAACGATAACATTGTGTATTGCGGGGCAACACAAGCGAACTATTTGGGTATCTTCTCTATCCCTTATGTGGCTTACTATGAGCACTTATATGAAAGATAACGTGATATGTGAATTATGAAGTTCATGATACTTGATGACTTAATACAGGTTTATTGTTGATATACGATTTAGATGCCATGAGTTTATATATGCTTGTGCATTATGCCATGCCACGTCATGCTATGCCATACATTGCATTTAGTAACTTACTGGGTCATTATGACTCATTTCGTGTGTTTGTTTTCCTTAGTTTTTGCGTGATCCGTTGAGTACGTCTTGGGCTTGGATAGTGATTCCTAGAAGGTGGTCTTCGGGCTTTAAGCTTGGGTTTATTTTTATTAAGTTATTTTGTATTTGTGAGACACGATTGTAAAGTTATGTAGACTTTACTTGGGTAGATTATGTTAGTATTTTGTTATTGTATTATTTTGGTGGTCGAGCTGTTGTATCTCTTATGAGTTGTTCCCTTTTATTATTCCGAGCATGCTTTAGCTCACTCGTCCTAGTATTGTTGGTATTGTCATCTCCGACGACGTTAGTCGTGAGACTTGAGTTTAGTTGTTAGAATTTGAATATCTTGTTCCTTTAGTTGGTTTATTCCTCCGGCATGTTAGCCGTTGAGTTGTTGTTTATCAGGTTGAGTTCTTGTTGCTTCGCCGGCCTTAGGTTGAATGGGTTGTCAGACGTGGCGCAATGTAAATGTTGCGTCCACGCGAGTAAATAGATTTGTCGAGATAGTCGCTCTCAGCCTCATATTCCTTAGTTCATAATTATAGGCTTTGGTCCCGCTTATGATTCGCTTCCGCAGATTTTAGTTTTTGGTTATTCAGTTTTGCCGTTATGGCTTTACATTCCTGTTTAGAGTTGTGGGTTCAACTCTTGACTCGCACCACTACGCTTAGCGGGTGCTTGTCCGTCTTTTATCTTGTCTTGGCGGCACGACCTTCGGATTCCGCATTGGAGTCCGGGTCGGGTCGTCACAAAGTCCACCAAGACGATAATTTCGGGACGAAGAGAATAGTACACTACAAGAAAAAAGTCATTTTGCTACGAAAAAATTTGTAGCAAAAAATAGCACTTTCGTCGCTAATGACATTTGACGACGAAATGACTTTCGTCGCATCTTCGTCGCCTATGCGACGTCGCTAAAGGTTATTGGCGACGAAAAATGTTGTCGTTGCCAAATGGCATAATTTGTCTACATTAGCAAAATTTCGTCGCAAATTGTCTTCGTCGCAAATGCGTCTATAATACCTACAAAATTGTTCGTCGCAAGACCTCAGCGTTTTAACTACAAAATATAGTTCGTAGTTGATGGGCTACCGTTTAACTACAAAATATTTCGTAGATATTGGGGTTTTATTTAACTACGAATTATTTCGTAGTTGTTTGGATGTTATTTTACTATGAAATAATTTGTAGCTATTGGGTTATCATTTAACCATGAAATAATTTGTAGCTGTTGGGTTGTTATTTTACTAAGAAATAATTCGTAGCTGTTCGGTTGCTATTTAAACATGAAATAATTCGTAGCTATTGGGTTGTTATTTAACTATGAAATAATTCGTAGCAGTTGAGTTATTTTATAACTACAAAATAATTTGTAGGTGATGTGATGTTAGCCTGTAATGTGATTGTTGTTTAACTACAAAATTATTATGTTGTTTTTCTTATAACTATCAAAATATGTAGATGGCTATCATATAACATAATCATCCATATTTTTTTGAAGACCATCATATTATAGATTAAAAAGCATATACAACTTTGTTCATAGATGCACCATAAACATAGTAACGACTAGACAACTATATAGCAATCTATTGTCCAAAAACAAGAGAAATTAGCTTCGTTTCCAAAAGTATACAAACCACCTATTTTCAAAAAAAAAAAAAGACGACTTTCTCGTCTTGCTACATCTCTCAACTTGCAGATAAGCCTCCTGCGTAATTCTTTATTGATAAAATGGAGCTATATCACAAACGTCATATATACCAAGTCCTCTCGCACTTCAAGGTGACCTAAAATCTGCAAAAGTAAATAGGGACAGTGAAAATGACATACATATTATGATGATTGAAGTATATATAAATTCAACTGGTTGTATTTCGTAGCAAAATTAAAGGCATGGAGAAGAAAAAGATCCTCTTGGACTCCGAGAAAAGGAAGAAAAACAAAGTTAAGTCTATCCCAAACTTAAAATGAAAAAAAAAAAACAACAACATCAAACCTTAGAACCTCATAATACTACCCAAAAAATGTGTTCATTGATTTAAAAGTCACGATTTCGAGTATCTCCACCCTCAACATAGTGGTTTCTCTTCTTTTTTAGACCACCCAATGGAGCCTTCAACTTGGGCCAATTTTCTTATCGTTTGTTTCTTTTGGGTTCGTTTTAGAGCTTTGATGTTGTTGTGGGAGAAAGTTGTGTTTCTGGCAGCTTGTCTCTGGGCATGCCCGTGGGGGGAGAGGAGCTTTTAATGACGTTCCCTTTTCAAAGATCCTATGTGGTTGGAGTTTTTGCTTTTCTAGTTTTCCAATGCTTTTTGTTCTTTTTTTTTTTTTTGATCATGCTCAGTGAGCGTTTTCTGCTCCATTAGCTGTTAAGCCTATAATTTTGTGACTGAGCTCTCAAAGTCTAATCTGAGCACATTCGCTGGAGAGTTTCAATCATAGTCATATATGGCTTCTCCTTATGATGAAATGCTGCCATTCAGGTGTCTTAGAGAGCAATCAACTAAAAGCCTCAATATGATAGTCATAGGGGCATTTCCCATTGCTAAATTACCCTAGTCGGAAGAAGGAAATTCGCTAGAAACTTTGACAATGTCATTGAGAGGTAGACAATGCTATAGCTCGTGTTTTCATGGTGAAGGCACAAGTTCTACTAGAATTTATAATTTCTTTCCTCAACTCAGCTAAAGCCTTTGTATCTAATACTTTGGCTGACCGCATGAATTCTTTTCTGTCACTTTGTTCAGTCCAATGCAAGATTAACCAAATATATATAAATCATTTCCTCAATCAATCTTAAGATTATTTGCAGAATTGGTCTTAAGTTGTGAACTACCAAGACGCATCAGAAACTGGAATTTGTATCTACTAATTAAGGTAAACTGTAGAAGAAATCATTAGTTTTAAGTGTCCTGGATACTAATCAAACTAATGTTTAGAACCATAGTGTCCAGGAACTTGATTATGATCCCAATCAGAAGCTATCAAGTCTCACTAGCAATATATTGGAAACAGTGATTCCAATCAAATTCATATGTAACAGTATGTCATGTAAGCTGACCTTGAAATAAATGACATGGTCAATAGGTAAAGCAGCTGCTGATGCGAAAGCATGGGAAGACGATTCATAGCAGCTCTCCTTACTACAGCTTCCTTAGCTACTGCAAGCCACTTTGGAGTTCCAAAATTAGCAGCTTCCTCGCAATTAAAACCTAGAGTGAGAAGACACATGATATCAGAATCTATTAAACAATTATGAATGACATATTTCAGATTATGTGGACTCAACTAAGATAAAAAGACTCGCATAAAGAACTATAGAAATCAGATAAAGCATGCACACCATATGCCATATAAGTCTGATGTTATTGAGACAGGGCACAGGTAAGCAAAAGGAACATAAGATAAAATAAAAGTCGCTTCCCACATGTAGCATTAAAGCAGCAATTAAGATGACTACTTCATTATCAACATCAAGTGCCATATATAAATTTTACATTCAAAAGAACATATATATATATATACTTCAAAATTTTAAAAATTGTGTGGTGTCACTAACAGTAGGACAAGGCAAAGATTCCTACAGCTGAAACTGAATCAAAAGTATTACGAAATATAAATAATAAATTACCAGAAATAACCAGGTTTTAATTTTTTAAAATTATATAATTGAAAGTGGAGCAACAAAGAGTTCATTGTCCTTTCCAGGCCATTAATCTGTGACAGCCAACCTCCATGTCTTTATTGTAATATAAAAGAAGCCTCCCTGCTCCATCTCTCGAGTGAAAACAAAATTCCATGGTATTTTTTGTATGGTAATTTGTAACACAAAAGCTTTTATGTAATCACAACATCCAATGAGAAGTCAAGCGAAGAAGGAGGAGTTCCAAAAGATTTGTCCTTCATATAATAACTTTGAGTTTTCTTAATACTATAAACCCAAGAAGCAATGTCAGTAATATACTCCAACTAGACACAACTCATCCTTCATTTCCCACACCATATTCAGTCCAAGCAAGATTAACGCCTATATAGTTAAACCACATTCACTCATGTCATTCCAAATTACTTCTGTTACATGTTAGTTTTGATTTTAACTTGCCTTTAACACTGATGTTACTATATCACATTTTCTCACAATGCCCTAATTGGTCTATGGTATATGTGTTCAAACCAGATCAAACAATTCATCTCCTATGGGGCCTACTTAATTTATTGCCAGGAAAGGATTCATTTCAAATTTTATCTTTCTGGTTTTACACATCTATCTTGGCATTCTCATTTTGCCTACTCATTTTATAGCATGTTGTTTCCAAAAATATTGTACTATAAGTCAATCTAACAAGTATACTAATAAAAAACGTATCTGTTTAAATGAATTGTAGAACATTACCATGGCTAAATCCTATATGGTAAGCCCTCTGAAAAGTCACTACAAATTCACCAGGGTTCTGTACTAATCTGTAAAAAAAATTTAGCGAAATGCTAGCAGCACATAAGCATATATACACAATAACAATCTAGAATTACACAAGTCTACTTCAAACATCGTGAATTATGGCTAGAGAGTGATGAAACCGGACTGTAGGAGAACACAAGTATGTTAGAGGAGAAATAACCCACCTACAACATGGAATGCCAGATGCGACAACTACCTCAGGTGATAGAACATTAGTCTTCTTGCCCAAGAGTGTTAGTGCAACTGTAAAGTATGGATATGAGTAGAGGTCACACAATTTCTAAACAAGTTCTATGAAGTCGCACTAATTCCAAATTAACATGAACCCTCCCAGAAAAAAAAAACCAAAGTGAGATATAGTGGCCTCAAAAATCACATATCAAGAAATTTTGTTAATTTTAATAAAGAACAAAAGAAAACAAAAGAAGGTGAAAACAGTTCAATTTCTTCTTGGCATTATTGCAATTTCAAAGCATTATGAATGAACAAAGAGGCTGACATACTTTGTCTATAAGTGAGAGATACACTAAGATTCAAAACCTGTTTTAGGCCCACTAGGCCAAACCTATATTTCAGTAACAACAGGATAAGCTAACTCTATTCGTTCTTTTGAAAGTAAATTTAAATGCTCTTCCACATCAATTTGAGAAATCCTAATTTTAAGAACATAAGAAAAACATATATTATTTTTATTAACTACATTTAGGAACATGAAATACACCCTGGAAAGGAAAGCCGTATTAACAAGAATGACACAGTTTCAACTCCAGGCACAACTACAAGGCATAGATTCTATAATGGGAAAAGGGATGTAGCTAAGTGTATGACCAATGCATACTGATTATCAAATTCAGAAGATAACTGCTCATATTTACATATAGATATACAAGTATAGCCTACAAATTTCTTTCCACCAGAAGATAAAGTCTGGTTTGACCATATGTAGCAATGAGTCTAATTTCTCAAAAACGCTAATATTTTTCTTTCAAAAATGATGTCCAAGAAGAAAGAAAACTGAGATTCATCATAACAGTTTTCTCACTGGACTTGTTCACGTGTTTTGGCTAGATAAACCACTAAAATTCAAGTAGTAGTTGGAGTAGTTGATAGCTCCAGTATAGAATAGTCTGCAGCAGGTATAGAAATTGGAAATTGGGAATCCGTTGTGTCTGATATAGATGCAAAATTGGAAATAAAGATATTCTCTCTAAGACGGATGAGAAGGACTGGAGAAGTCAATAATCCCCTTCAAAGAGCAAGGTGGATTACCAGAGAGAGAATTCTAAGAAGGGAAGTGCGGACATCATACTATCCCAAGTACGAGCTCAATCAAATAAGTCCCAAAGCGTGCAATTAGCAATTCTTTCGCATATGCACAAGTTGTTCTTAAAGCAATTAAAGGACCGTCAACTAGGGCTTGACCCAGTTTTAGAAGTTGATTCCCGGTAACTGATTGAAAGAAAAAGGAGACCCCCATCTGGTTCTCGCCCAGTAGTGCAGAGGGGATATTTCCTTTGGGGACAAGGTAAAATGGAAATTAGGAATGGGTTGGCTTAGTGACTTATCACCATTAGTTCCAATGAAAAATGATGGAGATTAAGCTTTAATATAGAGGGGATATTTTCTTTGGGGACAAGGTAAAATGGAAATTAGGAATGGGTTGGCTTAGTGACTTATCCCCCAGCTCTCACGAGGAACAAATTCCTTTGGGTGAGAGGCAAGTATAGTACCTTAAGGAGACCGAAACAGGATTTATAATGGGATGGAGAGATTATTATTTTGTCTCCGAGAATTCACTGGTAAAGTAACACTTTAATGGAGACACATTTTGCTGAACATAATCAGTCAGTACAATGTTCTTCAATATTCAGAAAGTCAAATGTCATCTAGAAACATCTTGAAACCTAGGGGAGGTTTTTCAGAGTTTTTTCTTAATAACCTCACTCTTAAGGGGTCCTGTCTGGACTTCCCGACATTCCCGTCGTTACTAGATTGATTGGGAAGACTAAAATGATTGTTTAAATTTCCATTAGAAGATGAGACCAGATTGTTGTAATTGGTATTGCATGTGCAAGGGGGATGGAGAATCAGACAATCTTCTAATCATCTTCTGCAAAATTGTGATTGGGCCAGGGAGTTATAGGTAACCTGTTTGTAATTTTTGGGATGAATTGGTTCATGCACAAGACTATTGCAGCTCTGTTTCTTGCTTGGGCAGGGCTCATAGTAGCAAGCATGATTAGAAGCGATGCCTAGCAGCTCCTCTTTGCCTCATTTTGATGTCTTATAGAACGATTCGGGATCTACGTGTGTGCTTCTTGGTTTGTTTCCTTCCTGTTTGTCTAAAAGAAACTTTTTGCGATAATTTGACTGGATCGTGATTTCTTATAGCAGCGTGCAATAACTGCACTTTCACTTCACCTATGTTTTTTGTTCAGTTTTGAGTTACTTATTATTGTAAGTACCTGTTTTGGGACAGTATCACCCAGATACGAACAAGACCCTAGAGTAAATAATGAAAAATTTAAAGAGATAAGTGCTTCTTATGAGGTAAACCCCATTGCTTCCCCAAGAGTACACTATAAAAATTATTGTGTTCATTCCTCTGCACTCCACAATTAATAACATATTGGATTCACTAACGTTGTCGGATTGTCTTTTCATTTATATAGAACCTGCACTATATTCCACTTCTCATTCAATCAAAATGTGTTGTATGCTTATGAAATGGTAGATCAATTTTAGCCCTTCTCAACAGAATTTATTAACATCATATTAGCATTCCATGGTTTTTGTGGTTAGATCCTATCAGATGAAGATAAAAGATCTCTATATGATCGCTTTGGTGAGGAAGGTTTAGAAGAGCAGTATGATGAAGCCAGTGGTAGACCAGACGAGGTTATGTATTGTAATGTCAAAGAGGGCCCGAGATTCAACCTATAATTCCTAACCTAAACAATCAAGCCAAAAACTCAAGGTTTTACAAATAGAGCTAGCAGAGACTCCAATAAACACATAAAACAAATAGTATCCAGGATAACCCACTTTGAATTAAACAATTACATAACCTAATAAACAATCCTACAAAGGGACCGTATGCTACATGAGTTTGGGCAGGGTCCTCTTTCAAACCCGGAGGGTTATTGCTCAAAAAGAAGAGTTCAAGGATGCAGCTTTCGGTAGGAATTCTCTAGTTTTCACCATAATCAAAAGAAGAAGGTAGAAGAGGAGGGCAGGAACCCTTGCAACGATAACTGCTCTTTCGTAATTAACTATTACAAATAAGCATAAAAAGTAATAGTTGAATTAAACAATTACTTTCTAGAATTGCAAGTAAACACAATTTAATTAAACAATAACAAATAGAAAAATCAAAACCTGAAATTGCAGCTCATCTTACCTTCACAATTTTTTCTCAAAATTGTAAGTAAACCCCCACTTTAGGCTTCAAAAAATGGCAACAAAAAATAATTTAAGAAATATTAGAAGGGAAGGAATGTCTATATGTGTATTTGTGTGCGTGTTTTGCGAGAGATGAAGAAACGAGATGGGAAGGGAAGAAAAAGAGGAAGGCGTACCAGCTGTTGTTGGAATGGCGAAGGGGTTGAGTATTTATGTGCGTGTTTTGTGAGAGAGATGAAGAGAAGGGAAGGAAAGGAAGGAGGCATACCAGAGCTTCTCTGCTGTTATTGGAATGGCGAGGGGTTGAGTGGGTTTTGATTTTTTTATCGGTCTTTGCAGGAAAGTAATAAGATTATGGTTATCGATGAAACCCAGCTGTAGTTAATAATTAACCCTTTGCAATGGACTTTATTTGGTCGTCAATGGGCCAACATTCATCGCTAATTGAATTTCAGTCAACGGCATGCGCGCGAAATGTTAGCGCTCAATTTTTCACTTTCAATTGACTACAAAAAAAATTACCTTTCGTCATTATTGGGTTGTGTTTGTCTACGATATTTCTTTTGTCACCAAATAAGTGTGTATTAACTACAAAACTAGTATTTGTAGTAAAAATATAATTTTTTACTACGAATTTTAATTAGTAGATAAAAACATCGTAGCCAATTCATCATTTTCTTGTAGTGCCCGAATTTATTCAGAAAATAGCATTAAAAAGAGCCATTATTATGGCCAAATATTTGTAAGTATATTTGTAAATTATTGGAAGGAAGTAGCTGCAAGTCCGTAAATAATGTAGATATCGGATGTATTTGTTTTCTTTTCTTTCTCTTAATGCTTTATTTATTTACTAGATAAATATAACAAAAAGCATACTTTAGCCAAAAACTGTTTTTTGAGACCGAAAGGGCGAGTTGGGTGCCTAGCACCTTCCCAACTCGTAACTTAGCCTCCGAACCCGTTTTATATTATCTCTGGTTTATTTTTGGTTTTTTCTTTATTTTCTCCTTAAAATAAAGATGGTGACTCTGTCAAAACATTTTGGATCACAATGGGGCATCGCAACATCCTTTCTTGCACTTTTCTGTTTTTCCTACATCAGGGAGAATGAGAATGAAAGGGTGGTGTATTCCTGCATCCTAGTATCCCCTAAACAAGGGAAAACTTGATACAGAAAACCCAAAGCACTCATAGTGATCCGAAATAGGCCTTAAGACAATTTTTATAAAGTCCATAGTGGGGCCCGTAACATCCTTTCTTGCACTTTCCATTTTCCCCTACTCAAGGGAAGATGCGAATGAAAGGGTGATGCTTTCCTGCATCCTGTTTTCCCCTAAAAAAGGGATAACCTGATACATAAAACCCATAGCTCCCATAATGGTCCAAAAAATCACTGAAGTGACCGAGGCGTATTCAACGTACTTCCTGACAGCACCCTTTCCGCATTTTTAATTTCGTCCTCCCCTAGACAAGGGAGGGTGGAATGGAAAGCGTGGTGTCCGGACTGCACGTCGCGCACCACTATCCTAAGGGCGCACGGGGCGCAGGCGAGATCCGGAGCACCCACAATTATATTTGTGTTTAAGGTTTGTCTATAGTATTTTGTATATTAGGTTTCTAGGTTTGTGCCGTGTTGCTTGTACTCCTAAAGACACAGCTGACCTAGTTTAATTTAGGTTAGGAATTCTTCATGTTTGGTAAGTGAATATAACTTTGTATTAGTCGTTATTTATTGCACTAACCTACTAATTATTTATGGTAAGTTTGTTTTCTTCTTGTACAAGGTTAGTAGCTACTCTTGGTGCTTATAAATACAAGAGGACATTCTCCATTGAAATAACAGAAGTACCAACTTAGAAGAGAGAACACAATATAGAAGAGAGAAAAGAGATCGAAGTAATGTTGTTGCGCATTCTGAATGAATTGTTGCATGAAGCTACATCGGAGCTTTAATTAACTTTGTCCCTAGCACAGTCATCTGTTAATATCTCCTACTATTATATTAAAAGCTATTGAGCATACATCAGTCTAGGTAGTCTGAGGTGTTAAGTTATTCATCCCCATATCTGCTTTATCTAGAGCTTTGCATAAATTCCAATATTTTTTTAGTATTTCTATTGTAATGAGCTTAAACCATTTTATTAGTGGGAAATATTTAGCCATGAGGCTCGATCAAATAAGTTTATTTACTTATTTGATCAAAAGTATATCTCTCGTGTTCAATTTCTTTTTACTTCCTTTTACTGTTTTATTTTTTTCCCTGCTTACTTTAACCTCAATGATCTCTTCAATGAACTGTTCATTGAGAAGTTCATTGATAGTTTTTCTTTAAACCGTTTTTCAAAACATTATGTTCAGTTTTTACTGTTTTGTTTTTATGTATTTACTTTTAGTCTATTAGGTAATTTATATAATTCTAGCTACATTCAAACTTTCATATCCATTACAATTTCATAAATAATGAATCAAAGAAACCGTTTACCTTTCGGGGGCGTTTCCCTTGAACCTCCACGAAGGAGTGGTGCCCCCTCGATCTCCGCGACTTGACCGGGTTGGTCGATCTCCGTTTCGTTGCACAACAATGGTGCTTTTCGAATCCAAAGTGTGTTGCCAAAGCTGTTGAGGGGGACGATGACATTTTCGAAACAATATTTCGAAAAGTGGTCTTTTGAGGTTGAAAAAAAGAACGGTGGAAGTTTGGGGTTAAAACCTTTGGAAAAGGGACCGACCAGAATTTTACCCTTTTTTTCAACTGGAAAAAGTCAGTTTTGGTGGCAAAATGACTACGATACCCTTAATGAACCATAGGTGTGCTACGAAGGTCATTATTTTAGCACCGCGTTTCAATAGTTTAATTGCACCGCGATTCATCAATTTTATTGCATTAATTTTGCATCGCGGTTCAATAGTTTAACTACCTAGTTGATCCCCGTTTCGTTGTCCAACAATGGTGATTTTCGAAGCCAAAATGTGTTGTCGGAGCTGTTGAAGGAGACAATGACATTTTTAGAACAATATTTCGAAAAGTGGTCTTTTTCGGTTGAAAATAAAAAAAAACTGGACTGGAGAGGTTAGAAATGTCAAAAAGTGGACCGGCCTAAATTTCATCCTAAAAAAATACCCAATTGTTTGGGCCCCCAAATCTCACAAAATCCCTACACATTATTATTTTTTAAATGTTTAAAGGCCATATTATAATTTTTAAACAAGATCTATGCTCTGTTTGTTTCAAGAAAAATGACTTTTAAAAAACGTTTACCTCATTTTTCGATGTTTGGTAACCTTAGGAAAATGTACTTAACTTAAAAGATTTGCCAAATCAACAGAAAATGACGCTTTTTTTTTCTTCAGGAAAATGACTTACGGATTCATTTTCCACAAGTCATTTTCCAAACATTCAAGCACCCCTCCGCTCCCATTTCCACAATTACACAAATTTACATACACGCACAATATTTTACTCCACATATAAATTTTAAAAAAATATAATTAGAGTTTGTGCACATTATTTATAAATTACAATTTTAATAAATACTCACCACGTCACAAAATTAGTGTCCACTATATTATTTAGGGACGTCCCAAATATTATGAATTTTCTTTTTTAAAATGTTTTTTCATTTCAATTATCAATTTTTTTATTTGTACTTGAGATATTGAAAAAATATGAACCTTATTGATTTGACACCATTAATGATAAATTGAGGGTTATTTAAGAAAGTTCAACATTATTTTATATTCGATATGGACATTAACATTAGATTTTTTTGTCTTTATTCATATATTGTTTTCCATGACATTTTCATGCGTTTGTGTGAGGACCCCATTCCAAGACGCCACCACCGTTACTGAAAAGCGGGCAGCTCCAGAACATTGAAGTGTGTGGAATTCACTTGGATCTCGTCGTGGACTCTAACAACTATGTTTACTGTAAGACCCCGGATCCATACGTGTCGTACTTACTTGATATATGTTCATGATTCCCATTTGCCTTGCATGGTTTGCATATTATGAGAGTCTAGAGGTGTGTGGGTTGCCACATTGAGACCAAAACCCTATGGATATACGTTCCATGGTCGTTGACTTGCTAAAGTCATAAGTCGTAACTTGGCATTGGAAGGATCTCGACTCGGTCGAGAGTTTACATGCGTAGTTCTTTCTCGTGACCTCGGTTATACCCTAGGTCTTCGTGGGGTTGTCATTAGTGTTCTCATATGTGTTATATCTCTTGGGAGACATTTTCCCTAAGTCTAGTTATGCTTTTGGTGCTATATGAATCGTATTCGTCTTTATTGCGATGTGTGAAACCGAGTCTTGCGTACGCCGCGTCGTTTGAGAGTTTTGATACTCTGGGTTGTTATGTGATTTCATAGAAGTATTCTACTCTATATCTTGGACCCTTTACTTGATCCTAATCATGCTTTGATACTTGTCCAATTGTTGGTTTGTTCGTTGTTACGATCGTCGGTTAGTACACTTTGGTTCGTTTCCTTTCGAGTTGTTTTGGATGATGTTCAGCCACCACCACCAAACATTTAGTATGTTGTTCGGCCACCTCTACCGAACGTTTAATATGATGTTTGACCACCGCTGCCGAATGTTTAGTCTGATGTTCAGACATCGCTACCGAACGGTTGTTCCCCTCTTACGAGCAGATTTGTTATTTTGACGTATTTTACCCAAACACCCTTAATAAACCCCACCCTATTTTGTCTTGTGAGATCCTTGGAGGGAAAATTGGTACCTTAACATTACATATCAGATCTAAAACCTCACCATACACTTTATTCTTGATCATCCAACGAAGAGAATAAAGAGAGCGAGTGTATGTGTGTGTGTTCTTGATGAGATGAGTGTGTGTTTTGGTGACTCCCGTTGACTCAAGTATCAGAACGATGATCCGAGACCATCGTTGGAAAGCCCTCGACACGTAGAGTCTCCTCCACTAATCAATTCTTCATTTCTTTAAGGTTTGGTCATTGTGGGTTCCCGGGAAACGTGCTCCTGCGCCCCGCGCGCCCTTGGATAAGGGTGCGCGTCCGTGCGGATGCGGTGACATCCACTGCTCCCATTCCACCCTCCCTTGTTTAGGGGAGGACGAAATCAAAAGTGCGGGAGGAGTGCTGTCGGAATAGCGCGTTGGAATGCGCCTCGGTTGCCTTTAGTGGATTTTTGATCCAATATGGGAGCTTTGGATTTTCTATGTCAAGTTATCCCTTTTTTTAGGGGATACCAGGATATAGGAAAACATCACCTTTCCATTCCCACCCTCCCTTGTTTAGGGGAGAACGTGAAAGTGTAAAGAAAGATGTTACAGCGCCCCCACTATGGATTTTATGAAAATAGCCTTATGGCCTATTTCGGATCACTATGAGTCCTTTGGGTTTTCTACGTCAAGTTATCCTTTGTTTAGGGGATACCAGGACATAGGAATACATCACCTTTTCATTCCCATTCTCCCTTTTTTAGGGGAGAACGTGAAAGTGCAAAGAAAGATGTTGCGAGGCCCCACTGGATCCAAAATGTTTTAGAGTCGCCATCTTTATTTTAAGGCAAAAATAAAGCAAAACCAGAAAAAGAAAACCAGAGATAGAGAAAACGGGTTCGGAGGCTAAGTTACGAGTTGGGAAGGTGCTAGGCACCCAACTCGCCCTTTCGTTCTCAAAACGGTTTTTGGCTAAAGTATGTTTTTTGTTATATTTATTTAACAGATAAATAAAGCATTAACTGCCTACAAATACATCCATTACATCTATATTATTTACGGACTTGCAACAGACTCTTTTACAAACAATTACAAATATACTTGGAAATATTTGGCCATAGTAACGGCTACATTTAGTATTATTTCCTAAAGAAATCCGGGCAGCATAACCGCTTATATATTTACATTAGGCCGGATTGGAAATAATACTCTTACAAATAAAGACTTTAATGAATAAATAAAGCAAATAATTACAAATACATCTGAAAAGATTTGGCCATAATAACGGCTACATTTAGTACTATTTCCTAATTAAATCCGGGCAGCACAACTGCTTATATATCTACATTGGGCCGGATTGGAAATAATACTTTTTTACAGAATGAAAGACTTTAAAATAAAACTTAAAACTTAAAAACTTACAGACAGCCTAGGGTGTGCTCGCTCTGTCCTCTCGGGAGAGGGAGACTTTGTTGTTGTTGTTGTTGTTGTTGTTGTTGTGTGTTGTGTGTTGTGTGAATTTGGGCAGCGTGACGGCTTATATATGGTGTTTTTGGCTCACTCACTCGGGCAGAATGACGGCTTAGTTTTTGTGGTTTTGGCTTATTTGGTTGGGCGGAATAACGGCTTATATGAGTTGTTTTTCAGCCTATTACTCGGGCAGAGTAACGGCTTACTTTATGGTTTTTGGGTCGGGGAAATAGGGTGGATACCTAGCTGGGGGGCTAAGGCTCACTCCTACCGGTTGGTTTTGTGTTTGGAGGAGATTTGGCAGAGTTTCGAGGCTTTTGAAATGATCGCTCACTATTTATTTCTTCAGCGTAACGAGGACGCAGAGAAATTTTACGAAGGAAAGGTGTGTTGAAATGAGGAGCCGGGCTCTGCTATTTATAGGAAAAAATAGGGACATCGCAGGAATTAAAATTCCTTCACTGTGCATCAAATGGTTGTACACCGCGCTGAGGAGTTTGCACTTTGCGGCAACTGTTTGAAGACTGTGCGCTGAAAGAAAGGGAATTGAGCGCCATCCCCTATCAAATTGGGCGCCATGCCCAAATACCATGTGAGCCACGCCCATTTCCTTTTTTGTGCTGCAAACGGTTGTACCTTGCGTTGGAAAAGTTGCATTTTACGTCAAAAATGTGATGAACAGTGGTGGGAATGAAATTTGGGCGCCAAGCACATGAAATTTGGGCTCCATGCCCAAAAAATTGGGAGCCATGCCCAAACTTAATGGTAGCCATGCCTAAATCCCAAAGTTGGCCTATTTTTGACACTTTAGTCCCTGCAATTTGTCCTTTTGCGCATCCTGCTTTGTCCTTTTGCATTTTTGACCCTGTAACTTGACATTTGTTAATGTTTTAACAGTTCTTGATATTTTTTGTCATGTCACATATCAGGGGTACGAAATTGGGGTGTCTACAGAGCCCCTCAACGATGGAGTCTACGGGTAACCCGTAGCTTACTGAGTAGACGAACATCGTTGATAAGAATAGACTCTCCAATTTCGTTTTATTTCAAAACGAGGGAGAAATATGCAACAGGTAGCAGTTATAATGCAACAATTCATCAAACCTCCATATCCTAGACATTTTTAGTCAGTTATAGCAGGTTATCGCAGTTTTTAAGCAGATATGCAAATTGAATGCTCTGATGGTCGGACCTACTAATGTAGGCTGCCTACGTATCCCTTAATAAAAGGAATCAGACCAAACGTAGTTCGGCCAAAACCTAAACCATCATTCATGCAACGGTCGTGCCCACTGAAATAGGCTGCCTACGTATCCTTATACAAGGAATCAGACCGAGACGTAGTTCATTCAGCCAGGGGTCCAAATGCTGCGGTGCAAGTGTGGTAATGCTAAATGAGCAAGTGCATGCAAAGCTTTATCAAATGAGTGCTGCAAAGGTAAATAATGTGATGTGTTTGGTCGCGTCTACCGGGATAGACTGCCTACGTATCCTTATACAAGGAATCAGACCAATCGTAGCTCGCCTGTGGCTGCGCGGCATGAATTGTTTCCTAGGAACTCAGCCTCTACTGGAGAACAAGACCTTTCCCTATGAATCCGGGGTTGTGTGCCCCTTAAAAGAAAGTTTTCCAACACAGCGAAAAATGCATGGAATACTGCCTCCTTAGGAACTTAGCCTTCACCGGAGAACAAGACTTTTCCCTATGAATCCGGGGTTGTGTGCCCCTTAAAGGAAAGTTTCCAAACATCAAACAAATGCACTGCTAAAAAGGAAAATACCTTCCTTTCCTTTACCTTTGTCGTGTCCATGCAGCAAATTGCTGCTGATGTTGCTTTGTTGTCGCTTGCTGCTTTACGCTGTTCGTTGTTGCACTTTGATGGGGATTTCTCTTTTTATCACTGTTCCGGCCTTCGCTGGAAAATCTTTTCCCCGTTGCGCTATGTTTTCGGCTTTAGCTGGAAAATTTTTCTCGATGCTGCTGCATTTTTCTTTATTGCTCGTTCTAACCTTGGTCAGAAGCTTTCTTTTTCTTGCTGCAGCATCACTTGGTATCAGCTGGAATCATCTTTTCTTTGCTGCTGTTTTCTTTTCGCTTCATTCTTTAGCTTCAGCCGAAAATTTCTTCTTCTGCCGCCGCATTTCTTCTTGTTGCATGTACCTGAAAATTTTCCATCTTGTACATGCATTTTCCCTCTCCCGATTTTTTTTGTTTTTTTGTTTGCTTTTTTGTTTTTGTTGTTTTTTTGTTGTTTTTTTGTTGTTTTTTTTCCTGCCTGGATATCCTTCTGATTTGCCAGATTTTGACACTGTTTGGCACTTTTGAAGCATTCCTGACTTTATTATTAATGCTTATGCATGTCCTATTTATGCCTAAATGATGCAATTAAGTAATGATGCATGCAATTTATTTTTACGATGCATGATTGAACTAGTGGTCACTATTTGACCTTATTATGCATGATGTATACTATAAATGCGAATGGGGCTATATGATGCATGCTTATGCTGTAGGGATATAGTGAATGCCATGAGAATATTTATTTTCATGAATGGTGTCATTTATTTTATTTTTAGCGCACCCCTAATGCAGCTTATTGGATGATAAATGCAAATGCTGGATGCATGTACTACTTTATTTAATGCAAATGTGATGTCTAAAAATTATGAGATGTTTATTAACATGATGCATGAGTATTATTTATTCTATCGTGCATGCAATAGTGCAAAATGCAGTACATATTTTTAAGATGCAAAATGTATTTTTTACGATTCCTAAAATGCGGAAACGTTTATCTAGATGCAAAACAATACATAATTTTTTTTGTTTATTTTTTGTTTTTGTTTTTTTTGAAAACCTGTACAAATATTTACAATGCAATCTAGTTTTATATGATGCAAAAATAAAAATAAAGAAAACATGCAGACTCAAGACACACGCACAAAGCAAAGCTATACCGATGTCTAATGGGTAATGGCACGCTGTATCTCCAAGATGGATTTTAAAGGAATATACCTTCGGGTTCGAACTGGCTTCCCCTTTTTTTTTTTTTTTGTGGTATGCGGGGAGAGGAAAAGACAATCACCTCCTTGGCCATATAATTGTTGCAGGGCTATACCTTGGCATAAGGCTATTCTCATAGCCCCTGCATTTTTCTTCACAATCAGACAGGGCAGCAGTGAATGGGCGGAATCCAAGTCGTCTGGTTGTTTCAGGACTATGGCAACGCAGATGATGAGTAGGACGAGGACACTTCTGGTGCTTCTCATTCTGATGAGACTGAGTCTTTTTTGTGCCTTGCAGAAGAAGTATATGAGCCCGGCCGGGCGGATGCCGCAGGTACTGATGGACCACCTTGGGGCTTAAGCTGCAAAAGAAGGGATAGTTTCTAGGGGAAACAAAGGGGGTATAGGCAATAATAGATATGTACAGACAATTAATGTATAATCTAAATTTCTTTAGCAATTATTCCTAAGTTGCACCTTAGGACCCGAAAATTTTATATTCTAGTGTTTTGCTGCGAGCTTTTGTCGTGGTTTTTTTTTTTTTTTCTATCAGTCGAGCCCCTTGCATGTTGAAGACTGGATGTAGGATGCCGAGGTTTCAAAGAATGTCTTCCCTCTCCTTATTCTCCTTATATATATATATATTTTATTTTGCTCTAACTTTTGCCTAGGCTGCCCTTTCGGGTTTTCAACCTAGCGAGCATTTATTATTATTTTTTTGTATTTTTTTTTTGCTTGCTCTAATTTTTGCCTAGGCCGCCCTTTCGGGTTTTCAGCCTAGCGAGCCCTTATTTCTTCTTTCTTCTTCTTTTTTTTTTCTAATTTTGCCTAGGCCGCCCTTTCGGGTTTTCAGCCTAGCGAGCTGGAGAGGGAAGCACTTGCCGGATAGGGTGTTTCAAACATAATACCTTTGAAGCTCGTTGAGATTGGAGGGCTGAACAAAGTCTTCTTTTCCCTGGCTTGCGAGGAATATGGCACCTCCTGATCGGATCTTTTTGACAATATACGGCACATCGTGGAAGAGAGTGGTAGCAGCCTCTTGATAAGTAGCCCCAGCATTTTTTTTAAGCCCAGACGGCATGACATGATAGCAGTAGGTCCCCAAGGGGTGGTGAATGAGGTCCTTTCTTGGTCTCCTGCTGCCTTTGATTTGACTATGGCCCAGCATGCTGTTGATAAAGGATCTGACTTTGTGAGCAGCAACTGTGTCTACCACAATATTGATATTGAGTAGAAAAGGGTCATCTTTAGGCGACGCCTGGTTGAGGTCGCGAAAGTCTATGCAGATCCAGACCTTCCTGCTGGGCTTGGGAACGGTCACTATGTGGGACAGCCCGATCGGGTATTTTTTTTTTCTTTTTCACTTTTTTTCTTTTCACTTTTTTTTTCTCTTTTTTTTTTACCCGAATGAAGTTGACGTGTGGCTGTTTCATACCTTTTTTTTTTTTAGCTTGTAGTGACCATTCTGGCTTGATGCAGCGGAGCTTTTGTCTGATTGGCTGAGCATCCGGACATGTGGGGATCCGGTGTTTGGCTATGGCTGGGTCTACCCCCGACACATCTTCATAGGACTAGGTAAGCATGTCCACGAATTCTTTGAGGAGATCAGTGGGTGTTATCCTTGCGGGTAGTTGCCGATTTTGATTCCTTTGATTTCATTGTCCAGCCCCAGATTGATAGTGGATCAGTTTTCAGTTGCTGTTGATGAATGATGCTGCCCTTGGTGCTCGACTGACTTTACAAGCTCAAGCAAATAATTCTTTTTTTTTGTTCGGGATCTATTAAATGACTCATTATTATAAAGATTTAATGCGTCTTTTAATATAGGTGCAACTAAGAAATAAGCAAAGACATTTAGATTATTATTAAAAGCAAACCGTACATGGTTTATTACATTATTGAGGACCTGGGGTTTGAGATCCTCATTATTAGGGAGCGGATCGGTAGATGACCAATCCGTAAAGCTAGGGAAAGGAATAGGGATAATATATCTGAAGCGGTCCACCAGATCTGCGGGCGTCCAGAAGTGGGCCGGGCGTAGTATACTAGTTCTGCAGAGGCTTATTAGAAAGAGACTCAAACTCAGCAGGGAGCTTCTCGTAATCAGTACCTCTGCCTATCATGTCCAGGAAGTTTTCACCAACCTCAATCATGTTGATTTGAGGTAGGGGTTATTGATTATATTTGGTCTGGGAGGAGGCTTTTCAATAACCTTGTCATCTATAAGATCCTGAATAGCATTTTTGAGCAGATAACATTTATCAGTGAGGTGACCACTGCAGCGATGATATTCACGGTATTGGGCATGATTCCAGTTCCTGGGCAGGGGGTCTGGTGGTTTATAATTTTCCATAGGCTTTAACACTCCTTGTGCCATTAGCCCTGCGCAGGATCATAGATGGGAGGCTTGCGGTTCATCATAATGAGCGGTTCGATTTACGAAATTTACATTCGGGCCATTATTCCCTCCGTGTGTTGACGGACACATGCGCTCCATAAGACCATGGAACAGTGCCATAACTTTGGGTAGGAAAAGTGGCTGATGCATTCCCTACCATATTGACGGTTGGTGCGGGTATGGCTGCGGGGGCTGCGGCTGTCTTCCCTTTAGAGTAACGGAAAGAGCTAGGAGACGTATTGACTTGTAATTGCCCCGTTCGTATATCATCATCTATACGGGCTCCTATCTCCACTATTTCTTTGAAATTGGTGTAGGGGAGATACCGCATGTGTTCCGTGTAAATGGGTTTGGAGGTTTTTGATGAACATTCGGCATGACTTCTGGATCGAGATGCATCAAAGGTTTGGGCCAACTTTCTTTTCCACTTGACCGCGAACTCAGCACATGTTTCTTTTTCCTTCCAGGTGCACGACTCAAGGTCTCTTCTATTTTCAGGACTGGTGTTGTCTTTGTACCTTTCCAAGAATGCTTCAGCTATCTGGTCCCACGTATTCATGGTCTTTGCTATCGACAACATTAGCCATTGTTTGGCGGCCCTATTAGGGTGAGGTGAAAATTGGAAGCCATAGCCTCAAAGCTAGCTCCCCTTGCGCATGCCGAGAATAAGATTTTAAGTGGGATATAGGGCATCCAGTTCCATCAAATTTTTCTATGTCGGGCATCTTGAATTTGAGAGGCAATACTGCCGCAGTTGTAATGTCAGTGCCCGCGTAGAAAATTCCTCTTTGTTGAGAAGTTTGAGCATCATAGCCTTTATATTTTCCACGTCGGCCTCTATTTTGGTGGCTGGGGGAGTTGGCTTTTGGTATATACTGGCTGGGTTAGGGAAGGTTGGGTTAATTTCTGGCTGCGGTGTCTGGTAAGGATTTTGGGCTGGATATGGATATGGAGCTGGTGGATTCTGGGTTGGTGGAACTTGGGTAGGATATGGGTTTTGGGCTGGTGTATTTTGGGATGGTGGATTATTGATGGTTTCGGTTGGGCGGCCAGGATCATTATAAGGTAGATAAGTGGTAACTTGGCCTGGCGGGTTATAACTTTGTGGGTCTATATGTGGGCTGTTCTGGAGTGGGTTGGTTATGGGAATAGGGAGGTCATTTGGGTTTTGGGGAACTTTGGTGCTTGGGGAAGGATATGAAGGATAGGACGGGTAAGGGTTGATATTTGGGTAGTAGGGACTTGGTGGAGGATTGGGATTTGGGGTAGCGGCATTATTTGGTGGGTTAGTGTTTGGCTGAGGAGTTGGGTTTGGGGGCACATGAGATGTGGATGCTCCCTGGGGGACTGTAGGGGAAGAGTTTACCTCACCACTGTGCTTTTGACCTTGTATAAGACTTGCTATTTGGCTTAGCAAGTGTTCATGTCGTGCATCCAGATTCTGGTCTAGCCACTGCTGCATTGCCGAAGTCAGAGCATATCCTGGAGCCCCTGAATCTGTACCCATATCGGTTCATCTGTTGCCATCTTGCTCGGATCGTATTTTTGCGATTCGCTTGTCGATCTCGCTCGATACCCTCTGTTCTGATTTCTGCCCTTGTTTCCCGTATCAACCGGCTAGTACTATCTCTGCCTTTCCAGATTCGGGCCAGATTTCTGAGGAAAATGGGTTATGGAGGTATCAGGAGGCTGGCTGAAGGCTTTCTGGGCTTGGAGTACAGCGTGCCTTTATTAGTATATTTTATTATTATTATTATTCCTACGAAATGACCGGATAAACACCTGCTTAATTTTGACAGTCTCAGGACTTTCCTGGAACAGTGGATTCTTTCTCCAGAGTATAGGACCAACGTATTTCACCTGCCTTTCGACTCCCCGAGATCGGACTGATCCCAGGCGAAGGGCCTATACTCTTTCCGGGATCCACCATTCGAAATGGTCTAGGTCGAACATTTGAAAATAATAAATCAGCCCCAGTGTATATTTTTTTTTGACTTGCGCAAAAAAAAAATTTTCTGACTTGCGCCGATTTTTTTTTTAACTTGCGCACACATTTTTTTTTTGACTTGCGCATTTTTTTTTGACTTGCGCATTTTTTTTTTGAATGGGGCTGACTCACAATTTAAAATGCAAAAACCGGTCGGTCTTTGAAGTGTCCTGAGAATCTATATGCATTCTAACGTTGGCTTATGCAGGGGGTAGGTTGGCCATGGTGTAGGGTAGCAGTTCGGAATATATTTATATGCATGTGCGCGTGTGTGCGGTATCTAAAAAGCAAAAAGGAAGTTTTTTTTTTTAGATTTAGAAATAGAAAATAAAACAGATACGGCCTGTCTTGCTGTTATTTGTGGATTTTCTCGGTTTTTTAATTCGAGCACGAGCAAGCAAGCATACCATCAAGAAATAGAAAGAAAAGCGGGGAATCTATCTATTTTTATTAAAATGGGTCCTAATCCCCAAAATAAAATGACAGAATGAATGCATGTATGTACATATGTATATTTTGCAGAATGAAAATAAAGCAGAATAAAATAATATAAGGCCGAAAATGGAAAGATTTTAAAAAAATAAAGCCCCGGCCCTTTTGTTGTGATGCCCGGAAATAAAAAGAAAAACTACATATATAATATATATATATATATATATATATATATATATATATATATATTTTTTTTTGAAAAATACGAATATTTTCAAGTATATCCGTAACCGTGTTTGAAATAAAACTACTGCAAGATGGAGGATCATATCCACAAATATAGACATGGATGTTAAAGGAATGCAATATTAGACTGTTTAAAATTAATATAACAAGCATACTTTAGCCAGGAAAAAAAGAAAAAAAAGTTTTGGTTAATGAGTCTAGCCCTCAATTTTTATTTATTAAAATAAAAACGATCTCCCCAGCAGAGTCGCCACTGTGGGTTCCCGGGAAACGTGCTCCCGCGCCCCGCGCGCCCTTGGATAGGGGTGCGCGTCCGTGCGGATGCGGTGACATCCACTGCTCCCGTTCCACCCTCCCTTGTTTAGGGGAGGACGAAATCAAAAGTGCGGGAGGAGTGCTGTCGGAATAGCGCGTTGGAATGCGCCTCGATTGCCTTTAGTGGATTTTTGATCCAATATGGGAGCTTTGGATTTTCTATGTCAAGTTATCCCTTTTTTTAGGGGATACCAGGATATAGGAAAACATCACCTTTCCATTCCCACCCTCCCTTGTTTAGGGGAGAACGTGAAAGTGCAAAGAAAGATGTTGCAGCGCCCCTACTATGGATTTTATGAAAATAGCCTTATGGCCTATTTCGGATCACTATGAGTCCTTTGGGCTTTCTACGTCAAGTTATCCCTTGTTTAGGGGATACCAGGACATAGGAATACATCACCTTTCCATTCCCATTCTCCCTTTTTTAGGGGAGAACATGAAAGTGCAAAGAAAGATGTTGTGAGGCCCCACTGGATCCAAAATGTTTTAGAGTCGCCATCTTTATTTTAAGGCAAAAATAAAGCAAAACCAGAAAAAGAAAACCAGAGATAGATAAAACGGGTTCGGAGGCTAAGTTACGAGTTGGGAAGGTGCTAGGCACCCAACTCGCCCTTTCGTCTCAAAACGGTTTTTGGCTAAAGTATGCTTTTTGTTATATTTATTTAACAGATAAATAAAGCATTAACTGCCTACAAATACATCCATTACATCTATATTATTTACGGACTTGCAACAGACTCTTTTACAAACAATTACAAATATACTTGGAAATATTTGGCCATAGTAACGGCTACATTTAGTATTATTTCCTAAAGAAATCCGGGCAGCATAACCGCTTATATATTTACGTTAGGCCGGATTGGAAATAATACTCTTACAAATAAAGACTTTAATGAATAAATAAAGCAAATAATTACAAATACATCTGAAAAGATTTGGCCATAATAACGGCTACATTTAGTACTATTTCCTAATTAAATCCGGGGAAGACAACCTGCTTATATATCTACATTGGGCCGGATTGGAAATAATACTTTTTTACAGAATGAAAGACTTTAAAATAAAACTTAAAACTTAAAAACTTACAGACAACCTAGGGTGTGCTCGCTCTGTCCTCTCGGGAGAGGGAGACTTTGTTGTTGTTGTTGTTGTTGTTGTGTGTTGTGTGTTGTGTGAATTTGGGCAGCGTGACGGCTTATATATGGTGTTTTTGGCTCACTCACTCGGGCAGAATGACGGCTTAGTTTTTGTGGTTTTGGCTTATTTGGTTGGACGGAATAACGACTTATATGAGTTGTTTTTCAGCCTATTACTCGGGCAGAGTAACGGCTTACTTTATGGTTTTTGGGCCGGGGAAATAGGGTGGATACCTAGCTGGGGGGCTAAGGCTCGCTCCTACCGGTTGGTTTTGTGTTTGGAGGAGATTTGGTAGAGTTTCGAGGCTTTTGAAATGATCGCTCACTATTTATTTCTTCAACGTAACGAGGACGCAGAGAAATTTTATGAAGGAAAGGTGTGCTGAAATGAGGAGCCGGGCTCTGCTATTTATAGGAAAAAATAGGGACATCGCAGGAATTAAAATTCCTTCACTGTGCATCAAATGGTTGTACACCGCGCTGAGGAGTTTGCACTTTGCGGCAACTGTTTGAAGACCGTGCGCTGAAAGAAAGGGAATTGGGCGCCATCCCCTATCAAATTGGGCGCCATGCCCAAATACCATGTGAGCCACGCCCATTTCCTTTTTTGTGCTGCAAACGGTTGTACCTTGCGTTGGAAAAGTTGCATTTTACGTCAAAAATGTGATGAACAGTGGTGGGAATGAAATTTGGGCGCCAAGCACATGAAATTTGGGCTCCATGCCCAAAAAATTGGGAGCCATGCCCAAACTTAATGGTAGCCATGCCTAGGAATCCCAAAGTTGGCCTATTTTTGACACTTTAGTCCCTGCAATTTGTCCTTTTGCGCATCCTGCTTTGTCCTTTTGCATTTTTGACCCTGTAACTTGACATTTGTTAATGTTTTAACAGTTCTTGATATTTTTTGTCATGTCACATATCAAGGGTACGAATTTGGGGTGTCTACAGTCATCCATGCAAGTAAGTTACTAAACCCTCACTTTCTTTCTCTACCTCAAAGTCATACAAGGATGCTAAGGAAGGATTGTACTCGCTTCAACGAGGTATTTCTTGTGAGAATCACAAATTTTGTTGGGTTTATCATTTTTGTATATGAGGGATTGATTATAGATGGGTTTATTGAGTTTAATTGTGCCTATTGAAGTGTTTATAAGTTGAAATGCTTATTTTTGGGTTTAAGAATCCGGATGAATAATTAACCCCAAATTTATCGTGTGACCAAGGATGGAAAGTTAATGTTTGGACTCAACGAAGTCAAATAGAGTTTTTATAGGTTTATGTGAGTCCTAGGATGGGATCCTATTACATTTTGAGACTATTGAGTTCCATTTGCAAAAATCCCGACTTTTTGACATTTGGGGGAAATTGGGTTCTTAAGATATTGATGATTTAGGACTTCATGATAAGTCCTCATGATTGTGTTAGTAAGGTCAAACATCCTTATACGGAACTCAACAATGGTTAGAATGCGAACTAATGAGAGTGTCAGTGTGAGTGCCCCGATCTTCGACCTTTTTCCCACTACGCGAGGAAGCGGGTGCTTTTAAAACGTTTAAGGTGCGTGAAATACGTCAGGCCTCAATTGTGGACTCAAAATGTGATTAACAGAGTCGCCATCATTATTTTAAGAAAAAACAAAGAAAAACCAAAAAGTAACCAGATTTACAAAGGGTTCGGAGGCTAAGTTACGAGGTAGGAAGGGGTTAGGCATCCATCTCGCCCTTTTGGTCTCAAAAATAGTTTTTGGATAAAATATGCTTTTTATATATTTATTTAGCAGTTGAAATAAAAGCATTAAATATATATATATATGCATATATATAAATTATTACAAATTTACAACGACCTCGTTTCTGGAGTTACAAATACATTTATAAATATTTCGCCATAATAATGGCTCTTTTTAGTGCCATTTTCTATAGAATTTCAGGCAGCATAACTGCTTATTTTGCTTACATTTTGCTAGTCTTAATAGCACTTTTATATATAAAAACTTTAAATAACCTACCTCTTGAAGTGTGGGGGTTATATCCCGTACCAACTAACTTCTGGTAGGTCCTAGGGTGCACTCGCTCTGTCCTTCAGGGAGATGGAATCATATTTTTTTTGCTATTGCTTTGTTGTTACGGGGATTTGGGCAGGGTGACTACTTCCGAAAGTAGTTTTTCGCCTCGGGATCCGGGTGGCACAACTGCTTGCTTTTGCTTGCTTACTGACGGTTGAAATCAGGCAGAGCAACTGCTTGTTTTTTGCTGATTTGTTGTCTGGATTCGGGCATTGCAACTGCTCTTTTTAGGATTTTTGGACTGGAGGGATAGGGCGGTATCCTAGCAGGGCAACGAGGTTTCACTTTGGCAGGAGGGTTTTTAGTATTTGGGGGAGATTTGACAGAGCTTTGGGCCTAGAGGAAGAAATCTCTCTTGGTGTTCTCTGAGACTGCGATGAACTCACTGCGTATAAAATTTTCACTGCATGAAGAGTGTATGCACTGCTAATGAATTCTGAAGGCCAGGCACCTCTATTTATAGCTGGGGATGAGGCTTTCCTTCGCGATTACGTTTTACTTTCTGTGCTTCATCGGCTTGTATCGCGCGCTTGAGAGATTGCACCAAAGGCTTACTGCTTCAGTGCTGGAAGCACTGTTGGGCGCCGCCCATGGTGGGTCTGTGCGCCACGTCCAAGATGGTTGTGGGCAGTGCCCATGCCATTCTTGTCTTCTTTTCTAGCACTTAGGCCCCCTGCATTTCACTATTTACGCATCCTGCTTTTTCTTTTGCACTTTCAACCTTATAACTTGACATTCGTTAGCTTTTTAACAAGTCTTGATATCTTTATGCCATGTTACATATCAGGGGTATGGAATTGAGGTGTCTACAGAGCCCCTCAATGATGGAGTTTACGGGTAAACCGAAACTTACCGAATAAACGAACATCGTTGATAAGAATCCCAAATTTCGTGGAAATTATAATGTGGAGGAGATGCAAAATGCGGTTGTTTATAGATGCGACAGTTTAGGATGCAGTACCTACCCTAAACCTTTTTTTTTGTTGGTTATAGTTTGGTTATCGTGGTTTTTAAGCAGATATGCAAATTAAATGCTTTGATGGTCGTACCTACCGAAATAGGCTGCCTACGTATCCTTTTCAGGAATCAGACCAAACGTAGTTCAGCCTCAACAAACAAACAACAAGCACTGGGTAGGATGGATGGAACCTCGATTCCTTCCAAGTCCCAGGGTTCACACCCCTTGAGGAAGGAATCCAACTCAAACTGGTGGGACAGATTATTCAACGTCCCGGGGTATACACCCCTCGAGGAGATAATCTAACAACACTTCTGGATGGGATCTAATCATTTCCACGTCTCGGAGTTCACATCCCTAGAGGAAGATGATCCTACAACTTACTAAACTAATCTAGCTAAACTAACTACAACTAACTACAACTTATTATATCCATGTCCTGGGGTTCGCACCACTTAAGGAAATAATCCTACAACTACTCTCAGATTGGATGGCAACCAGATTATTCGACATCCCAAGGTATATACCCCTTGAGGAGATAATCCAACAACACTTCTAAATGGGATAGTAACCTGATTATTCCACGTCCCGGGGTATATACCCCTTGAAGAGATAATCCAACAACACTTTCAGATATGATGCATGCAACAGGTAAAATGCAAACACTTTACCTTTCCCTCATTTTTCTTTTTGCTTTGCTTCTTTTGCTTCTTTCTTCTTTTTTTCTTTCTTTGCTCTTTTTTTTCTTCTTTTTTTCTCTTGCTGCCCTTTTTTTTTTTTGCACTTTTCTTTCTTTTTCTCTTGCTGCTTTTTTTTCTTGTACTTCTTTTTTTTTCTTGCTGCAGGCATCATGCTTGGGATCTGCATGACATAATTTCTTCCTTTCCTGCCTTTCTTGCGGCTATTATGGTGGGGATATGAGCTTTGTTTTTATTTTTGATGGATGGCCGTCAGTTTTTGTTAACAAAGAAAACTTTGTTAACTTTCCGTTAAGATTCCAGAGCCTTTTCGCGATTTGAGCAAACTTGGAAGTTTAAGCACTGAACTGAACTTTGGATGGGGGGGGGAGTGAAACTTTCCCACCCCTTATCATCTTCTTGTGCAAGGGAGACAGAAGTTGCAACTTCATTTCTTTCTTCTTCTTCCTTCGTCATTTCCTTGCTTCGATTACTGTCGACGGTCATTTTTCTTCCATTTCTTCACCTTTTCTCGTTTTTCTTTCACCAAATCGATTGTTTTTCTCGCCAGATGGCTTCTTCTTCAAGATCTAGGAAGGGAAAAGCACCAATGCACCTGGAATCTGGCAAAGAACGTCGGGAGCTTCCTCCTCTAAGCCGAAGTGTCATTAGATATTGGCATTCAAGGGACAGTTGGAGTAATATACTCCGAGATCGGCATACACACATCTCAAATCTTCAAAATCCGGTTGTAAGTTTTTTTCCTTTTCTCAAACCCATTTGGTTGATTTCTCGGATTTTTTGGATTTCTTGCTATTTTGGGGCTGTTGGAGCATACCTGTTCTTGATCTCAATGCTTATGCATGCAATATTTATACTGGAATGATGCAATTTGGCAAATATAACATAGCAAAAATATAAAATTTATGCTATTTAATTTTGCGATACATACTCATGCAATTGACACTATTTTGATTCGGCGATGCATATTTCATATAACAGATATATTTTGACTATGCGATGCATGCTCAGGCTATGGATATTTTTAGATGATGCATGCTCATGCGATATATATTTCGGACATATGTTGCATTTTTTCCAAATATATTTTTCGGACACATACACATGCTGTAAGTGAATATTTTAATATGCTAAATGCAACAGAAACATTTTATTTTCTAAATGCGATAGATGCAAAATGCAACTTATTATTCTTTTCTGGGATGATGCTGAATTTTCCCTCTCTTTTTTTAGGCGCGCAAGACACTTTCTCGCATGCGACCCAACTACGATAAGGTGGCTACCATCTACAACCTACTGCCCTTGCAGGCAAAGCCTCTGGTGGAGCAGACCGAATTTGGGGTGTTTCTGCGGGCCTTTCATCCCTTCCGTAGCTATCTGCCCATTTTCGAGGTTCTGAGAGACTATTGGTGGGACACCACCCATACTTTCCATTTTAGTTGGGGCGAGGCTACCATAACTCTTTATGACTTCACCACAATCACAAGTATACCTACTGGCACCGATATGCATCTGGAGCCAGATTATACTTTATAGCATCAACATGCGGTAGTCGAAGACCTCTTGGGCTTCGAGCCAAATTATAAGAGTGCCGATGAGATCCGCATTGGCAGGGTGAAGAGTTGGCTAGAGCAACATGCCAGGCAGGTTAATGATGATGATTATGATCGAGGCGGTCACCCACGTTGCCAGGGCATTCTTATTCTTTTTTCCTGGGGATGTCTTTATTTGCTAATTCATCCACCACTCTACGGGTTTCTATCCTGGGATGCCTTCGGGACTTATATCTGGTGTCTGACTATGATTGGGGACAGGCAGGCCTGTCTGAGCTTTACGCATCTATGGATCGCGCTAGCCGCAATGACTTTCAAGTTCTTAACGGCTTTCCTCCGTCTTAGGAGGTATATATTTTTTCCTGCTTCGTGATACATGCTAGCATTTCTATTTATTTATTTTTTTTCTTTTTCGCTGGCTGACTTTTCTACTGCACTTCTCTTTTTTCTTTTGTAGGTCTGGGCCTATTCAGTTTTCACTTTCTCGCTTGCCCCTCTGAATATGCGCATTCACGAGCCGCCTTTCTTGGCTGAATTTATGAATGCCAACCGGGTAGAAGAAGATCGCGATGGCAATGACTTGACCAAAGCGATGGTGCGGGATATGATCGTGAGCTCGAGCTCGGGCACAGTGCATTTATTTCCTTGGTGGGGCTTGGTTGGACCATATTTGGTTTCTTTAGATATGAGCTGTTACCGGATTTTGATGGTGTCTATTATGGTTGACTCTCTATACATGGGCGAACGGGTCAACCGCCATCATTTTCTTTATCCGGTGCATCCAGTGACACCACCTCCACCACCAGCTTGGGTGATTATACTGGACTTTCTGCCAAACCGAGTACCAGTTCCTGTCCAGATATGTCGTTCCTCGGGAGGACTATCCCACCATGGTTTACGAGGAATTTCTAAGGACAATGCTCCATCCCACTCCTGTAGTAGCAAGGCGTGCCTCAGATGTCTCTAATAGGCCGAGGCATTCTCGTTTAGTCCCTGATGCTCATCTAGACTTCTTCGTTCCCGTCAAAGATTTCTCCACCTTCTTGTATCATCGTGGAGTAAGATTTGTGGAGGAGGCTTTGCCCGATGCCGAGGTCCCGGAGCGTTTTCAAATTCCTGAGCGGGACCGAGCGATATACCCTTTTTTTTCATATAGTCAAATATTTTATTATTTTTCTTTCAGCCTGTCATCTTTTCCCCCTTTTTTCGTTTTTCTTTTTCAGGTGGATGTCTCTTCATATCGGAAGGTGGTGAAGGGCTTCTTTGGCATTGCTAAGCTATACCAATGGCTGATGGATGAATTCACCTGCCACGGGAACGATGCCGTGAGTCAGGCTAGGCGTCGAGATGAGGATGATGACGAGGCTAATAGATCGGGTCATGCTTGGGCGAGAGGACGAGAATACAGAGTCGGCGGGACCACTCTTCTGGTTATGGGCGGTGGCTTGGACATGAGTAGATCTTCACATGCCCATTAGCTTTCATACCTGCACTTTTTATTTCCTCGATGTTTTTTTTTTGTAGCAGACTCCAAATATATTAATGTAATGCATTTTATTTTTATTCTACGATGCATGATAAATATGACTTAATTATTCTAAGCATGCTCAAATAAAAGAAACTAGACCATTATCTAAGGTAAAGGCACAATGTACTATGGATGGAGGCTTTGAGGGATACTCCTTTGGGCTTAATTAGGATTATCGGTGTTCTGCGGGGAAAGAGAGGCAGCCGCCTTTTCCTGTGCTTGGTGGATTCTCAGTTGGTGAGGGCTAGTGCATAGCCTCATGGCTTGTTTGGTAGTCAGGCAAGGATAAGCAGTATTATTACTCCCAGTACTATTAGTGCCCTCGCTATTAATCCTCACTTGTATATCGGGGGTAATTTTGAGATTACAAATGTTAATCCTAATTTTTTTTAGTGAGGGCGCTAATAATACCACCTTTTTCCTTGGTATTAATAGTGAGGCAATAATGGCTTAATCCGGATAACTCGTGTTATTAGTCCCGACCACCTATTGCGTACCAAACATTAGGTAACTCGGCTTATTAATCCTATCTGCCTTTAACCCTGGCTACCAAATGGCACCTCACACTTTTCTTTTCATTTCCGTGAGCGAACATAGGCGAATAGCAGAGCAAGCCGGAGCAGAAACCAAGATACCAGGCAGTTTCGGGAGGGCAAGGGATCCCTGGGCGCCGCCCATGGAAGATATGGGCGCGGCGCCTAGAAGAGCTATAGGTAGCGCCCAAGCTTGTCTTGTGCAATTCCTGATTTGGCCCTATTCATGCACTGTTCTGATATTTTGGTCGTTTCTTTGATTTTTCAGTATAAAAGAAGGGCTCGGGGCAGCGTTTCAATAGATAGCAGAGTTTTTGAACTTGCTTCTTGCTCCATTATTTTCTTAGATCAGATATAAATCTTTGTCTTTTCTAGAAATGGTCGAGCCTAGCCATACATGCCTGGAGATAGAAATATATTAGATCTCTCTGAATTATTGGATTCTTTCGTTATGGGGGGATGAGAGGGAATGGTTCGATCACGTTTATGGATTTTGTTGTCTTATTTCGTGGCAGGGTCTGTGCATAAATTGGGATATGCTGAGGGCAGCGCCTAGATTTTGGTCGAATCAAAGTCACCTTTTTAATTTTTCCCTGAACGAGATGTGTCCCACCTTCGAGGAATTTTGCGCTGTGGTGGGAATACCGACTGTCGGGCCCTATTTTCGTGCCAACGGTACGAAGACGTCCTTTCATGGCAATAAGGGAGCTATTTGGCTCGAGTCGTACCGGAACTCCAGATTTTTACAATGGAGTAAATTTTGATCTGACTGTTCTTCCCCCTGCACATACTGAATATAGGGAAGAGTTGGTATATTCTCGGCATCGGTAGCTGCCCTCTTTCTCTGTGTGATGGGGAGACGCATCCTAGTGGGCCAACCTGGATTCATTGATGTGCGGGTTGTCGATTTAGTTTTGCAAGCTCAGGAGCACCGGGTGAATAATGTCCCTATCATTCTGGCTGAGACATTGCTTGACTTGGATGGTTTTTTGACCAGGGACGGGGTCTTTCCTTCTGGCAGCCTTATTTTGATTCACATGTGGCTGGGGGAACATTTTAACTGGGTGATCATGACCCTGAGCTCGTAGGAGAGATGTAGATGCTTGCGTGCTATTGCTCCTGCGACCATTATCACAATGATCTGTCAACGGAGCACGAGTGGATAGAACATTTTCTGCGCATTGGCTCCATGGAGATAATCTGGGTGATAAGCCACTGGCGGATTCGCCACTTTTTTCTATTCACTGGGCTTATGCTCAGGTTATTTTGCCTGGTCTCCAACAGACCTCTTTCTATCTTGTGTATTGAGTTCTTCGGTAATTTGTCAGAGAGCAGATCCTTTCCGGACGTGAACCGTTCGCTGATAGAAGTTTTGCGGATGGAGAGAGACGTGGGCGGTCTTATCTGGGATATGTGGGAGCTCGACTATCCCCTGCGGGCCTCAGCTTACACTTTTGCTGAGAACATGCTGCTATCTTACGAGTATTTGGCATGGGTGATGCTTGCTGCTGAGGATCATTCCTGTGTGATCAAGCATGCACTAAGGTGGATCCTCTCGAGGTGGGTGACCAGCGGTATAGATGCCCTGCTGATGGAAATCGACGAGGATCTAGTAAGTTCAGGGCTGGTGGTTCCCCAAGTTCTACAGGTGGACTTTTGACGAGTACATGGCTTTGGAGCTTAGATAAGTCGTGATCATGATAAGGCGAGACCCAGTAACGTGCCTCCCAGATTGAGCAATGCAAGTCGGAGGAGAAATCCCCGGCGGACTGATGAAGCTGGCCCAAATCAAGCTAGCAGGCAGAGTAATGCTCAAAGAGATGATGGTGCTGGCCCAAGCCACCCTACTATCATAGATAATGGAGATACTGATGACAAAGAGGAGGACACCTTTGAAGGTTCCCATGCTGGTGAAGCTGGGGCATCCTCTGCACCTCGTAGAAGTATCTGGTCCCAACTGGGACATCACAGACGTTGATGGACCATCTCGGGGCTGCATAAAAAGAGAGGGGGTTATTTTTGGGGGATATGAAGATAATATGTATATAGGTACCTGTACAGAAATAAATGATAATCTAAATATCTTAGACACCTATTCCTGAGTTGCACCTTATGGAGTTTTTATATTTTTTGATGCTTTAATTATTTTGAGCCCTACCGTGGTTTTTCTTCTCAACCAATCAAGACCGAGGCGAGCTACCCTTCCAAATCTACTTCCCTGTGTATGCTGAAAACTTTGTCTACTGGAAATCGGATGCTGGCAGCTGTTTTCTCTCTTTTTCTCCTATTTTTTTTCTTTTGTTCTAACTTTTTCCTAGACTGCCCTTTCGGGTTTTCAATCTAGCGAGCACATATTCTCCTTGTATTTTTTTTCTCTTTTTTTTTTGTTGCGCTGATTTTTGCCTAGACCGCCCTTTCGGGTTTTCAGTCTAGCGAGCTGGAGAGAAATGCAGTTGCCAGACATTTTTGACTCATACATAGTATCTTTTGAGCTTATCCATGTTGAAGGGCTGAATGAGGTCTTCTCCAACCTTATTGGTGAGGAGCACCGCACCTCCTGGCCGAATCTGCTTGACGATGTAGGGTCCTATCCAAGGAGATTTCCATTTTCCCCTAGTGTCGACATAACTAGGGGGTTTTTCACGAAGTACCAGGTCTCTTACTTGGATAATACGACCTTTGACTTTTTTGTTGAATGCTCAAGCTATTCGCTTCTGATATGCTCGAGTGTGTTCTAAGGCTAGTAGTTGTCGTTCATCTAACAGGGCTAATTCCTCGTAGCAATGTTTGATTTAGTCGATCTCACCTATATCAGACTCCATCATAACTTTTAATGATGGGATTTCTATTTCAATGGGGAGTAATGCTTCCATGCCATAGGCTAGAGAATAAGTGGTAGCCCTAGTAGGTATGCAGACTGAAGTGCGATAGCCCCAGAGGGCTAATGGCAGTTTCTCTGGCCAGTCTCTTCCTGTATCGGCCATTTTTCTGATGATGTTTTCTAACGTTTTATTGGTTGTTTCAATGCCACCATTTACTTGTGGTCGGTATGGGGAAGACTTATGTGTCTGGATTTTGAATTCATCAAGCAATCAATTCACGTCCCCTTCGAAGTGCGTGCCATTATCAAAAATGATTTAGAAAGGTACCCCATATCGGCATATGATGTTGGTTCTGATGAATTCAGATACCTTTCTGGACATTCAATACTTTGTAGGAAGGGCTTCTACCCACTTTGTGAAGTAGTCAGCGACTACCAGAACATATTCATGGTCGTTGGATCCTTTTGGGTGAATTTGACCTATGACGTCAATTCCCCATTTTGAGAAGGGCCAAGGGGTTGTGGAGTTGTATAGTATATGTAGGGGAACGTGTTGCAGATTTTTGACGCATTGACACTTGTCACAATGACGTATTTACCGAATACAATCAGTTTCTAGCGTACTCCAGCAATACCGCTGTCGAATTAGTTTCTTTGACAGCATATGCCCATTCATGTGTGGCCCACAAGTACCACCATGCAGCTAGTCCATGACTCGTTTGGCTTTGGCTTGATCGATGCACATCAAGTTTAACCCGTGGTAGTGCCTTTTATATAGACTACCTCCGCTGATCACAAATTGTGATGCCCATCGCCGTAGGGAAATTTTCCCTCTTTTGTCTAAGTTGGAAGGATAGATCCCTTTCTAAAGCAGATTTAAGATGTCTAAGTACCAGGGATCACTATCTTTTCCAGGAGTGGCATCGATTGCAAAACAGTAAACAGGAGTTATTTTCTGCCTCACTACAAATGGCTGGACGTTGGTTTCTGCAGGAATTTTGACCAACGAGGTTAAAGTGGCTAAAGCATCGGCGAATTGATTTCTATCTTCGTGACAGATAATGGAACGAGGTATTATCAAATTCTTTTGCTAAGGCCGTCAGACGGGTATGAATAGCTGTAGCCGGGGATCCTCGGTTCTCCATTTCCCTTCGACCTGATTTATGATCAAAGCGGAATCTCCAAAGACTTCCAAGTCTTTGAGTAGAAATGACCATTCTAGCTTGATTGTGCGGAGCTTCTGCTTAACTGGTCTAGCATCGGGGTATGTGGGGATTATGTGCTCTACTATGGCTAGATCCAACCTAGGCATGTCTTCATAGGATCATGTGAAGACATCTACAAATTCTCTGAGATCAGTGTTGCCCTTTCTGACCCTTGTAGATAACTGCCAACTCTGACTTCTTTGATTTCAATGTTTAGCCCCAGATTGATAACAGACAAGTCTTCCTCTGATGGTGCTGATTGGTGCTTTTCTTGGTGCTTGACTAACTTGGCGAGCTTAAGTAAGTAACCTTTATCATTAAGATCCATTTCCTTAAACGACTCATTATTAATTAATTTGTCTTTTAACGTAGGTACAACTAAGGAATATGCGAAGACATTAAGATTTTCATTAAAACCAGACTGTGTAGGGTTGGTTACATTATTGAGGTCCTGGGGTTTGAGGTACTCAATTTCAGGGAGTGGGCTGGTAGATGACCAGTCCATAAGGCTAAAGGAAATAGGGGGGATGGTATATCTGAAATAGTCCACCATGTCTGCGGTCGTCATGAGCGGGCCGGTCGTAGTATACTAATTCAACATGGGGTTATTAGCGATGGACTCGTATTCAGTCGGGAGGTTTTCATAACCATGGCCTCCGTCAATCATTCCCAGGAAACTGTCTCCCATGAAATCATCACGAAACAGTGTAAGGGCACAATCATCCTGGTCTAAAGTCCACGTATTTTCAACTGTGACTGTTTTATATGCAGGGCTGTGGGGCTTCAGGGTAACCTGTTCCATTTCATGAGTGGCGAGGATGATGTTTTCGAAGATTTCCCAACCAGGGCGTCTTTTCCCATTTTGGTCTATCCAGAGTTCGGGGAACATGAGATAGGCATCGGTTTCTCCTTTCCTTACGAAGTATCCATTTAGAGTTTTTCTATAGGGTTGTAAAGGAGGATCTTCGTAAGGACGCTTTTCACGTTCTTGCTTACTTTTCTCACGTTTCTGTTTCATGACTGCGGCTAGTTAAGTTGGCATAGGTTTGTATCCTAGACCAAAAGGAGGGATACATTCCTGAAGTTCATCTTGGACTAGATTGACAAGCCCCTACTGATTTCTGCCGAGACCCAAACCAGGCATATAGTTCATTTTTTGGAGCATATTCCAGCTAAGCTCTTTTTTATTATTCCAAAAGGGGAATGATACAATGTTTCTAGCTGAATATACATTTTTGATCTTGTCACACCTTCTTTGCTTGATCGGGCACCAAGTTTTGTTTTCTTGTGTCTGCCACCGTGATTATTTTATTGTCGATGAGGTCCTGGATGGCATTTTTTAGTGCATAGCATTTTTCGGTGAGATGACCACTGCAGCGATAATACTCACAGTACTAGGTATGGTTCCATGAGCTAGTTAATGGGCTTGGCGGTGTATAGTTCATGATTGGTTTAATCTTTCCAAGAGCCCGTAGTGTTTGAAAGATTATGGACCTTGAAGCTGGTAAATCATCATAATGCCTCTGAATTTGTTCCTTCCTTCCTTTTGGTTTGGGTGAAGTGTTTGGCTAGGATTTGGTTGAGTGGTTAGATTAAATATCCTTTTGGTCTAGGAAATATTGTGCCAGGAATTCATTGAACGCGTTTCTATTTGACGGAGGCTATTCTTTTTCATGCGCGCAAATCATTCTAATCAGGGTTCCATGGGCCATTTGCTGGGAAAAAGTATTTGACGGGTCGAGAGGGAGATGGCTTATTTGGTTATGGTAACAAGAATTTAGGTGAATGAGTTCAGGGTTGGTGTCTGGGGTAGTTGGTGGATTGGGGTTATAAGTACTTGGGATGATACTGTTTTGGGAGATGGGGTTGGTACTTGGCTGAGGGCTCGTGCTTGGCAGGGCTTTGGAGGCTTGAAGGAGAATATTTTCTATTGGGTCAGAGAAGTTTATTTCTGGAAGGAGGGAACTATTGGGAGGAAGCATAAGGCTTTTGATTTTTTGAGAGATGGCAGCGAAAGTTTCTGCAAATTTCTCCAAAATATTGTGAACTATTTGGCTGGTCACTCTTTCTACATGAGCATCCAATTCCCTTTTCAGCCAGTTCTAGAATTTGGGGTGTGGAGCATACCCAGGAGCTTTTATTTATGATCCCAGATCATTCTGTCCATTGCTTGTTTCTGCCACAGTCTGTTTGTTTTTGGCGGTCATTTTGCCCAAATATGTACTTTCTGATATGACCCCTGTGCCTGTATCCTGTATCAACCAACCGGTGCTATCTCTTTCTTTCCAAACTCGGGCCAGGTTTCTGAGGAAAAGGGGGTTGGAGGTATCAGAAGGGATTGGCTGAAGGCTTTTTGGGCTTGGAGTACAGTGTACATTTATTATTAATTTTGTTTATTATTATTCATTTTTTCCTAAGATTGATCGGACAAGTACCTGCTTTGTTTTGACAGTCTCGGGACTATTCCCCGATATTGGACTGATCTCAGGCGAATGGCCTATACTCTTTTCAGGATCCACCATTCGAATGGTCTAGGTCGAACATCATAAAAATTATTGGTCAATATATATATAAGAAACATAAATCCTCTAAAATAAGGAAAATATACAAATCCCGTTTTTTGTAAAGGCCTAATTTTCAAAGTTGCATTTTGGCCCCCTAAAGTCTTTCTTTAGGCGTTAAAAGCTTCTAAAGTCATTGTATGACATTAATGAACATTTTTCGAGTCTTCAAGTCAACTTCCATGAAATCTAAGGCTTCACAAAGCATGGTTGAATTTGTAGAGTAGCCATTGTAATAGTCTGAATCTCCAATAAATCCACGAATTAAGTTTGTATAGAACTCTTGAATCTTCCAATCATACTCTATGCATTTTAGAACCCTTGAACCTCGATCCAAGCTCATATGAACCCTCAAATCTTGATTTACATGCTTCCAATGCCTCTCCCTTGCTTGTGACAATCTTGGTTCTTGGTTGGTGGTCAGAATCATATCATTCCCTCTCTCTTGAAAAGGATTTGTCCTCAAATCAAGACCTACATCACATTGACACGATTTAGTAACCAAGATATATTCTCTAAAATTAAGCTTACCATATGATTTCATGTCGTCGATTTGCTCAAACTCTCCATGTTTACAAACCATTCCATGCAAGTCCATGTATCTCCAATCACTGGGATCAAAGACCATTCTCGCTTGACTTTCCATCGGTACACTTTGGTACTCCATCAAGATTTCCTCCTTTAACTGTAGAAGAAACACAACAAAACTGTGCACTACCACATGAACAACATTGTTAGCACACAATGGGTTATGTAACAATTTAGTACAAGCATCTCTTGGTGTAGAACGTGTCCCACCATTAAACACATCCAAACCCTATCACCAGGTTCAAATACCAATCTAACATATCTCACTTGCATTACTCGGTGACTTTCCATGAATGACATCACATATGCAACATTAAACACAACGAGATCATCATAAGGAATGTCAATGAAAGATATCAATAAGTATAATAAGATAATATGCAATATGGCATACCAACTCATGTATCCAAATCTGTCATGACAAGTAAATCCATCAATTCATTGACGTTCTTTGCTTGCCGTGCTGCGTGCTCTTTGATTCCTCCATCGCGAGTACGCATCTAGGAATCATATCAGGAGTTCAGGTTGTAATATTGCACTTGCGTTTTCAAAAACAATTACTTTCTCATTCTTTCCAAATTTGTGCTTCCTAGAGTGGAGATCTTTGAAAAACTTGGAATATGACGAAATATTTTTAATTAATCACGTTGAGCAAATGAAGATTAATATTCACATTGGACAACATATTACAAATTTCCGTGAATTGTTTATCGATTTTGTTTTTCATTAACCTACCAGGGAATGATATTGGTGGAACATATGGTGGAGGAGCAACAGATGGTTCCTCAAGAGGTTCTGCCTTTGCTCTTTTTTTTTTCCTTGTGTTTCTTTATCTTGAATTTCTTTTTCTACCTCTTTATCTTTATCTTTTTCTTGGATATCTTCACCAGAATTATCTACATTATTAGAAACATCAGCAGATCGAGTAGGATTACTTACCTTTTCTCCAATGACTCTACAACTACGTAGAGTAGTGATAGATTTTGCTTGTTCCATTTGACTAGGGAACTTCCCTTCTTCTCTACCTTGTAACGCTTGAGCAAGGTCTTTCCTAAAACCGTCCATGGTTTTCCAATAATTACCTGCTGAAAGTAGTCTGCCTACTCTCAAAATTATTAGTTTTCTCTTCTTCGATCTACAACTATCCTTGCTTAGAAAATTGTTGAGGTTGTAAAAGCTTGTTTCCTCTCCATGAAAAGTTAGGATGATTCCTCCAATCTGGATTGTATGTGTTAGAATACGGGTCATTCCTTTGTCTTGGAGGGTACATATTCATAGCATTTGCATGTTTAGGTTACAAAGAACTAGAAGGACAAAAATTAGTAGCATGAGAATTTAATCCGCACATAGAACAAACTTCTTGAATTTGTGGTCTATTTTGTAATATGGCTTCCATTTGTGCCTTCAACTATTCTATTTATGCTTGGGTATCAGAATTATCTTGAACTTGTAACAAACTTCTACTCTTACCTCTAGTACGTTTCTGTTGGGAATTTGCACTTAACATTTCAAATAAATTTTCCAACTCAGCTGGTGTCATTCTACTAATAGAACCACCGGCTACACTATCGACCATAGTTTGCAAAGCAGGTGAAAGAGCATGATAAAACTGAGTAACTAAAACATCTTGAGATAAATTATGATGGGGGCACATGATAAGTAAATTTTTAAATCTATCCCATGCTTCATAAAATGTTTCTCCTAGTTCTGTTTGAAAAACTATAATTTGCTTTCTATAGTCCAATATAGATGCATGTTGATATAATTTTCCGATAAACAAATCATATAATTGAGCCCAAGTATAAACACTTCTAGGTGCTAAGTTCAAAAACCATCTTTTAGCTTCATCTTTTAATGCACATTGAAAATATCTCATTTTAATTGATATTCCGTTAAACCTCCTAACGGAAAATTATCAGTCATAAAACTGTACTCTTTAACAAAAATTAATGGGTCTTCTTCAGTTAAGAGAAGGAGGGAGATTCAATCAGGATTAAACTCCCGAAGGGCGGCTATTGGGAGGCTTGCGGGGGCAAGGTACCCTTGTCATGCGGCCGCAAAACCTTTACTCCATCCGGGCTAACACGCTGGAGACCTTGCGGGGGCAAGGTCTCCTACCCTTGCGTCTGCAAGGGGTTTCTTTCTTCAATTCAATTATCTTTTCAATGTTTGCATTTTGCACCCTTCTTTCCTTTCTTCACTTTTAGCCCACTAAATCCCATATTTTCACCTAAAACCCTGAAACTCACAATAAAGCTCACAAACACATATTAGCAGTCAAAGGCCTCGTGAAATTGCTATTTCTAAGTTATAAAAGTATCCAATAGATGCGTATAAAACAAATCTATCAGTTAGCTGTTGTATAGGCTGACATATTTTGAGGAGTTTGAATAGAAGACCGAAAATTGTAATGGTTTAGCTTCTCTTTATTATTATAGGACTTCTTGAGTTGATTCTTAGGATACTTGTAAGGGACAACATTGTATAGGAGCCGTGTATCCTTTCTAAACAAAATTTTATGCTCACCATTTGACTATCTGGTTACCGTCTCATAGCATTTTAATTTTACCCTCCACAATTGATATTAGCATATTGATTATGTCCAAGTATTTTGGTAATTATGATCAATTTTAATGTTAGTTCTATATCCTTTAATAATTAGCCTTTTCAAACATGAGCTTTTTGGGTAGAACGAAGAGATTATATCGTTTACATTTGCTTTTTAAGTTACGTAGTTTAAATTTATTTTGATATGTATTTTCTTTAACTGATAAAATTGATTTTGGTTGTTTTTTTAGAAAACTTACACTACCTATATATCCTTTTAAATTGAGTATAATATCAATAGAATTTATAATATTTTAAACTTTTATATTCTGGTAAAAAAAAAATCAATTACTCACCAGTTGAAACTGGAAACCGTCCTCTTGTAGGTCTAACTATGGTCAACACTATAGTATCTTAAGTTGTGGCTGATAAGGATATACAACCTACTTTTGACGGCAACGTAGTTCATAAATATTATATATATGATGCTTTCATTTTATATAAGCTAACAATAATAGATGATATCATAGTATGACACTGACCCCAAGTATAATAATATCAAGTCATATTGATCTGAAATAAAATGGGTTTAAACAATAGAGCCTTGAAATAGTGCCTCCAAAGTTCTTGCAAAGGCCATATTCTTTCATACATGGAAAGAACTAACTTCACTGCAAAAGGAACACATTTCTTAAGCGATAGCAACCATCAAAGGAATGCTCATCATCCTCCACAACAACCAGATAAGAAAATTATTACCAATACATCAACGAGTCGATCTTCGGATTCAGTTGAGCCTTCTGGCGATGGAAAGTGGGCTTCGAGGGTACTCACGGAGTGTGCACGTGCCATATCCGAGAGAGACTCTACTAAGATGAACCAACTTCTGTGGATGTTAAACGAGCTCGCTTCTCCCTATGGAGATTGTGATCAGAAATTAGCTTCTTACTTTTTGCAAGCTCTTTTTTGTAAGGCCACGGAATCGGGGCAACGATGCTATAAAACCCTAGTATCAGTTGCTGAGAAGAGTCACTCTTTTGATACTGCTAGGAAATTGATATTAAAGTTTCAAGAGGTAAGCCCATGGACAACTTTTGGTCATGTAGCATCAAATGGGGCTATTTTGGAAGCCTTGGAAGGGGAGAGCAAACTTCACATAATTGACATAAGCAATACACTTTGCACTCAATGGCCAACTCTTTTGGAGGCATTGGCTACGCGTAGTGATGACACACCTCATTTAAAGCTCACGGTTATTGTGACTGCTAGTATTGTTAGATCCGTCATGACGGAGATATCGCAAAGGATGGAGAAATTTGCGAGATTGATGGGGGTACCCTTTGAGTTTAATGTAATAAATGGGCCAAATAGATTGGGAGAGCTCACAAAGGAGGGGCTAGGGATTCAGGAAGACGAAGCCATAGCAGTTAATTGCATCGGAGCCCTAAGAAGAGTTCAGGTAGAAGAAAGGGGAGATGTGATTCGGTTTCTTCACTCATTAAAGCCTCGAGTGGTGACAATTGTTGAGGAGGAAGCCGATTTCTCTAGCTCTAGAAATGACTTTGTTAAGTGCTTTGAAGAGTGTCTTAGATTCTACACCTTGTACTTTGAGATGCTAGAAGAGAGCTTTGTGCCAACAAGCCATGAGAGGTTGATGTTGGAGAGGGAGTGTTCAAGAAGCATAGTGAGGGTTTTGGCTTGTGATGATGAACAACATATTGGAGATTGTGACAGAAGGGAGAGAGGAAACCAATGGTGTGAGAGGCTCAAGGAAGCTTTCTCGCCGATTGGATTTAGCGACGATGTTGTTGATGATGTCAAGGCTCTTCTAAGGAGGTATCGATCCGGCTGGTCGCTTGTGCTACCTCAGGGAGAACACGACTCGTCGGGAGTCTACTTGACATGGAAAGAGGAATCTGTAGTATGGGCTTCGGCATGGAAACCCTAATGAATTCAATTCTTACCAATACTTCCAAGCTTACAATTAAGATGAGATAGATATATTCATACTTTGAGGCCATTATTCATTGACTACTCAACATCTAGCATCTAGCCATGTTAGCTTTTTATGCTTTGAACTTTTATTTGTGCCTGCTTTTTAGCTGCTTTTCCTTTCAATTCCTTGTTGTTTACGAGTGTTTTTTTGCTCTTGTGCTTTCCATTTCCCTCTTTTGGATCCTTCTCTTGGTTCTTTTCCCTTTAGCTATTATTTTGCTCCTTACATTTTGTTACTCATAATCTCCAAGTGTAAAATAGTGGATGTTATCATGTTAATCTATTTTTATCAGTCTACTAATAGTTCACTCAAAACTATGATTCTCTTCCCCCTCTCTCTCTCTCTCTCTCTCTCTCTCTCTATATATATATATATATATATATAGGGGAGTTTTAAATAATTATCTTCTCTCACTGATCATTGATGGTTATTAATAGTATTATCCCTTCAATAAAAAATACTCTATCCGTTTTTAAATTATTGTCTCATTTGACCGACACACCGTTATCTCTCTCTCTCTCTCTCTCTATATATATATATATATATGGGGGAGTTTTAAATAATTATCTTCTCTTACTGACCATTGATGGTTATTTATAGTATTATCCCTTCAATAAGAAATATTTTATCCATTTTCAAATTATTGTCTCATTTGACCAGTACACCGTTAATTTTTTTTCATTATAAATATTAATGAAAAGTGTGGTTTCTCTTAATAACTTTGAACATGTGGCCATAACTAAAATAGGTAGAAAAAATAAGGACAAAGTGGTAAAAGTGTTTTTCAGAAAGTTTTAAAGGAGGATAATTATTTTAAAATGAACAAAAAAAATGAGGACGATAATTTGAAAAAGAAGAGAGTAAAAGGTTAATATTATTAATGCAATTAATAGTATGTATTTTTTTGAGATTTCATTAACAAATGCTCTCTCCATCCCTCAATAAATGATCATTTTTAAGGGTTAAATGCATCATTAGTCTATACAATGCAAAAATTTAATTACCAGCAGTGTCTATACAATGCAAATACAGGTCACAAGCCAAAGAATTTTTTTTTCGATCACCGATAGTCCTTGGACGTAACTCAGTCTGCTTGAGCTCTGTTATGTCAACATGTAGTCACTCACGTGCACCAACTTGAGGGCAAATATGTATTTTCCTTAGCTGGACCTAGGTCGTTTACCACTGTTAAACATAAAATGTTTCCAAATCAACCCCCATCCTTCTCCATTCGTTCTCTACACTCCAGGAGACGACATTTTCTCCACTCCCAAGTCCCACCCATACACCACCATCCACAACTACTTGATTCTATCTCTTGACCAACCTCCTCCAACATCCACCTCTTTCGTCATTGCCGGCAAGGTATCCTGCCATTAACACCTTCTGAAACAAATTAGACATCTATGATCAAACAATAATCTTAGAAAAATGGAAATTTTTCTCTCGATAATGATGAATTCTTGTTTCTGGGATTCATGCAAGAATGATTGAAAAAAAATGAGAAAGAGCTCAAGAAATTGAAAAAAAAAAAAATTCAATTTATACTCAACTGTTATTCTAGCTGTCACCCATTTGAAAAATTGAAAAATGAAAAGGTATTTGAAGTGGAAAATGTTATTCTTCTGCCAACCATATGAATTGGAGAAAAGGCATCTTCTTCACATGCACTTGACAATGAGCTCATCTTCATTTTGTGATGTAAGAAGTGATCTGTACAAGAGAATAAATAATAATCCTTTCGTTTTCGGTAAAGAGTCTCGTAAAATATTTTAAGAAATTGATACTTTTAATAGCTCATTAATAATAAAATACTTCATTTGTTTCGGGTAAAAAGTCCCGGTTTGAAATTCAAATTTTTTTAAATAACATTTTTAGTACTATATTGGCAATTTAATGATATTTTTATTTTTTAATTTTTGAAAGTTGAATATTTTAGTGAAATATCCCAAAATAGAATAATTGATTATTTGTCTGGAACGGAGGGAGTAATACTTTTATGCCTTAATTTGTTACTCCCTCAGTTCCGATAAAAAGTCTACTATTTTATTTTGAGATATTTCATTTAAAGAGTCAACTTTAAAAAATAAAGACATAAAAATGTTATTTTATTACTAATGGACTATTAAAAATGTCATTTTGTTAAAATGTTTGACTTTCAAACAGGGACTCTTTGCCCGAAACAAAGAGAGTAAATTGGTGAAACATCACAATAAATGAGACAGTGGTCTGATTGCCCAGAACGGAGAGCCGGAGGGGGAATAGATTGCTATATAGGAAATTCAATTACTCAACTTTTCAAACTAGACGGAGCTAAATCAAAAGACCATACGTGTCTGTTTGATTTGACTTATCTGAATGTGCTTATAGCTAAAGACTTACCATAAGTTGTTTTTGAAGTGTTTGATTTCACTTATGGTAAGATAAGTCATAAGTCATGTACAAGCCACTTAAAACACATGTAAAGTCATAAGTTGTAAGCAATAAGCTTATTGTTTATTTTTACTTTTAAAAAACATGCAAGTCTTCTTTTTCATGGAAATTTTATATATTCCAATATAACCCTTCTTAATAATAGTTATGATAACAAAAAGTAATATTATAAATAATAATTATTAAATTAATAATAATAATTAATAATACATATTAGTATAATATAATAATAATAATATTAATAAATAATATTATATGAATAATGATAATAGTAATAATAATAAGAAGAATAAAAATTATTAATAATAAATACAATAATAATTATTATTAGTAATGATCTTAATAATAATAATAATAAAATAAATAATAATTTTATTTAAAGTTACTCCCTCCGTCCCTAAATTATTGTCCTCCTTTCCTTTTTCATCCGTCCGAAAACAATTGTCCAGTTTGAAACTTACTTGTTTAGAACATCACTTTTACCACTTTACCGTTACTTTTTCACTCTACTTTAATTATGGGCCGCATACACATGTGATTTAAAGGAAAATACACATTAAACTAATATAAATAATTAAGTCAATTTTTTTTTTTAATCAATGCGCCGGGTCAACTAGGATGATAATTTAGGGACGGATGGAGCATATTAAAAATAATATAGTAAAAATAATCATAATAATAATAAGTAATTGTAAAATTAATATTAATATTAATAAAATAATAATAATAAAGGTAATATTAATATTGTTAAAATAAATAATAATAATATAAATAAAATAATGATAATAATAAAAGTAATAATAATGATAATAATAATAATAATTTAAATTAGTAATAAGAATAAAAGTAATTATATTAAATAATAATAATAATAATAATAATAATAATAATAAAATAAAAATAATAAAAAAATAATAATAATAATAATAATAAAAATAATAAAAATAATAATAAAAAATAATAATAATAAAAAAAAATAATAATAATAATAATAATAATAATAATAATAATAATAATAATAATAATAATAATAATAATAATAATAATAATAATAATAATAATAATAATAATAATAATAATAATAATAATAATAATAAAATAATAATAATAATAATAATAATAATAATAATAATAATAATAATAATAATAATAATAATATAATAATAATAAATAATAATAATAATATAATAATAATAATAATATAATAATAATAATAATAATAATAATAATAATAAAATAATAATAATAATAATAATAATAATAATAAAATAATAATAATAATAATAATAATAACAATAACAATAATAATAATAATAACAATAATAACAATAATAATAACAATAATAATAATAACAATAATAACAATAATAACAATAATAATAATAATAACAATAATAACAATAATAACAATAATAACAATAATAACAATAATAATATAATAACAATAATAACAATAATAACAATAATAACATAATAACAATAATAATAATAATAATAATAACAATAATAATAATAACAATAATAATAATAATAACAATAATAATAATAACAATAATAATAATAATAACAATAATAACAATCAATAATAAAATAACAATAATAACAATAATAATAACAATAACAATAATAATAATAATAATAACAATAATCAATAATAAAATAACAATAAAATAACAATAACAATAATAACAATAACAATAATAACAATAACAATAATAATAACCAATAATAACAATAATAATAATATAATATAACAATAACAATAATAATAATAATACAATAATAATAATAATAATAATAATGGCGCGGTTAATAATAATAACAATAATAATAATAATAATAATAATAATAATAATAATAATAATAATAATAATAATAATAATAATAATAATAATATAATAATAGGTAATAAAATGAATAATAATAGACAATAATAATAATAATAATATAGGAGGTGGGCATCGATGAATGATAAAATGAATAATAATAATAATAATAATAATAATAAGTAGTAGCATGGCCATTGCTATCACTGGAGAAGAAGAAGAGACTGGTATGGAGGTACCCTGTTTATTAGTAAATGTTTCACATAGCCCCTTGTTTTCACAATATTACACAAAATTTCTCCTTTGAAATTTATTTAATAGATCAATCCTTTTTTTTCTTCCCATTTTACTCTCTCTCTCTCTCAATCACATTGATTCTCATGTCTAAATTCAACATGGTATCAGAGCAAATTTGCAATTGCTTTTGCAAAATCAACGTATATTCAAAGGCATTATCAGTTTGTCCGATCAATTTAGGGCTTTGGATTGGTGTGATTGAAAGAAAGAAATATCTACCAACACTAACGAGCATGAAGATCGTGAAAGAGCAAGACGATACTAAAGAGATAACTAATGAGTACGATATTGATATATCGACATTGCAACTTCATTCTCTTCATCCTCTATTTCTCCACCTAAATCATCATCCTAGTATGACCCTAGTTCTCAAATTCTTACAAATATGGTTAATTTAGGCCAATGAAAAAGGTCAGTTGTTATAGCTCTATGTGCAAAGAAAAAATTAGGATTAATAAATGGGAATAATAAAAAGCCAATGCCTAGATCAAAATACATAGGTCAGTTGGAGAGATGTAACAACATGATTATCTCATGGTTACTAAATGTTGTTTAACGCGAAATCAAGTCAAGTATAGTCTATCTTGATTTTGTAAAAGCAATTTGGGAAGACTTAAATACTAGGAACTCTCACAACAATCTTCCCAAAGTGTTTCAAATTAGGAGGAATTTAAGTCAATGTAAGATGAATTGGTAAGTCATGCTGTCAACCCAAATGTTCTTGTAATTGTGTGTGTGGGGCTTTATCAAAGCAAGAAGACTACGAACATGAACTAATGTTGATTCAGTTCGTGATGGGATTGAATGATTGTTATACCACCATTAGAGGGCAAATCATGTTGATGAACCCTTTCCCAATTTAAGTAAAGCATATAATCTTTTGACTCAGGAAGAGAGTCAAAGAAAACAAAGCTCAAAGACAATAAACATAGAGAATGTAGATGCATCTATGTTGGGAAAGGCTGATCATAAATTTGTTAAGGGTAAGAATGGAAGCACTGCAGAAAGTAGTTCTTGTGGTAGTGTATCTAAATGGTATAATTCTGGCAATGGAAGGAACACATATAAAAAGAAACTCCGGTGTGACCACTATCATGGGGATACTCATACAAAGGACAAATGCTTATCTCTCAATGGATATCCAGAGTTGAATGCATTGTATGGTACAAGACCAGATGACTCTAGGATGCCAAAGAACAAAGCAAAGGTAGCAGCCAATGTTTACACATGCAGAGTGTCTGATGATGCTGGCATTCATGTTGGTCAGGATAACTTTCAAGGTTTTACGATAGCCCAATGCCAACAACTTCTCTCTTTGCTCTCCAATAATACAGCAAGATTGGATAGTCTAGAAGCTCATATGTAAGGTAAAATTGTTAGTGATATTAATCCAAGATGTTGTTTGAGTCTTGGTCACAATCCTAGTGAATGGATTCTTGATAGAGGAGCAATAGATCATATTACTGCTTCCTACTACTTCCTTTAACAACTTTGTTAATCTTATCTCTGTTGATCAGCCTTTATATCTTCCAAATGGTCATATTTGCAAAATTACTCACAAAGGTGATGTGCAACTCACTACAGACATTGTCTTACACAATGTCATGTTTGCCCCTACCTTTCAATATAACCTTTTTTCTGGCAGTAAGCTAGCCAATGATAATCAAACTACTCTTGTTTTCTCTGCCTTCACAAGTCTTTTGTAGGGCCAGGGTCATAAGAAGATCAAGGGGACTGGTAGGGTGGTTGATGACCTCTACATATTCTGTACTTCAAAGCATGGTTTTGAATTTGTCCCTCCTTAACATCAACCTATATGTTTTGTGTCTAGTAGTGTTGTTTGCCCTCATTGATGCTCAAATAGACTAGGGGGGGTGAATAGCCTATGATGCTAGTTTAAAACTTTTCTTCTAGTATTCAGAAAGTGCAGGTTTTAAAGGCATAGACAGTTGGCACAACGAGCATGTCTACTGATAACACAGAACAACAGACTTGCTCTTAACAGAGTAATGAACTCTGCTGGTGAACTACAAGTAAATCAAAAGCTCTTGATCTCGAAACTCCAAGATCCAGGAGGCAGAAGCGCCGCACGAATAATTGCTTTCGTAATTATTAGTTATGTTTTGTTTTTTTTCCAAGGTTTAATCTTCTGTTAGTCTTTTCTGCTTTTATTTCTAAGGTAAGGCTCCTTTGTCCCCCCTTTAAGGGTAAGGCTGGTTGTCCCCCTTATGCTTGTTTTCTTTCTTTCATATATATAAAAATTTAGGAATTAAAAAAAAAAATCAAAAGCATGATTAAAGAGTTAGAGGATAGTTTTCAAAAGATCAATCATTTTATAAAAGCTCATAGAGGAGAAAAGGCTAAATATTGAAACATAAACAATGTGAAAGAACATCTGAAATTTATTCGAAGATAAATTTACAAAATACATCAACCTAGACTCTCTATGTAAAATTTATGTCTTCGTCGTTCCAAACCTTAATCCTTACTTAATTATACATAGAAGAATTTCTTAAGTAAAGAGAGCAGTAGGAGACGACAACGAGGAACAGACATGAGAAGACAATTTTCAGGGTTGTTGAGATAAAAAATATCTGAACAACTCTGTACAGAGCACTCTACTTCTTATGATGATCGATTATTGCACAATCAATAACAATTGTATGGGAATACAAATATGAATATATGAATGCAATATTTACAGACAACTCTTTATCTTCCTTGGGCATGATCTGAAAATCTATCTTTAAATCAATCTGAAGTGCTTGGCCTCTAACTTTAGGAATAAAGTCTTGAAGCTCTGTTAGAGGCTGAGTTCTTCAAATAGGGTTGAAAAACTCAAATTAAGAACTGGGTTCTCGACCAGGACACTGATCTCTGTCTTTAGAAATTTCTGATATCTCTCTTCTTCGATCATTTTCTTCTTATCAATCCGCAAAGAGTGTTTTGCAAAGGTCTGACTTCGTTCACTGTAATCGTCTGTTGAGATCTGAGAATCGTTGTAGAAGACGATCTCATTGTAGATCTCACAGCTTTGTTGAACATATCAAGATCGTTGAATTGCTCGCCATTGTTGAAGAGGATAGGAAAAGATTTCTTTTATAAACAGGGTCTTTTTGATCGTTGAGAGATGATGATAGATTTTCTATCCGTTTGAAATGGTTTTGTCATTGAAAACTATTGGATAAAGATCTTGTTCGTTGGATCTTTGACTGTTGGGTAAAAGCTTTGTTTCGTAGATCCTGGAAATGTTGCCCGTCAGACTGTATTGATAAGTCTCTAAAATGTGAGTCTGAATCATAATACACTGTCAAGTGGTCTGTCCAATAATTTTGGTTCTTTTGACTTTTTGAAACCACGTGAGAGAGAGAAGATCTTGCAGCATCACAAATGTCAGGCTTCATAAAGATCTTAGTGACTTTTGACGCTTGAACATTTTTGTCTCTTCTTGATCACCTGCAGTCTTATCGCTTTGTAGCACGTGCTGAACTAAGTTTGCTGGTAAGATGTTCTGTCCAAAGGATTGATTCTTTTATTAAAGGACTGCTGGTTGTTGGTATAAACAATCAAACCGTAGCATGTCTGCTAGTGGCAAATCTTCAAGATGTTCTTTTACACTTATGACAAGTGTGTTGGTAACAAGTCTTCTAAAGACTTTTGACTCTCTAGCAAGTTTTCTGGTGCTGGTGCATATGAATCGCTACTTTGTTGATCATCATTAAGAAGGTAGGACTAGATCATGACATACTTAATCTAAGACCTATGTGATGTTAAACAAGCTGCCACACTAACCGATACGTAGACCTTTTAGCCACTTGTTATGACACACGGTAATGGGAACAAGCAAATCAAAATATTTGGAATATGCGAGAAGATACACTACTCATCAACAAGCATATTGCAACAAGTGTAAACAAAGATCATGCCTTGTGGCATCTGAGATTAGGACATGTTCCTCTTTTTTCATTAAAACATTTGAACGTTTGTCACATTGATAGTACTTCTTCTGTTTTACCTTTTGATATATGTCAATTTGCTACACAAGTTAAACAACCCTTTCCTCTCATTGTCTCTAATCCTACTACTTTGTTTTCTCTTCTCCATTGTGATATGTGGGGTCCATATAGACATAGTAATTACACCAATTATAATTCATTCCTTACAATTGTTGAGGACATGTCCAGAACTACATGGACTTTTCTGCTCAATTCGAAAACTCAAGTTTCTGCTTATTTGAATTATTTTTTGTCATATGTCAAAAATCTATATGCGGCATCTGTTAAGGAAATTAGGTCAGATAATGGAACATAATTCTTCAATGAATCAATCACTCCTATTATGGATTCTCTTGGAATCACACTCAAAGTTCATGTGTTGCCACACCTTAACAAAATGGGAGAGTTGAGAGAAAACATAGGAATCTTCTTGAACTTGCTAGGGCTCTTAGATTTAAGGCTCATCTTCCCATTTCTTTTTAGGGAGATTGTCTCTAAACTGCAACATATTTGATCAACAGGCTACCTAGTTCCATTCTATAGTTTAAGACTCCTTATAAGATTCTCACATGACTTGTTCCCCCTTACTCTCATTTAAGGATCTTTGGGTGTTTGGGCTATGCATATGCACTTTGTCATACTAGGGATAAGTTTGGACCTAGAGCAAGAAAGTGTGCTTTCATTGGTTACCCTTTTGGCAAGAAGGCATACAAACTGTATGACCTAGAGACAAAACAAGTTTTCTACAGTAGGGATGTGATTTTTCATGAATCTCATTTTCCTTTTTCTTCACCAACAACAAGTCCTACTTCATTTCTTTCTACTTCTTGTGAGCCAATGGATGAAGACTTGTTCCATTCTCCAATTCTTCTCATACCTTTTGAGTCTCCTGCTCAGTATCCTTCTTCTAACACTCATCCTCCAGACCACACTTCTTCTAATCCTACTAGACCTACTAGAATGAAGATTCTTCCAGTCAAGTACATAGACTATACATGGCTACCATTTCCACAACCCCCTTCTGCAGCTACTTGTGACATCAGGTATCCCCCTCATTTTGCCCATAATATGATGGCATATTCTCACTTATCAGTTGCTTATAAAAAATTTATAGCTAAAATTGACACCACAACTGAGCTAAGTCATATTATCAAGTTAACAAACATAATCATTGGTGTCAAGCTATGGCCTCTAAATTGGCTGCTCTAGAGAGAAACAAGACATAGGTTCTACAACTTCTTCCTTTTGGTAAGAAGGCAGTTGGCTGGAAGTGGATACACAAGGTTAAGTACCTACTAAATGGTTCTGTACATAAGTATAAGGCAAGATTGGTTTCTAAAGGCTTTACTCAGACATAGGGCTTAGACTATTTTGAAACATTTGCCCCTATGGCTAAAATGACCACAGTTAGAGTCCTACTAGCAGTTACAGCCATAAGAGGTTGGCCTCTGCACATGATGAATGTCTCGAATGCATTTCTACATGAAGACCTTGATGAGGTGTTTATGACTCTCCCTCCTAGCTATAGTCCCCCTACTGACTCTGAGACTAATACACCTCAGGTTTGCAAGCTCACAAATTCCTTGTATGGGATGAAACATGATCCTAGACAATGGTTTCACAAATTGTCTACTGCACTAAAGAAATTTGGGTAAAGACAAGTTGCTTCTGACCATACTCTCTTCACTTAGAATTCTGATGGTGGATTCACTGCCTTGTTGGTCTATGTTGATGGTGGATTCATTGCCCTGTTGGTCTGGTGAAGACAAGTGTTGTGACAACCCGACCCGAATTTCTATACAAAATCCCGAGGTCGGTCCTTCAGGACAAGCTAAGAGACAGACAAGCACCTGCTAAGCATAATGGTGCGAGTCAAAAGATGAGCCATCAAGCTTGAAACAGGAAGGTAAAGCCATAACGGCGATACGAAATAACAAAAACTAAAACCTGCGGAAGCGAATTATAAGTGGAACCAAAGCCTTTAATCCTAAACCAAGGAATGCAAGGCTAAGAGACAACTATCTCTCGACAAATCTACGACGCGCGTGACGCAACATTGCGCACGGGCAACAAACCATCGGCAACCAAGGGCCGGCACACCAACAAAATCCCAACCTGATAAACAACCACTCAACGGCTATAACATGCCGGAGGGACAATTAAACTATAAGAATAATATTTCAAAAGCTAAACAACTATACCAAGATCTCACGACTAATGTTGTTGGAGGTAGAAATAACAATAATACAATACTAGGATGAGCGAGCCAAACTTTGCTCGAAATGACAACGGGAATAACTTCTAAAAGATACAACAACTCGGCTATAATAGCCGACTCCCAAATAACATAACAAATAAATACTAATATAATCTACCCCAGTAAAGTCTACATAACTTTACATCTGTGTCTCACAAATAAATAACAACAATAATAATAACTCCAAGCTTATTACCCGGAAGACCACCAGCTAGAAATCGCTATCCGAAGTCGCCGCGCGTACTAACGGGATCACTGTACACACTAGGAAAAACAACCACACGGAGTGAGTCATAATGACCCAGTAAGTTACTAAATGCATATGTATGGCATATTATGTCATGGCATGGCAAAATGCACATGCATATAAGAATCATGGTATCATACTAGCATACCAACAGTAAACATGTACTTAATTATCAAAGCACATAAGCTCACATAAACCACATAGAATAATGTCTTTCATATAAATGCTCATAAATAAACATTTGTAACAAGAAACATAAATCGAACTGTTACAACCAAAATCTGGGTCCAATGCCCGACCAAACTTACCATGGGATTCATCCTCATACCAAAATCCGGGTTCAACACCCAACCGATCATACCTTGGGTTTCATCCTCAAATGATCACATCTCATCAGTTTCCCTTAATGAGTACTCGTTACATTCATCCAATCCCCGGATGAGAAATGGGAGCTCGAAATCAGGCTAGATGGCTCTAACTCGAGACCACATCCCACTATTGGCCAAATAGTGAGGAGAAAGGTAACCAATGCAACGATTCATAGCGAATGTTCCCAAAGGCTATGAATCGTCCCATTGCCGACACTACGACTAAACCGCCAGCTGGACTTAAACCAAAAATGCTCAAGTAGGTATTTACTTGCATAAGCCAAATGAGACCAAGTTCATCATTATCGGGCTCATCAAATCAAGTAGGACATAATGCTCTACAAAAATCTCATAAACAATGCACATATTTGCATATACTTAACATGTTCAACTAACTTACAAGTTTAGTTCAAGAACAACATATTGAGGTACTCATAAATTCTCAAGTCATCACCCAATCAAGAATAGCATATAAGCTCAATAAATCACAACGTGAGGTCTACTATAATCCTCTACTCAAAATCAAACCAAAGACTATTAAATTAGTCTAAGAACATCCATATCTCAAGACTTAGTATTTAGTCTTCACTTAAAGCACACCAGACTCAATCATAGTCCTAATCATCGTATATAATCGACATCTCCAATACCATACCCAAGAATATCATGACTACTCCGTAGTCACTTCCTCGCAAGTGCTTTTATTTCCACGCGACTAAATCCCTTAAAGATAGAATTCTTTCATTTATCGTCTCTTAAATATACCCGAGGCCATAAGTTGGTCTCTAATATTCTGTGCTCTAACAAGCACGCTCAAAATATATATTTCTAATAAGTCTCTATAACATGAGTGTCTCAATGGGACACAAACGAGATGCTCGAAGCACACAACATAATCAACCAAAACCAAAACATTGTAGGGTTTCAACCCAAGGCTCATTATCATATTATTGGCCTTACGACGACTCCGTTGAGTCTTTATACTACATTTCATTCTTTATGTGTTTCATAAATCCAGGCTTTAACATTTCATTCGAATTTGCAACAACATTCCAAAATTCATTCGGGCTTGATTCCCAAGCCTAAAAATCCATATAACTCATCATAATCATAATTCCATTTAAAGTTTGGAGACTATGCATTTCACAACATTAGTCAAACGAAACCTAATCGTCGTAGGATTTCAACCCAAATTCGTTTAACACATTATTGAACTTATAATGACTCCGTTGAGTCTAATCTACATTTTCCAAAAATTAGGGCATAGAAGCCATTGGCCACAATACCCACCTATGTTCATAACTAACATGAATGACAATTTTCCCAAGGTCATTAAACCAATAGAATCCCAACAAAACACTTAAATAGGCAACATAAGAGCAAAAATCACATTTTATGCATAAACTCATTTAAGTCACTTCACCAATCATGCTCTCAATACATTGAATAAACCACATGGAATTGATTAACATACTACTCTACACATGAATATCATACTAATTATGTTCTCAAGCAAGTTCATCCAACCAAAACCATCATTTAGGCATTTAGGGTTCATAGCATCTCTAAAAAGCCCTAAAATGCACCCATTGACCTCACATAGCACAAAGATTTTTTTTCCTAGGGTCAATGGGGCAAAAACAAAGAAAAAGAGATGTAGTAACTTACCTAAAATCAGCCCCTTCAAGCAACCAAAACGAAATTCCAATCGGGGGGAAATGCTCTCCTCAACCTCCTCTTCAATTCTATGGATTGGATTGGGCAATGGAGCTCTCTAGCTATGGCATCCAAGAAAGGGCTCTCAAGAAACCCTAGAAGACTCCCTCTCAAGCTCTCAAGAGGCTCCCCCACGTTTTTTAGAAAGGTAGGTTGAATATGAGAGGTTAAATGAGGTGTTAGGGCTTCACTAAGGTTAGAAAGTAAGTGGGTTTATGTTTACAACTAATGTGATGATTTCCCTTTGATCAACCCTAATAATCCACCTCTTAAACTCAATTAGATGTTTAGGATATATCCTAAGATAGTTAGGAAGGTTTAGGAGTGGGTTAGGATAGGTTTGGGTAGGGTTAGGTTGGACAAATTGGCAAAACACACAAAACTACCCGTAATAGGGACCAAGGACCATGCGGTCGCTTGGGGCTCTAGCATGCGAGTGCATGCTTCCAGCATTCACCATTTCCAATTTTGTTGCTTCCTTGCTCGGTCTAGGTCTCTCCCCCTTGCATCCTCAAGTCCTCAAAAGCCAAAAGGGTCTAGAATTCAATCTTAAAGGACTCCAATTCATAACCAAATCATCAAGGGTTCAAACCTCAATCAAACATGGTCTAAACTCTCATAAACAACAACCGAAACAACTTGGAGCGAAACCAAAGCAAGACGTAACAACTTGCTAACGAAACGTCGAATGAAACCACAAACTGACGGGTAATAACCCATGATTGTAAACACCTCAAAGGGCTATAGAATGGGCCTGAATGCTACTTCGATGATGAACGGCAGATAGGAGAAAAGGACTCCCGAAAGACGAGACGCTCACACGGCTCAATCTCAAACTACGCGATAAGAGGAATTACTATCCTCGAAGTGTCGAAACCTCTCAAGGCTTAAGGAATACATCCAACTAGAAGTCTAACACATCTAAACATGTTATCCAATCATCATGTAAAGATTTATGACCAAAACGAGGTCAGGAACACAAAACGTAAGTAAACTCCCAATCGCGTCACATTTCGACTATCGTTGAGTTACGGCTTGTGACTTTAGCAAGTCAACAACTATATGGCATCTCTTAATAGTATTTTGGTCTGAATGTGATCTCTCATACACATCTAGACACTCTCACAACACAAACGACCAATCAACCAAGGAAGAAATGCGAGCTTGCACGCAATTCAAGCTAATCGGAAACCGAGGTATTACAAGTGTAGATCCAAGGCATGGCCCCTGGTCAGGCAGGAAAGTTTTGTGTTTGAATAGGTTTAGATGGGAGTTATAGTGTTCTTCTTGATACCTCACTAGCTCTACTCGCTAGGTCGGTGGGTTCCATGCTAATTGAGCTCATGATTGGCACGTGGTGGTCGCTCGTTCCTTACTCATGACCAGGTTTGGGTCGGGCACATCAGTGGCCCCTAGCTCCATCTCTGGCGAGTATTCATGCTCTGAGCAAGGAGCATTTATGGTCGTTACTGTAGCTTTTGTACTGGGCTTCAACACTTGTGAATTTCTAAGAGAATTGTGACTGGACTGGAAGGCAACCATGGAACGTTCTGGAAGCTTGCTAATCAGATGCCAACTGGAGCGTATGCGAGTAGCCTTGCCATTGGAGGTAGCGGGGCGAGTATGGAAGAAGGCGCGCGAGCCATTAGTTAATGGTGGAGAAAATGGGGTGCACTTTACAAAGCATTACATTAAATGCACACATTCATGGATGACGTCAGCCGTACTCGAAACGTTATTTCGACGCTTGTTTCCCCCAAAACTCCCAAAGCCGTGCCTATAAAAGCCAAACCGTCCCTCCTTCTTGCACTTTTACCATTTTTTAGAGGTTTTTAGAGAGAGAAATTTCTTGTGCCGCTGCCGTTGAAGATCATCCAGATTCCGATGACCGTGCTTCTTGACTCTAATCATCGTTATGCTTCAAGTTCCATCTTCCATAATTTCTTTCCATTTCTATTTTTGGAGAAAATTCTTATGGTTTTTGACAGTAAGTTTCCTTGCCCTTTTCCTGGTTTCTTTCCCACCTTTAAGGTTCTGGGTTTCTTGAAGTTTCTGGGTTCTTCGTCTTCATGCATGTCTGGGTAGGATTCTTAGGTTAGAATCGGACCATAGGTAAAGATCGAGGAAAATCATCCAAAGTGTTTTGCTCGCTAGGCAGGCATGGCCCCTTGGTGCACCAAGACTTAGGCATTTTTTTCCCCTTTTGCCTCCCCTGCTACCCGGGCAGAATTTTGACTTTTCTTCCTTGAACTCTTTTATAGATGTCTCATAATTAGGACAACGGGAGAGAGACCTATAGTTAAGGCGGGCATAACGATTCCTTAAGCAGTGAGAAGACTTCTTCCCTAGACATCAAAGTGGAGGAGGGAGATGATTTTATGGCCGGGGAGATTGTCGCTACATGGGTTCGTGTGTACCCGTGATCGAACTTACTGATTCCTCAAGTGGGCATGGCCCATCTGATGGAGAAGTGGAGCAAGGCCGTGTGACCAGTATCGAGCAGGAAAGAGTTGAAGCCGTTGTTGAAGTGAGCCTTGGTGGAGGAAGGTTTCCAAGTCCCGACCAAAGGGATGATGCCGATAAGGCCACCAGCTACGGGGAGGCGAGCTCCGATATCCCGCTGACACGAAGAATGAGAAAACTTGCACAAGTCAGAGAGGAGGCTACTACTTCGGCTTTCGTACCAGATTGGATGGTAAATACTGATGAATCTCAGTTTGTCACACACTGATCCTCTTTGGATACCCTAAACAAGCTCACTGCTTGGTTCACCTCCTTGGGTATGGATTCCCACGATTATCGGGTAGAAAAGGCAGTGTTAGATCCATTATTCCTTTGGTTTCTCAAGGAATTTGGCCTGATGCCCAGCGATCTCATATTGAATATTGTCCGAGCACTAATGGCATATTCCGTGGCATGTCGCTTGATGCATATTGAGCCAACCTTGAAGTTATTCCGTAGATTATTCATTCTTAGTGCCAACGTTTTTTGGCGAGTTGGACTCCGGTCAAATTCCAGCTTTTTGAGGATTTCGAACGATGTCATGGGCGAGGTTGAGACCTAGGACAAGAGAGTTGTTTTTATTTAGTCATGGGTAGGCTGGCCGATAATGCCCATGAGTGAGGCTGGCATAAATGTCCCCACACTTCCCTGTGGTAGCTTTACTACGGGTGATACTAGCCGCTTAGCTACTATCCTGGTTGCTCTGGGCGTTGTGATGGAGGGGGATAAGCGAGTTGGCCAGGAGAGCATGTTCGACTGGAAGGAATTGGTCTGTAACCCCAAGAACTGTACTTGGCCGGAGTTCTTCGAGCTGCGGTGCCCGGGGTCGAACTTCTAGGCACCTTTGAGCCCGAGGAAGCACATGTTTACTAGGGTGATGATCGATGTATTTTATACGTCGATTTTATATACTTCTATGACTTAAATTATGCTATTTCACGAGGCTTTTGGCTACTGATATATGTTTTTGGTGAGTTTTGTAAGTTTCAGGGTTGTTAGTGAAAATATGCCAAACTCTAGGGTTTTATGTGCAAATTCCAAGAAGGGCCAAAGAGGAAAAATGAAGAAGAAACGAAGACTGTCAAATCTGGAGACCTTGCGGACGCAAGGTACCTCAAACCTTGCGACCGCAAGGTAGGCACTATGTTTAAAGAGCAAGAAATCAAAGGCCAATAGTACTGGAGACCTTGCGGACGCAAGGTACTCAACACCTTGCGACCGCAAGGTGGTCAGAATGCGATATTTTCGTATTTTCACACAGTGATTCGATTGGATTACAACTCCCGAGTATATATTGAAGTCGGATGCCGAGAGCCAAATATAGAAAAACGGCTGGAAGCAGTCTTAGGTAGATTTTAGATAGTTTTTAGATTGTATAACATAGTTAGATTGTGTAATTACAAGTATTGAAGATCAAATCATGTTTCCGTTCATCTCCATGTGCTGTTCATTGTCTATGATGAACTAAAACATCCATAATCTAGGAGGTGGGAGGTAACTTGTATCGAATCTATGTTTTAATTTATATTTATGTTCATTCAATTCTTGTTGATTGTGGTGTTTATCAATCCCTATATTATTTTGCTTTGAACAAATGAATGTAATCGCAAATAATAAAGGCCTAGAGGTGCGGATAACTGCATGACCAATGTGCATATGTCGTACACTGGCTCACCATCACAATAAATTGGACCTATCGATGCACGAGAGTGATAAGTTAGGACCAGGTTCATACATGATCTAGGTGACAGATAGATCATAAATCTAGGTGACAGCTAGATTAAAGTATATGTGCTTAGGATATAGAATGGATGAATATTGCAGGGATGGAGGCTGAACCAATAGTTCAACAGACTATATCTATCTTTAGTGAACGAACCCAAGAAATTGAATGATAATTATTATGAATTGAACATAAAGGAGATACAAGTGAAACCCAGAATCCTAGATTACCAACCACCATAAGATCTTCATATCTGTAATTACTGCTAATTAGTTAAACATCTAAATATAAATAGTAGTTAGAATAAAATAATTATAAAAACCCCCTTTAGATTAATAATTTGCTATCAATAAATTGCACTGTTCGTGATCACTTGTCTCTGTGGGTTCGACCCTTGCTTCCAATACTATTCTATAATAGTCTTGTCCACTTGCAAGGAAAAAGATTAAATAAAACATCGATCAGGTGACTATCACGGGAAGAACTTCCGTCCTGACTGTCTCGAATGCCGAAAACTCGGGCATGATTGTACTTCTGCCTACTCGGCCGCCCCTGGTCGATATGTCATTCTGCTTGCTATTTTTCTTCTTGCCTCTGTAATTGTTGTATTAACTCTATTCTTTTTGTGCAGTCATGATGATCCTTAGGCAACTCCAGTAACTCGAAGTAGATGAGAGTAAGAGAGTGGCCGCTCTGGCAAGCAAGCCACCCCAGGCTGTCCCTACTGTCCAATTCGGCCCTCCGGCCAAAAAACCCGCGTCGACGAAGAAGATCGCTTAGCTTCCTCCTCCCACTCAGACAGTTGCAAGTATGGTTGATGCCGGTTCCAAGGCTGTCAAGGCAACAAGTAAAAGAAAACGGTGTTCTCCTCCCCCCGCTGACCGGTCTACTCCCCATGGCACGAGCTTTGAGCGCGTCTCTGTTACACCTTCTCCCGCCAAAGACTCTTTGAAATCGTGGCTGCTTCCTAGATTTGAAATGCCGACCACAGATAATGCTGCCTAGGATATTCTGAGTGGGCTCTCTGAGGGCTCTAACTTGGGGCACATCGACTTGATCGCTCGCGGGAGCCCTGTAGGGCTAGTGGGCAAGGGAATTATGAAGTGGCTCTTGCAGGAGGACGTGACACATGACCGGGATACCTCCGGTCATGTTTTTCTCAGACATGTCGAGCTCAACTTGGGTGAGGTATACTCTTGTGATATTTTTGTGATGATAATTTGTGTTCGCTTATCTATTTTAACCGATTCTTATGATTTTTTGCAGATCACCTTTACCAGTACTAATCTTTATGACCGCTATACTAAATAGAGGGATGCTAGCAAGAAGGCTGAGTCTGAGAAGGATGAGCTGCTGAGCTCAATAAAGCGCAAGGGCGAGCAGGTCACCATTCTAGGTAAGTCGCTGAAGTAGAGCGAAGCTTCAGTCAAGAGGTTTGAAGTAGATAACCAAGCTCTGGCCAAGGAGAAGACTGCCCTTATCGAGCAGCAAAATAAGTCCCAGGCAACCGAGAGTTCTTTGGTCTTGCAGCAGACACAGTTACAGGCGGAGCTGGATGCCCTTAAGGCCTAGGCGACCAAGAATGCAGCGGCCATGGCCTCGTTTTTCTGAGCAATGGGAAGCGGCGAAGGTGAAAGCATTGCAAGACTTTGTGGTTTCTCCTGCCTATGCCTCACATGTGCGCAAATAGATTTTCCCATATTACGTAGTGGGTACAAACCATATCTTGCGCATGCTCGTTGGTACCGGTGTAATTGAGATGCCAACAATTGTGGATTGGGCTCTGCTCGACCCATACTACCTGGAAGCTCAGAGTCTGCATCACCTGGTGCCTTACACTTAGGGCGAGCTGGAGGCCCTTGCTTGGTATGATGCCGACGATGGGCGTGAGCCATGGATTCCTCCCAACCCGCTGGCCGTCAATGTATGTAGCCTAATGCCGAAGCTGCTGCTGCTTCAACCCTAGCTCCCCCGGGCTTAGTTTAGGTTCTCTTCTTTATGTCCGTCCTACGTGCCTATATCTTTTGATTTCCACTTGTAATTCTTCCCATCTTTTAATGAAAATTTTGTTCTGCTTAATTGATGTTCTTTTACTTAAGTTTTTCTTGCATTTGATTAGTTCTAGCATGCATGTGTATGGGTTGTTTTAGTGAGCACAACAAGTATATAGTGAACACAATTTATTGAGCATGTAAACTTGTACAAATAGTAACTTAAAGATAATAAGGCTGGTTAAATGGACATATTATTTAAGTTTGAGGGTCCGGGGAAGCGTTCTTACCCAGGCTAAGTGCTTGGTTCTTGCCAAGGCTTTGAGCGGGCATGGCCCTTATCGCCCTGGGGCAAGCATCCTGAAGACTGCCTTGCGAGCACGGCCCAACTTTGTGCGACGACCACCTAGCAGGGCTTGGCCCTGTTCGACGTGTGTACATCAAGGCTGTTGCTATTATATCAACTTGGTATAGAGATATACGACTAACAGTGTTGCTTGGTCACTATAGGAATCCGAGGTAATTAGCCGCTACCTTGTGGGCATGGCCCCTACCGACTTGCGGGCTTCCCAGTAAGTGAATCGGCAAGGCCCTATCTTGCTCGCTGGGAGGATAAGATATGAAAATTGCAACTTATCAAGACAATATTTTACAACTTGATTTTCAGCTTCAGCAGGGTTGGGATAATTTTACGGCAGATTTGCTTAATCAAGATCATATAGAGCTTGAACAATTTCTTATTTGGGAGGATGAAATGTTACAACAGAAAGCGCGTACCAGATGGCTTCATGATGGAGATCGCAATACTACTTTTTTTTTTCATGCCTCTCTTCAAGATCGAACTGCTAAGAATATGATTCGTATTAAATTGCAGGATGGGTCTTGGTGTTCGGATGGTTCTTCTTTGGGGGATATGGCAGTGTCTTATTATTCAAATTTGTTCTCCACCTCTAATCCTTGAATGGATGAGGAGTTATTCTCCTCGGTTAATAGCAAGATAGATGAGGATGATAATCATACTATGACTTCGATCCCTTTAGTTTCCGAGATTTTGGAGGCAGTGCATGGGTTAAAGGCTGACAGTGCTCCTGGTCCTGAAGGCTTTACAGGGCACTTCTTTCATTCATGTTGGGACATTATTAAGGAGGATGTTGTATCAGCGATTCAAAATTTTTTTCATGGTGCTATCCTTCACCGTGGTATTTCTTCTACGATGATGGTTCTTATTCCTAAGATTGCTAATCCTAGCTCTTTTAGTGACATGCGTCCTATTAGCTTGTACAATTTTACTTGCAAGATTATTTCCAAGATTATGGCTAATAGGCTGGCTGGAATCTTGCCTAAGCTCATTTTGTTGGAACAATCAGGTTTTGTTAAAGGTCGTGCTATTCAGGACAACATAGCCTTGGCCCATGAACTTATCAATAAAATTAATAGTAAAGTTTGTAGTGGGAATGTAGTGTTTAAGCTTGACATGTCGAAGGCTTATGATAGATTGGAGTGGCCTTTTCTTTTAAAGGCCTTAAGAACTTTTGGTTTTAGCCCTCATGTGTGCAGTTTAATTGGAAACCTGATCAATAATATTTAGTATTCAGTTCAGATTAATGGTTCCAATTATGGTTTCTTCTAGTCAACTCGAGGTGTTCGTCAAGGTGACCCCTTATCTCCGCTGTTGTTTATCCTTGCTCAAGAAATTCTCTCGCTTGCCATTATAAAAGGTTTTGATACGGGGCTTCTTGTGCCTTATAGGCATGGTCGTGGGAATATGGTCATTTCACACCTTTTATATGCAGATGATATGATTATTTTTTGTAATGCCGAAAAAAAACGATCCTTTCTCTTAGGAATATTTTATCTCAGTGTGAGCAATCCTCAGGTCAGTTAATTAATTTACAAAAGAGTGGTTTCTATACTCCCTTACATTGTTCTAGACATATGGCTCATCGTATTGCTACGTGGTCTGGTTGTGTGCATCGTACTTTTCCGATGACTTATCTGGGCCTTCCTTTTTGCATGGGAGAGTCATAAGACAGTATTTTGAGAAATTGGAAGATGGCATTAGAAGGAAAATTGAGGGTTGGAAGTCTCATCTTCTCTCTTTTGGTGGTAAACTTGTGCTGCTCAAATCGGTATTAAGTATCATTCCTATTTATGCCTTAGCAGTTATTAAGGTTCCTTTGGGTGTTCTTCGACGCATTGAAAGGACTATGGCGAACTTCTTATGGGGCAGTGTGGATGGTCACATACTTCATTGGGTGTCTTGGTCTAAGGTTTGTAGGCTGGTGGATGAAGGTGGATTGGGGATTCGCTCATTGGTTCAAGTTCGGGATTCGCTTCATGCTAAATTGGCCTGAGGTGCGCTTCAAGGGAGAAGTTTATGGGCTAGGTTTATGGCCATCAAATATAAATGAGAAGAAGGTTTTGTGGTTCCAGCTTGCAACTTCTCACATTTGGCGGGCTGTTCATGTTTATATTGAGACTCTTTTGCATCACAGCAGGTGGTTACTTGGTGAGGGTAATGTTTCTTTCTGGAATGATAATTGGGCAGGAAGCAGGTTGGAGGGGCCGCGTCCCATTGATATCAATCTCACGGTGAAGACTGCTCTTGCTCATATCTCCCATCTGCTGCCTTTTATTCCAGTTCATCATCATGTTGAAATCGCGAAGATCCATCTGGCTAAGAATGTTCATGATCGTTTAATGTTTTCCAATACTTCTTTTGGAGGTTTTGATACGAAAGCCTATTGAAATTTATGCCGCAATCATGATCCTACTCTTTATTGGGCTAGAAGAATTTGGCAACCTTGGATTCCAACAAAGATCAGTGCTTTTGGTTGGAAACTTTTTTATGGTGCAATTCAGGTAGACTTGTGTCTTCATACAAAACATATTCCTTTGGTGTCTCGCTATGTTTGCTGCCGGAGTACTCCAGATCGGGAATCAGTTGTTCATTTGTTTTTGCATTCCGAGGTAGCTCGTGAGTTATGGTGCAAGTTGGCCCGACCTTTCAATAAAATCAATTGTTACTCCTTTATCTCTCATCTGTTTCGTATATGGCCTGACCTTTCAATAAAATCAATTGTTACTCCTCTATCTCTCATTTGTTTCGTATATGGCTTAGAGGGATCTCGATGCGCACTCAACTTGGGGCAGTTCAAATGGGGGTTCTTCTCTATGGGTGTTGGGCTATTTGGAAAGCTAGATGCCTTGCTATTTTTTAAGATGTCCACATTTCTGGAGAGAAGCTTTACAATCAGGTTATGCATGGTTTGAAGGATATCCTGAGGATGTTCATTCCGAAATCTAATAGTAATGATATGGGTATTCACTGTTTACAAAGTTTGGATTTGCCGATCAAGAAGGTTAATACGCTCAAAGGGTCTTGGATTCACTGGCAACCTCCTGCTCCAAATATGTTAAACTAAATACTGATGGGTCTTCTATTGCAGGTATTGCTACTGGTGGGGGTGTAATTCGTGATTCTAATGATTTTTTCATCTTTGGTTTTTCTCGGTTTTATGGTCCTGGGACTAATACTAGTGCAGAATTTCAAGCTCTTCGTAATGGTCTGGCGATGTGTTGTGATTGGAATTATGAGAGGGTTTAGGTGGAAGTGGATTCTTTGGTGGTAGCCTCAGCTACAAAGGGCACGCATGGCTGCCCTTGGCTCATTACTTATGATCTTCGACGTTGTTTGGTTCTTCTGGGTAATAACGAGTTACATCACATTTATCGTGAAGGGAATTTTCTTGCAGATCGTCTAGCTGCCTTAGCCCATGGTACCAAGAACGATAAGAATTTTTCTATGGTCCAGCAGCTTCCGGGGGAGGTTCGTCTGGCGCTTTAGCAAGATGTTTTAGGTTTATTTTCATTCTGTAGGGAGTCTTAGTTGTTATGTTTTTCCTTTTCGAGGTCAGGCTCCTCCGTCCTCCAATTTATAAGGGCAAGGCTAGTTGTCCCCCTCAAGTTTGTATGTTTTTTTGTTATGTTTATAAAATCATGCAGGGTGCCGTCCCTATTTTTTTTTTAAAGGATATCCCATATACCCCGGATCAGAAAACCAACGTTCCCCTCAAGTATCTCCATGTCCATCAGGGGGCAGTTCTCATATGGGAAGACTTGTTCTCTACCAAACTAACAGACGATCCGGTACGATTGATAAAACGAGGTCCGACGAAGACCGACCAATACAACTTGGGCATAGGTTCCAGTAAACAAATAAAAATCTCTGATCCGCTAATGGCCAATGACCCAGACAATACCAAGGGAGGCAATGTGCACAAAATGTTCAAACAGTGCTGCTCGGTCAAGAGATTGTCCCGTTAGTATCCACATGATCCATAGCCAGCAGGCGCATACATTCCCCCTACAAGATTAGGAGACAAGACCTGGTTAAAATGTTTTTCCAGCCACATGTGTATTAGGATAGGGTTTCTAGATGGAAAATCCTCCTCCCTAGTGGAATAAACATCAATGCCATGTAAAGTCTCGGCTAGAATGATAGGAATGAGGTTTACCCGGCGATTCTGAGCCTATAGAACCAAATAAATTATCCAGACATCAATAGTTCTTGGCTGGTTCACAAGGAAATCATTCCCCATAATGCATAAGAAACGGGCCGTCAACCTGTATCTAGAATAGACAGGCTCGTCCCTATAGACAGAATAAAGAGTTGGAAGAATGGTCAAGTCAAAGCAAACACCGTTGAAGAAACAAGGAGTCCGATCCCAGGTAGAACCGAAAAGCTCTCTGATTGCCATAAAGAGACACCTTTATATAGACGGAACATCAATGGGTACAATAGTAGGCATGCCTGTCATAGCACAAAATTCCTCGAAAGTTGGGCTCATTTTGTTTAAAGAGAAATTGAACAAATGACATGGGATGGACCAGAACTAGATGTTGCGCTTAGCATCTCCCAATTCACATGAAGGTCCCGCGATGAGAGAGCACAACGGAAGCCATAGATATGATCGAACCAGTCTCTTTCCTCCTCACGCAGGGAAAGTACCCAATGGTTAAGAGAATTTTCTTACAATTCCAATATAAGGAAAGTAGTGATTGGCTCACTTATTTTGACAACTATAGAAAATTGACGAACAGAACTGAGTCTATATCAGGTTTCTCAAAAAATTGGAAGAAGGCTGAAAGAAGGATAACCCCTGGGAATAACTAAATTCCCTGATTTGGAACGACTGAGGTGAATGTGATTAAAGAGAGGAGTAGCCTTCTATAAACATGCAAGTGTATTCAGCATAAAAAAACGGAGCTCCCTCTTATAATAAAGAATTGAAGAAACGGACGAAGACAGTGGCATCAACAACATCTAGTACAGAACAACAAAAAAGGGTGCCCCCCATATACCATTTTGGGTGCAGTGCCTATTTCTGCCTCTAGGCTGCTCCCGATTTCGTCGAAAACCATCCTGGTATCCTGGTTTGTCTCGGCATCTCCCAGCAATAGCGCACACCGCTCCTGTCTGGCTACGTTGGTTTTTCTTAGCAGAAGCCTAGCTAGCTCTAGCATACACAAGCATTTGGCGTAAGGGAAACAAGCCAAGGAAAAGGAGACGGCTGCGAAATTCATTCCCTGCGAGCGAAGGCAGCCAAATTGAAATCTGTCCGGATAAATGCCCACCCCAAAAATTCTCATTTTAAGTACAATGTGTCTTTATAATAAATGGTACATTTTCTCTCTTATTATACATCACTAAGAATAATAGAAAACATTTGTGCATCGTTAATTAAATTTTTTTGTATTTATAAATAAAATGTAAGTTTCGTCACAATTACAAATCAAACAATAATTAATCAAAATAATAATAATCATAATAATTCAAAATTATACTCTCTCCGTCCCTAAATTATCGTCCTCCTTTCTTTTTTCGTCCGTCCAAAAATAATTGTCCAGTTTGAAACTTACCTTTTTAGAACATCACTTTTACCACTTTACCCTTACTTTTTCACCCTACTTTAATTATGGGCCACATGACCCACATACACATGGGCTTTAAAGGAAACTACACATTAAACCAATATAAATAATCAAGTCAATTGTTTTTTCTTAAAGTGTACGCCGGGTCAACAAGGACGATTATTTAGGGACGGAGGGAGTAATAAATAATAAAAAAACAAACAAAAACAACAATATCACAATTCCAACATTAATACAATGCTCCAAATCATCCAAAAATCCAAAATTAAACAAAGTGGGCTTGATAAAATTGATACTTACATCGGGATTAGGAAGATTTGCAACGTGTGTGTTTCGATCTAGATGAATAGTGTCCCAATCGTTGTTTGAAAACAAATATCAGATAATATTTCTCATCAAATGAAGTGTTTCTTGGTGTCTTTGACCCGGTTCTGGATGAAGTTGAGCCTTTCCCTTCCTAGATTGTGAAGAAGAAGCCATAATATGAGCTACACAATTTTAATTTGAAAAAGAAAATGGAGAAATTGAAGAAGAAGAGGAATTGTTGGCAATGCAGGAAGGAGAACCCATATCTATTCTTTTTTTGCCTTCTGTCGTGGCTTCCGGAAAGTAAATAGAGAGGGAAGTTTCCTTCCCCTCCCTCCAATGGTCCAAAGACAGTAACTAAAACCCCCAATTTTCCCAAATTACGAATTGGTCCCTCAAGCTTAACAAAGACTTAACAGAAATGGAAGCTTTTCAACGAAGTCAATAGTCGGGCATCCAATGTCTGGCAGCTCAACAATATCTTTCACAAGATTCCACCGTACTAGTGAAAACAGAAGAAAAAAATCCCCAGCAAAGTCAAACACTGGTCATCTGATGAACAACAACAAACCTCCTCCAAAGAATGCCGCCCTGCGAGCAAGAACATAGTATTTGCATTTTTGTTTTATCTATCGCATGCATTTTATAATTTTACTTCTGCAGAAGTCCTTGACTTTTACCATGTTTTGACAAGGGTATATACCCGGGGTCTTTAAAAAGGTACACAAAAACATCTTTCCTGCTTTTGGTCATTTCTTGCAATGGGTACAAAACAAGAGGTCTTGAGAGCACACCACACTTGCATGTTTCAGTCCAACGTCGAACTACATTTTGAATTCCCAAAAGGGATAAGCAGGCAGTCAGCCTATTACGATAAACATGACCATCGCATCACATTTATTCACATATAAAATTTGTTTGCATGATTCCCAGCAGAATATGTTGCATCCTAACCATCAGGACTTTATCATAGCATGAAATGTTGCATCGGTAAAAGTTGCATCATAAGTTCATTAAAATCCCCAGCATTGAGTGTTGCGTCGATAAATATGGCATCATAAATACGTTTCCTCCCCAACATGAATTATTTGCAACATGAGATGTTTCATCATAAATATGTTAAATTCCCCAGCATGGATTGTTGCATCTAAATGTTGCATAATAAGTGCCCCAATCATGCATGTTTGCATGCCCCCACGGATAATTCCACCATCATGTTTCTGTAAGGGCCTTGCCCTAAAGATACGATCTTTCTCAGATATTCCCACCATCGTGTTTGGCTAGGGTTTTCCCTTAGGAATACGACCTTTTATCATGTATCCCACTATTGTGTTTTGCTAAGGTTTTGCCCTAGGAGTACAATCTTTGCCAGATAGTCCCACTATCTTGTTTCTGTAAGGGCCTTGCCCTAGAAATACGATCTTTACCAGATATCCCCAATCATGAGCTACTATCGAGTCTGATTCCTTTATAAGGATACGTTGGCAGCCTATCCTGGTAGGTCTGACCACCACGACATAAAAGCATGATATCATGAAATGTTGCATCATAAACTGTTGTGTTTAAATTCTTCCTGGTTATGATTTTCCTGAAATTAAGAAGTCTATACTTATCAATGATTTCGTGTACTAGTAAATTTCGGTTTACCCATAAACTCTATCATTGAGGGGCTCTGTAGAAACCTCAATTTTGTACCCCTATTTTGTGATATTATATAAAATGTTAAATCCAGTTAAATAGACTAACGAACATTAACTTTCAGGGGGTTCAAAGTGTCAAAGGAAGAAACAAGAAAGAAAATAGACAAACAATTAACAAAAAGGGGGGAAAGTGTTCATTTCGGGAGAAAAAACCAAAAGTGTCGCAGCCTACTACAATTTTGAGTGCTGCACCCAGAATTGTAGTAGGGGGCGCTCACTTTTGTTTTGAGCGTCCCTAGTTTCCTTCTTTGGTAAAACTCTTTTAGCACATGGTACAACACGTTCAAGCAGAATATAAAATATCTGCTGCTTACCTTCGCGGTTAAGTTTCTTCAGCTTATAAATACAGACCTCCACCCTGCACATTTGAGAGTTTGCAACAGAGGAAATTTTACGCACATAGTTTACAGCGAGAAATTTACTGAGAGCTGTTAAGCTGCCATAATCATTTTCCCCCTTTATGTTTACCCACCGGCCAAAAGAAACCTAGTTAACGGATTCGGTTCTCGCCCTAAATACCGGCTCCAAAAAGCCACAAATCTGGCCAGTTATTCTCCTCGATTTCGAGACATGACATACAATTTTCAGCAAATACAACGCTCAAAAATATTTTACTTGGTTTTAGATAAAACAATCAACAAATACAAGTGGTTACGATGCCCAAATTTCAACAACAAAAATATTTTCTCTCCCTAAGGGGACAGAGCGAGCACACATTCCGGGTATAAACCTTCACGCTTCAAGACGTAGGTACCCAAAGTTATTTTATTTTTTGTTTAAAATGATATTATTATAGTAGTAATGTATCATAAAATAAGTCGTTATGCTCGTAAAATTTTCATCATAAATACTTATAAAATAAGTCATTATTATAGCTTAAATTTCATATGTTTTTTATTGCAACTCTAAAAAGTAACTGCTACAAGTTTTCCTTTATTTTTCTTGTCATATATATATATATATATATATATATATATAATGATTTATTTAAATTAAATTTATAAAAGGAACATATTTAGCTTAAAAACCCATTTTGAAACCGAAAGGGCGAGTTGGGTGCCTAACCCTTTCCCAACTCGTATATTAGCCTCTGAACCCTTACATTCTAGTATTTTTGGTTTTTCTCTGTTTGACCCTAAAATAGAGGTGGCGACTCTGTTAACACTTTTTTTAGTCCACAATGAGGCCGGGCGTATTCCGCGCGCTCGAAGTTTTGAAACCACTCGCTTTTCAGTGACGAGGTTGGGTGCAAAATGGGGCACTCAAAGTTATGGATATCATTAAGGAGACATGTTTATCCAATGCCAAAGTGTCTAAGCTTCCTCTACCAACCAATCATGGTCTATCTACATATTATAGTGATCTTCTACACAATCCAGACCAGTATAGAAGGCTGGTTGGTAGACTAATATACTTGACAATTACTAGGCCTGATCTTTCCAAAGTAGTACAGGTCTTAAAAAAAAAAAGCCTAGAACACCTCACTTTGTGGTTGCCAAGAAAGTTATGAGATATCTTAAATAGTCTCCTGGTCAGGGTTTTTCTCTTCTCAAATATCACCGGTTCTCATTGCATATTATGATACATACTAGGTAGCATGTCCTACTTCCAGAAGATCCATTACAGGCTTTTGTGTCTTTTTGGGTACTTCATTCATCTTATGGAAGAGCAAGAAGCAGACTATAGTGTCCATATCATCTTTTGAATCTAAATACATGTTAATGGCATCCACTTGTTGTGAATTGGTCTGGCTAAAGTCACTTCTGCAATGCCACCTTGTGGATCTCCCTGCCCCTACCTCTCTATATTGTGATAACAATTCAACTTTACATATTGCTGCTAACACATTTTATCATGAGAGGACCAAACATATTGATATTTACTGCCATATTGTGTGAGAGAAGATTGATCAAGGTCTTATTATCACTTCTCATGTTCCAACCAAGTATTAATTGGCTAATTTGTTTACCAAAGCCCTTCCTGAGACTCAATTGCTTTATTTGGTGTCTATGTTGTGTGTGGTAAATCTCTTTTCCATTTCTAACTTTAGGGGGTGGGTGTTAAGACTATAAGGTATGCCAAGGCAAAGTCTGAAAAATTTCTCTCTCTAAAAATTTTTCTCTCTAACTACTTTTGTCGACCTAACCCTAATTAGGGTTTCTTCTAATGCCGCCGGATGGAGAGGCGGCTGCCATGCCGGCGCCGGCTGCTCCTTCAAGTTCTTCTCCTCCACCGCCCCCGGTATCTACACCCAACCCTCAGCACCCTCAACCCAAATCTTATGCTAACATAGTCTCTCAACCTAAGGGCTTTGTGGGGAACTCTAACCCGGTTCTTCATGCAATACCCTTGGCGCCTAGACAACATATGAATGTGAACGGTGAGCCTGGTTGCTTATTCTCACCGATAGAGATTGAGGCTGCTGATAAACAATTCACTAATACTATCGTGTTGAAATTCTCGGCTGGGAGGCCCTCGGTTTATGCTATTCAAGAGGAGATAGCACGTTCTTGGAAGCTCAAAGAGCCCTTTGTTGTAGGCTTGCTAGACCCCCGACATGTTATGGTCCGTTTGTCGTCGGCTGAAGATATGATTATCGCCCTTTCCAAAGAATCTCATATGATTCAATCAAGCATGTTTCGTTCATTCAGATGGTCTCCGGATTTTGCCTTCCGTAAGGATAGCACAACAGTGGCTGTGTGGGTTCGTTTGCATCAACTCCCATTGACATATTTCAACCCTTCCTTTTTACAATGTATTGGTAACTCCCTAGGGCAATTCTTGCGAATTGATGAGAAAACTTTGGCTCTCGCCCGCCTTTTGCCGAATTTGCATAGAAGTTGATGTTTCTAAAACCTTGCCAACTAGACTTTGGATCGGCACAAGTAAGGAGCATGGTTTTTGGCAACCTATGGAATTTGAAGGTAATATATTATACTGTGTGGGCTGTGGATTGTTGGGACATACAAAAGATCGATGTCGGAAAGGCCTAAGGAAAAATCATGATCATGTCGTGAATGATGATGGGGCTACAAAGTTCTGTGAGGAATCTCGGGGAGATCGAGGTAATAATTACGCCGCCAATATGAAGCATCGGTTTAAGCCGACTTTCAAGGGGAAAGAAGTGGTGGAGCCTCCAGGTTGAAGTTAATCGTCCATCTACAATGAGATGGGAGCCGTAAAGATATTGAAAAACCCCATTCGCGATCCTTCTCTCAATGCCAAAGCAGTCTAATGAAGGTGTGAAGGTTGGTAGTTCGGATGAAGACAATAAAAACATGAAGGTCCGCTTTGAAACCTATAAATTCGGGTGAACAAAGTGGCATTAAGCTTACTAATCCCTTTGCTACTCTTGTTGATCTCACGGAGGAGGCAAGGAAGTTTCTCTAGATAAGGATAATCAGCCTTCAAAGGAAGCAAAGCGAGCCCGGTTGGCAAGCAATTTTGACAAAGTTGTTACTCCAAAGAAGGTAGCAGTTCCTTCTAACATTAATACCGTGTCGAAGAGGTTACACCGGGAATGTGAGGGTTCTAGATTCTCTAAATCGTGGATTATGATGTTCAAAGTTCCTTTCAAATATACCCGATGCTGCTTCCTTTGATGATGTTCGTGATTTTCCCCACTCGCCGGATTCATTAAAGCTTTTCAAAAGGAATGTAAGGATAAAATCAGAGTTAGAAACAAAAAGAAGAAGACTTTTAGGGTGGCTCCTTCCAACCGACGCGTCAAACAAGGGCAAAAGCAAAGGTCCAGTTACTTCTAATTAATTGTTATTTATGTCGATCATTATATGGAATGTTCGTGGCGTGGGCAACAAGAAAACAATTTCTTATTTGCAGAAATTGATTTCTCAACATAAACCGTTTCTAATCGCTCTTTTGGAGCCTAAAATAGCTGGTACTCGTCTTACCAAGGTGGCTAAAAATCTTCGGTTTCAAAATAGTATGCATTATGAGCCAATTAATAATCATATTTGGTTGGTTTGGAACAATAATGTGAAGGTTGATTATCACAGTGCATCTTCTCAGTTTGTGACAGTTAGAGTTCACGGTCACGATAATTTGGCGTCTTTAGTCACAATTGTTTATGCCAAGTGCGAGAGGGGAAAAGACAATTATTGTGGTATGACTTGCAAGATATAGCTAGCCAAATTAATGAAGCTTGGTTCATCGGGGGGGACTTTAACACCATCTCTTCATCTTCAGAAAAACTTGGGGGCAATGGATATGATTTTGGCAGTATGGATGATTTTAATTCTTTCATGATCCAAGCAGGTGTGATGGACGTAGGCTATGAAGGATCAGTTTATACTTGGTGCAATGGTCACCATGGGACGGGCAGAATCTGGGAAAGGATCGACAGGGTCTTAGCAAATGGTTTGTTCAAAATTCAGTTCCCTGCTGTGTGTGTCACTCATCTTAGCAGGGTAAAATCTGATCACTCGCCTCTTCTTATTGAATTTCATACATCTCCAAAACCTAAAGCCTGTTTTAGGTTCCAGCGTATGTGGATTGACCATAAGGATTTTCGAACTTTGTGGCTCTTGCTTGGGCTACTTTTGTGACGGTAATTCCATGGAAATTTTGCATCGAAAATTAATGTTGCTTCGCCGATCTCTTAAAGAATGGAATTGGTCAGTGTTCGGGAATGTTCATAAAAAAATTGCTACGTTTCAAGACACTATTACTCGTCTGGATTTTCAGTTGCAATTGGGTTGGGACGATGCTGTGGCTAGCTCTTTAGCTAAGACTCATCAAGAATTGGATCAATTTCTAAAGTGGGAGGATGATTGTTGCAACAAAATCCGAAAGCAGATGGCTTTGTGATGGGGATCGTAACAGGCCTTTTTCCATGCTTCAATTCGGGACGGGGCCCAAAAATATGGTTAAAATTAGGTTGCAAGATGGTTCTTGGTGTACGGATGGTCCTAATTTGGGTAACTTGGCGTGGATTATTTTTCCAATTTGCTCACTACTTCTAATCCTACTATAGAAGAGGAGTTATTTTTAGTGGATCTGATAAGGTGAATGATCATGATAATCATAATATGGCTATGACTCCTTCTGTTTCTGAAATTTGGGATGCGGTGAAGGGTTTAAATGCGGACAGTGCTCCAGGCCCCGATGGTTTCACTGGGCATTTCTTTTTGGCTTGTTGGGATATAATTCAGGATGATGTTGTGGCGGCAGTTCAGGATTTCTTCCGAGGCACGGCTCTCCATCGGGCATTTCTTCTACAGTTATGGTGCTCATCCCTAAAATTGCTAATCTAGCAATTTTGGGGATCTCCGTCTATCGTCTTTGCAATTTTACGTGCAAGATTATTTCGAAGATTCTGGCTAACAGGTTGGTTGATATCCTTCCCAAGCTCATTTCCCTGGAGCAAGCTGGTTTTGTTAAAGGTAGGGCAATTCATGAGAATATTGCTCTGGCCCATGAATTAATCAGCCGAATTAATTGCAAAGCATTTGGTGGTAATGTGGCTTTTAAGTTGGATATGTCGAAGGCGTATGATCGTATGGAGTGGCCTTTTCTTTTAAAGGCTCTTAAATTCTTTGGTTTTGATAATCAGGTTTGCGGCCTTCTAGAAAATCTGGTTAGTAATATCTGGTATTCGGTTCGGATTAATGGCTCCAATTATGGCTTCTTCAAATCCACCAGGGGGCTTCGCCAAGGGGATCCCATCTCTCCTCTGTTATTCATCATAGCTCAGGAAATTTTATCGGCCGCCATTAGAAGAGGTTTTGAGCAGGGAAATCTGGTGCCTTATAATCATGGGCGGGGGAAGATGATTATATCTCATCTCTGTATGCGAGATGATATGATCATTTTTAGTAATGCGGGTAAGAACACGATATTATCGTTGCGGAAGATTTTATCTCAGTATGAAAACTCCTCTGGTCAGTACATTAATTTAGAGAAAAGTGGCTTTTACACTTCCTCTCATTGTTCTCGATCCAAGATTCAACGAATTGCTAGATGGTCTGGGTGCGTTCATCGTGCTTTTCCAATGACATATTTGGGCCTTCCGTTATTTCGGGGTCGCGTTCGTAGACATTATTTTGAAGTTTTGGAAGCTAGGATTCGGAGCCGGATAAATGGGTGGAAGTCTCATCTGTTATCCTTTGGTGGTAAAATTATTTTGATTAAGTCCGTCCTTAGTAGCATCCCTGTTTATGCGTTGGCTGTCATTAAAGTTCCCTTGGGAGTTCTTCGTCGTATTGAGAATGCGATGGCAAATTTTTTATGGGGCAGTGGTGATAATCACAGAATCCATTGGGTGTCTTGGGCTAAAATCTGCCGGCCTGTTGCTGAAGGGGGTTTGGGTGTTCGATCTTTAAATCAGGTTTGTGAAAGCGCTTCATGCTAAATTGGCTTGGAGTATTCTTCAAGGCAATGGTCTTTAGGCTCGTTTATTAATATGAAATACAATCAACACGGTGAGTATTTGGTTCCAACTTTGCGTCTCATGTTTGGCGGTTCAGCGTCACATGGAGCATCTGAAGCCGCTCGATAGGTGGGTTATCGGTGATGGTAAGGTTTCTTTACGGAATGATAAGCGGGTTGGTTTAAGGTTGGAAGGTCCAGCTCTATTGATATTCATCTCACGGTTAAGGGCGCTCTGTGCACTGCCGAATCTGCTTCCTCTTATCCCTGCTCGACATCATGATAGCATTAAAAATACTTTTGTTCAAGACACCTGCTTGGATAAATTGATCTTCAGTTTAACTCCTTCAGGTAAGTTTGACTCTAAAACGTATTGGAATCATATCCGCTCGAGATCCCCTCCATTATTTTGGGCTAAAAAAATATGGCGCCTTGGATTCAAACGAAAATAAGTGCATTCGGGTGGAAGATTTTTTTGCAGCCCTTCCGGTTGATTCTGGCTCCATTCCAAAAGTATTCCTTTGGTTTCTCGGTGTGTTTGCTGCAGTACTAATCCAGATAGAGAATCTATAGAGCACCTGTTCTTGCATTCTGAAATGGCTCGGAAAGTATGGGGTCGGTTGGCTCTTCCTTTCAATAACATTGTTAGCTATGTCTCTATTGTCCACATTCGAAGTATGGGCGGCTAATGTTTACATTCGATCTCGGTTGGGAGCTTGATTCAGGTAGGTATTCTTCTTCATGGTTGTTGGGCTATTTGGAAAGCTAGATGCTTAGCGATTTTTGAAAATATTCCCATGTCCAATGAGGTGATATACAAACAGGTTATGAGTGGGTTGAAGGAAGTTTTGTTTGATTTTCTCCTAAGTTTTCTCCTAAGTCCAATGACACGGCCAGGTATTTTTTGCATGCGGTATTTGGATTTGGCAGTTAAAAGGATCAACACTCTTCGGGCTCTTGGATTCGTTGGCAACCCCGGCTCCAAATTATGTTAAACTCAAAGACGAGGGGGTCTTAGATTAGGTGTAGCTCTTGGAGGGGAGTAATTATTCTAATGGTTTCTTCCTATGTAGTTTTTCCCATTTTTATGGGCAAGGAACAAATACTTATATCTGAATTTCGGGCTCTTTGTGATGGTTTAACTTTATGTCGCGACAGAATTATGAGAAGGTGATAGTGGAAGTGGATTCTTTGGTTGTTGCTTCAGCTATTAAGGACAGAACAGGTTGTCCTTGGCTCTACACTTATGATCTTCGTCGGTGCCTTAATCTTTTGGGTACTTATGCGATTGGTCACATTTTTCGGGAAGGCAATGCGATGATTATTCATCGGTAGAGGGCGGCTCATGCTTCGGGGGAGAGTTCGGAACGCTTAGAACGCTGCGGCATGATGCTTTGGGTTTATTTTCTTTTAGAACAAATTAATGTATGCTTATTTTTCTTTGGTTAATGTAGCTTGTGGTTTGTAAAAAAAAAAAAAAAAGTGCATAAACTATATAGTTGTTCTTCAGAAACTAAGGGGTGTCGAGTGTCTTTATGTTGTAATTGGGCAGTTGAGTTTATTATAGAATAGCTTATCTGTTCTTGATGTATATATACTGTTGTAATCTGGAGATGAAAGAAGACGAAATGTCCAGAAATATACAAAAATAATACAATAACTCTCTCTCTCTCTCTCTCTCTCTCTGTCTCTCTCTCAATCACATTGATTCTCATGTCTAAATTCAACACTTTAGGAATAGAGGGAGAATTAGCAAGTCTTTTTTTTCTATTGGAATTTTTTATTCTCTACCTTCATTAAAGATTGGCCAAAATATGAATTACCGTCCAAGGTTTCCACCCAATCCCAAAGTGATACCCAACCTCAGGTTTGTGCCAAACTCTGACATTTCAAATTCTCTTATTTTGCACCCTAGCCCTAACGAGTATTAGAAAACTATCAGAAAGTTAGCATGTGTATCTCACATATAGGGGTAATTTAGTCCTTTTAAAAATTTAGCTTCATTGGGTCAATAGTGTTGGATTTAAAATCATAGACTTGTTTGTAATTTTAGGGCAAGGATAAATCAGGGTTAGGGGTGGGTTGTTGATTTATTGGAGATCTGTGGATGGTAGAGAGAGAAAGTGAGGAGATAAGAAAAGAAGATGAGGAACAATCGGGTTGAAGATGTTGACAGTGGGTTCAATGGAGGAGATTCTTTGGGCAAGCCGAGCCGATTGATTGGGGACATCGATTATCGAGGTGGTGGAGAATTAATTGATTACTCTTATGTATCCTTTCGTCTTAAGCCACATCCTCCTCCTATCATCGATTACGGGGAAATTGATTATGGAGGTGGAGCAGATCTGTTACTTTTAGCTTCTTCTTCTTTTGTAGAAAAGTTATAAGAATCGATTATGGAGGTGGAGTAGATCTCTCCCTCTCTATCTCTCTCTTTCTCTCTCTCTCTCTCTCTCTCGATCAGATTTGGTTTTCACTCATCAAGATCTATGTTAGTCAGAGAAAAACATGAAAGAGACAGACAGTCTTGTTTTCGGAGGCGGTGGCGAGGAAGCGACTTTAAGAAGAGAAGGCGAGGTCGGAGATGCCAGGCTATGGCCCTGAAATTCTTGGAGTGGGGAGCCATCGGAGGTGGACCAAGTTCGCATAGAGAAGATGAATTAAGAGGACCGACCACACAGTTTCCAGTAGGTTGGCTTGGCTGAAAAGAGGACTAAGCACTCGCTCAAGGAAGGGACCAAGCAACAGTTTGGCACCGACTTTATTTCGAACTGCTTCGTTTATTTTATATTTTTACCCAATTTTAGGTTAATGAACCCACTATTAACCCTCCCTAATCCACCCTCCTTGGTCCTAAGTGTGTCATAACTTGGTTGCTTAGTTTTAAGGGTGATTTAAGTGGGTGTAATAGAGATTAGTAAACCAAAAATCAAATTTTGTGTACCACATTGTGGTGACACTTGTCCGACACACTCCTTGACCATTTTTAACCCACAAGACAACTTTGGGAGCCTCATTTGTAGCCATTACTCTCCAAAAACATGGAGAGCCATTTCCATGGAGAGTCTGTGGGTTCTTGAAGGGTTTGCTTGGTCTTCCTTAGCTCCTCTTCTCCATTGTTGAAGCCAAGACCGTAGAATCGAAGCCCTTCTCTTCTACTCCACTTCTAACCGATTGGAATTTGGTTTCTTTGATTATGTTAAGCTTGAAGGTAAGGTACTATACTCCTCCTCTTTTGTATTTTGTGCTCATTGACCCTAAGGAAAACAAAGGGCTTGCTATTTGAGGTCAATGAGTACACATGTATGCTTCGTGTGATTTTATTTTGAGTTTGAAGAGTTAACTTGTTAAAAATCATGTGTAGGTTAAGTTATATGATTAATGGAGTATGTTATGAAGCCTTATTTTTTAAACTTGGGCTTTGAGCATGATGGTTATATAATTTCCTAGAAACCTAGGGTTTGACATGATGCTTATGTAGTAAATGGTATTACTTGTGTTATGAAACATTTTGGGGTTTCTATTGAATATTATAAATTATTGGAATTACATATAGTTATATGTCTAAGGTTTGGGAACATGCTTGATGAACTCCTATTTTTGGTTGTCAGCATGAGAAAGGAATTGTTACTTTGGTTCATATGCTTGAAATGTAATGTTTGACTTTATTGGATTAATTTGACTTTCACGTATGTAAGAGTATGATGTTCAACTATAATTCATGAATTTAAGGTTGTGAACATGCTAGATGAATTTATATTTTAATTATGAGCATGTTAGATGAATGTCTACATTAATTTAAGGTATGGATTATTTTGAGTTACATAATGTTATTGACCATGAGAACTTAGCCATGAATATTAATTAATGAACATAAGAGGGTTATGATGCAAATAGCTTCTACGGCCTAAATTTTGGAAAGTGTAGAAATGACTCAACGGAGTCGATTATGGGATTAATATGAACATAGTGAATTACTTGTTGAGATCCTACAGAATTTGGGGTAGTTTGATGGAGGTTACGCCTCCGAGCATTTACAAGTGTATGAAGAACACTTGGGTATTAGAAACTTAATATTATTGCTCTAATGAGTTTATGTGCTAGTTCGCATTGAAATGCATAATTATATGATTTAAAAGTAAATATCTACTTGATTCGATTAGTGCGCTATTTTGTAATTTTCCTTTGGTTGAGTATTCGAATATATATTATATGTGCTTGCGTTTGAGTCCAGCTGGCGTAGTTTTGTTTGATTCTTTGGCATGACGATGCATTGTCTTCACGAATTGTGAGATTTGTAATCGCAATGGATCGACATGCCAGGTTGCACACACCCCTCCATCGATGGCCACGCTGGGAATGTAGCTGATCATTGTTATAGTAATACACATGACCTTGATAGCTATGGAACTCGAGCGGAGAATGTCTCGGGGACGTCGATACCACGAAATGGATATCGAGGACACATTTGGTTGCACGTGTTTTGCAGGAGCTACACGGCGGAAGCAAAAAGGAAATCATCTTCCATCTTATGTTGTTTGTTGTGCGAGCACTTATATGAATTGTTGTGTTACATGGCTAATGATATGATTTGCATGAGATTATGATTGTTTGATGAAAGGTTATAATAGAAATATAACATGCTATCCATGATTAGAATGTAAACCATAGTCTCCTTTATATGAGTTATGTGGAATGATGTATTATGAGATTTACGGTATAATTGGGTTATGTGGATGATGGTTTGATGGAATGTTACAATATGAAGATAACATGTTACACATATTGGGAATGAGAATCTTACTCTATTAATAACAGTTATTTTATGATGAATTATGTAGAACGATGGTCTATGTGACTATTGATAGAATTTTGTTTATGTTGAGGATTATTCCATGAAAAGATATATTATGAGTATAACAAGATATATATATATATATATATATATATATATACTCCCTCCGTCCCTAAATTATCGTCCTCGTTTCCTTTTTCGTCCGTCCCAAAATAATTGTCCAGTTTGAAACTTACCTTTTTAGAGCATCTTTTTTACCACTTTACCCTTCCTTTTTCACCCTACTTTAATTATGGGCCACATACACATGGGCTTTAAAGGAAACTACACATTATATATATGTTTTACTTGAGCAAAATGCCATGCAATGACATTGCATCTTTAGTAGCTTACTAAGTCTTTATGACTTACTCTGTTTTCCTTAGATTCGAGCCGAGCTAGTGATCCGAAGGAATCCGCCGAGACTACGATTGCACAAGTGGTTCTAAGTGAAGGTTGCTACTATTAATATTTTGTAGCCATGGTTTTGGAAAGGACGATTGGTAAATGAAGTTATATAAACTTCACTATGGGTAGTAAGACTTGTGGTAATTCACTTGATACTTGTACTTGTTATAATATTAGTACTTAGTCTTTTGTGAGCTGACAATTGTTAGTCGAGCCATGTTTATATAATTACATTATTTCTATCCATCTCGAGTTTGTATTGTATTGTTGGTTATATTGTACTCCAGCATGTTTAGTCGTGGAGTATGTAGATTAGAGTTGTAGACTTAGTTTAATGTTGGGTTCCGGTTTTAACGTTGTGGGTCCCAACGGGCACAATAATAAGCTAGAAGGGGGGTTGAATAGCTTATTATACACTTAAAAACTTTTCAGTAAGTTCTTTGAAAAGTACTTTCAATCTATTGAAAAGATTGAAGTAGCGGAAGTCTTTCAATGAAGCTGGTTCAGGTCTACCGATAAGGACTACCGGTAGACCTTAACATGTTACTTAAGTTTGCTGTAAAGGGTAAAGATAAATATAGTAATAAGCAGTTCAATAAGCAGACAAACAGTAAAGGAATTAACACAAGTATTTTGGGATGGTTCACACTATAAAGAGTGTTACGTCCACCACCAAGACAGTCAACCTTGGATTTAAATAGTGCACTATGTTTTCGACTAGATCTATTACAAAGAATATTCTCAATGGATCGTGTACAAAATATTGACTTGTATTTGGGGGTTTTAAGGAATTAAATATCTGTGTAAACATGATATTTAATTCGTGCAGAAGGATAGCTATTGAATGAAAGCAACAAGAAGTACAAAAATAAATGTTGATGCACAGCTTCTTGTTGTTGACGAGGACTTCTGGATCTGTTGAGGATCTCTTGAATGCACTAAGTAATAAGACTTTGAGTTGTTGTAAGTTTTCAGAGCAGTTCATCAAGTTGTTTCTTCAGTCTTTAATGGCAGTATTTATAGCATGAGCATTCTGAAGATCCGTTGGAGAAGACGAAGACTTAATAGCTCTATTAGGTTGAATGCATTAAATGCATGGGGCTGTCAATCAAGAATTTCCTCTTCGCAGATATCGAGTAGGGAATGAGTACTGAGATATTCTGGAAGTTGGGCAATCTGAATATCAGATCTGTGAGAGTTGTTGCAGACACTAGGTGACAGTCTGCTTTCCTGCTTTCACTGTTCAGTCTGTGAAAAGTCTTCCTGCTTAGCACACGTGGTTCTAAGTGAAGGTTGCTACTATTAATATTTTGTAGCCATGGTTTTGGAAAGGACGATTGGTAAATGAAGTTATATAAACTTCTGATGAGATCCTGTCAAGCCTAAGTTCAAGTCAAAGTCAAATGCTGATCAAGCAAGGAGAGTTCAAAACCAAGTGCAGAATAAATCAAATGAAGCCCGTAAAATGTGTGGAATATGATTGGAAGATTCAAGAATTCTATACCGCCTTGATTCGTGGGTTCATCGAAGATTCGGGATACTATAATGGATACTCGACGAGGCAAAAGAGGCTAGTGAGCGTGATCCAGAACAAGAAGATCGTGAGACTGACATTCTGGAGACCTTGCGGACGCAAGGTTTACATAGGCTTGCGACCGCAAGGCCTTTCATTTATCGGACCAACTTTCTGCCGACCTTGCGGACGCAAGGTGTCAAGGGGCTTGCGACCGCAAGGGTCCCCGAACCTGCCCAGTTGTGCCGTTTCAGCTTTCAAACAATTTAATATCGAAAAGGAAGCCTTCAAATGGGTCCCCATATATTCAGATATGACTTGGGGAGCTTTTAATAACTATTGGAAGACTTTTGGGGCCAAAATGCAATATTGGAAAATAGGCCCATGTAGAAAAACGGGATTGTTAGGGTTTGCTTTATTTTAGTTATTTTTAGGGTTTCTTTTTCTCCAAGTATTAGGGTTTACTTGTTAGGTTATAAATAGACCTCTTCCTTTCATTGTAAAACAATTTTTAGTTGATTTGAGATAATATAGTTTTGAGTGTTTTCTTCGAAACCTCCTTGTTCTTCATGAACTTGTGAATGCTTCGGTGTGATTCCGTTGTATTCGAATCCTAACTTATCAATAGGAATTCCATCCCTATTGTGTCGTTAATTCACAATACTTAGGTTCTTCAATTGCTACGAGTGCGGGTTGCGGCTGTACATGCCAAGGTTCTATTCGTGCTAATTGTTGGGTCGAGGTGTCACCCCCGCAAAACATCCTTCGATCCTAAGCTTCCGCCGCGTGTGTAAATCGGTCTTCAACGAAGCCTTCCGAGAAGATCGTATCATTTTGGTATCAGAGCAAAGGTTCGTTTCCACAATCTATCTTAATTTAAATTGTTCTTAATTAGTTATCTGTTTCTTTCTCTTCTTCCTTTGAACTAGGATCATCAATCCGACGTTTGTTCTTCATAATTGTGTTTTATTTGTTCTTTCAAACCCTAAAATCTTCTAGGGTTATAAATCAAAAAAAAAATTATTACTGTTCACGGAATTACTGTTCATCCGTTACTGTTCACCGATCACTGTTCACGTGTTACTGTTCGCCGGAATTACTGTCCATCCGGTTACTGTTCACCCGTGTCACTGTTCACCGGAGTTACTGTTCACGTCGCGGCACTGTTCATCCGTGCTGCTCATATTTAAAAAAAAATCCTGCTGTTTTAAATTAATTTGGGACAGCTTGATTACAAAAAAAGGAAAAAAAAAGAATTCGGACAAAAAAAAAAAGGTCCGAAAATATTAAAAAAAATACAGAAAAAAAAAATTCAGATTCAAAAAAAAAATTGAAATCTGAAAAAAAAAAGAAAAGAAAAGAAAATTGCTAGTTGCCGAAAAAAATTGTTATTGCTTGGAGTTCGAAATTGTTAGTTGTGCGAATTGAATAGCTTGAAGTATTGCCATCATCTAGGTTCGAAAATTAAAATCGAATCTTCTTTTACAAATTGATCTTTGAGCCTTTCATCCTTGGAATTCTATTCTTAATTCATTATTTCTATACGTAGAATTCTATTGTTTGAGTTTGGTTTGTTTACTTCTGAATTCACCGATTTATTTATTAGTTCTTTTAGAACTTTGAGGAATTGAAGGTGAGGGAGAGTAGGTAAACACGAGAGGAGTGATCATTGATTGAGTGATACACGTAAGGGAGTGTGTGAGATATAAACTTGTTTATTTCTAACATATTTTCTGCAGGTTTCATAATGTTTAAAAGTAGGAACACCATGGAAAGTAACTCAGATATGGGTAGTTTGTTAGAAGAGATGACACAACAGTTTGATAAAATGGTTAGGGAGCAAACGGAAGAGATGAGGGTGAGTTTTGATAGGTTGAAGATGGGAATGAATGAAAAATTAAAATATGTTGTTAAAACAAAAACAGATTTACCTAAACTTAAACATAGGGAGAATGGAGAACAACATAGAGGAGTTAGATTCAAAATTCCAGCCTTCTATGGTAAAAATGACCCAAAAGTATATTTAGAGTGGGAGAAAAAGGTGGAGGAAATCTTTGAAGGTCATAACATTCCTGAACTTAATAAGGTTAGAGCTGCCACCAAAGAATTTTATGGTTATGCGGTTGATTGGTGGGAAGGATTAAGGGAATGGAGATTTAGAAGTAGAGGGCCTCAAGTTGAGACTTGGGCTGAATTAAAAAGGGCGATGCAAAGAAAATTCGTTCCGGTTCACTACTCTAAAGATAAACCTTCAGAACCGAAATCTAGAGCTATGGTTAGACATAAGGAGGAGAATGAAAAGAAAAGAATTGATGAGAAAAAGATTGAGAAAGAAAATCTTGAAAGAATAAAGAGAGAGAAGTTTGAGAAGGAAAGATTAGAAAGAGAAAAGAAAGACGAACAAAGGTTGAAAGAGTTTTGAGAACTAATGGAGCTTGCATTCGAAACTTCACAACACATTCCACCTACAACAAATCAAGTTCTTGAAGATGAACACAAATTAAATGAGAGAAAGGCTAGTGAGGAAAAGAATATATAGAAGCTTTCACAAAAGGAGAGCTTGAGAGAAGAGAGAAAGGCTAGTGAGGAAAAGAAAATAGAGAAGCCTTCACAAAAGGAGAGTTTGAGTGAAAATAAAGAGAGTTTGGCTAAAGAGAATAGTGAGCTTTGTGAGATAGCCAAGAAAAAGGAGAGTGTGTGTCAAAACAAGAGTGAGAGGCCGGTTTTAGAAACTAGTGAAAGATGTGTGATAATCGGGCAAAAGGAGAGGAAAGATAGAGAGAGAGAGCAAAAGAAAGAGTGTGAGAAAAAGGAAGAAAGTGAGGCAAATTTTCATACTAACGAATTTGAATTGTTTTTGCCTAGTTTCATTGTTTCTCATTCACAGATTGTTCATGAGTTGAAGCCTACACCGTCTAAAGAAATTGTGAGACTCAAGGTTAAATACCAACAAGGTAAGGAGATTGTTGTAGAACCTACACTTTCTCAAAGGTATGATCTTACTCTTTCTTGGAAAATTAAGATATGTGGTGAATTGTTGCATGATAATCACCATGATATTGATCATAAGCTCAATAGTGTAGTTGTTGGGTTTGGAAAGTTAAATAGTCTTGTAGACACTTCAGTTATAGATGAGATTATTAGACCAATTAATTTATTACATAATGTACACCATAACTTTAGTGATAAATTCAGAATTGGGAAAGGTGTTGCTTTGAAAAATCTGATTAATCTTGTGAATGCCTTATTCATTCGTATGAGGATCCATTCATGGAAAGTACATTGGTTGATAAATTGGTAGGAGTGCATGGTGCATTAGAAATTGGAAAGAAAATTCTGAATTTTGCTTTGGGAAATTCTGAGTTTCATCAAGATGTGAGTTCTAAGCATGTGATTATGCATGATATTTCTAAGATGAATTATTTTGTTGCATGTCATAAGATTGTTGAAGTTCCCCATGAAGCATTGATGTTTCATAAGATTTATGGATTGCATATAGCTTCATTGAGGGATATAAATTGTGCTAAACATGTTAAACCTTGGAAAGGTTATGAGCTTCATGTTATTAAGGGATATAAGCATGTTTTGACTTATAGTCTGATTTTTGAGCATAAAGGGTGTTTATCCTTGAGATTGCACTCTGTTTGTAATTTCTTATTGTTGCATGATTCGTTATTGTTAAATATGAATATGCAAAAGATGAAATTTGTTAGATTAATCTTCAAACTTGGCGAATTTGGTTGTTGTCTCTTTCAAGTCAAAGGAATAAATGAGAAGACTTCAATTTTTGGTAATTGGAAGAAAGAGACCATAGAGTATGGAAAAATTATTTGTAATGAAGAAACCTTGACTTGTGATAAGTTGCTGAAAGAGGAAGTTGACTTTGGTAAAATGTTAATCAATTCATTGTTTTGTATGACTAATATTATATACATTGAATTGCTTAAAGATCTTATATTGAGCATGGGAAGAATTGATTATGGTAGTATCCTGTCTTATATAATCATTTTATTGATTTGCATGATTTATTGTATATGCTTTGGATTGCATAAAGTTGTGATGTTGAGCATGGTTATGCTAAAAAGGGGATTTACTAGGTTGATATTTGAACCCGGAGATGGAGTTTGGTTGATGCATAATAGTGAAAGGGACTTCGGTTGTGCTAAATTGAGTATGACGATATGTGATTACTTGATGAGTGTGAATTGGCGTGTTAACCACTTTGATCATCTTGCATCGCGTAGTGTTGTTATGTTTCTCCTACAGGTTTGGGCAATGATCAATGTGGAACACAAAGATGGATATGATGCCAATCAAGTTCGATTAATTCATGATCCAGGAAACGTGGTTTATATGGGCTTGGATGGAAAGCTCGTTCGAGAACAAGTTGATTTTGAACATGGCTACAATATGACCTCTAAAGTGGATTTACATGGTAAGATTAATGTGAGTTCATACTTTTCAGTTGCTAATTCGCGTCCATTTGATGTAGGTCCGGATTTGAGGACAAATCTTTTTGAAGAGGGAGGGAATGATGAGATCCTGTCAAGCCTAAGTTCAAGTCAAAGTCAAATGCTGATCAAGCAAGGAGAGTTCAAAACCAAGTGGAGAATAAATCAAATGAAGCCCGTAAAATGTGTGGAATATGATTGGAAGATTCAAGAATTCTATACCACCTTGATTCGTGGGTTCATCGGAGATTCGGGATACTATAATGGATACTCGACGAGGCAAAAGAGGCTAGTGAGCGTGATCCAGAACAAGAAGATCGTGAGACTGACATTCTGGAGACCTTGCGGACGTAAGGTTTACATAGGCTTGCGACCGCAAGGCCTTTCATTTATCGGACCAACTTCTTCCGACCTTGCGGACGCAAGGTGTCAAGGGGCTTGCGACCGCAAGGGTCCCCGAACCTGCCTAGTTGTGCCATTTCAGCTTTCAAACAATTTAATATCGAAAAGGAAGCCTTCAAATGGGTCCCCATATATTCAGATATGACTTGGGGAGCTTTTAATAACTATTGGAAGACTTTTGGGGCCAAAATGCAATATTGGAAAATAGGCCCATGTAGAAAAACGGGATTGTTAGGGTTTGCTTTATTTTAGTTATTTTTTAGGGTTTCTTTTTCTCCAAGTATTAGGGTTTACTTGTTAGGTTATAAATAGACCTCTTCCTTTCATTGTAAAACAAATTTTAGTTGATTTGAGATAATATAGTTTTGAGTGTTTTCTTCGAAACCTCCTTGTTCTTCATGAACTTGTGAATGCTTCGGTGTGATTCAGTTGTATTCAAATCCTAACTTATCAATAGGAATTTCATCCCTATTGTGTCGTTAATTCACAATACTTAGGTTCTTCAATGGCTACGAGTGCGGGTTGCGGCTGTACATGCCAAGGTTCTATTCGTGCTAATTGTTGGGTCGAGGTGTCACCCCCGCAAAACATCCTTCGATCCTAAGCTTCCGCCGCGTGTGTAAATCGGTCTTCAACGAAGCTTTCCGAGAAGATCGTATCAACTTCACTATGGGTAGTAAGACTTGTGGTAATTCACTTGATACTTGTACTTGTTATAATATTAGTACTTAGTCTTTTGTGGTGACAATTGTTAGTCGAGCCATGTTTATATAATTACATTATTTCTATCCATCTCGAGTTTGTATTGTATTGTTGGTTATATTGTACTCCAGCATGTTTAGTCGTGGAGTGTGTAGATTAGAGTTGTAAACTTAGTTTAATGTTGGGTTCCGGTTGTAACGTTGTGGGTCCTAACGGGCACAATAATAAGCTAGAAGGGGGGTTGAATAGCTTATTATACACTTAAAAACTTTTCAGTAAGTTCTTTGAAAAGTACTTTCAATCTATTGAAAAATTGAAGTAGCGGAAGTCTTTCAATGAAGGTGGTTCAGTGCCGCCGATAAGGACTACTTAGTGTAGACCTTAAATAACGAAGTTACTTAAGTTTGCTTTGTCAGAAAGGGTAAAGATAAATATAGTAATAAGCAGGTCAATAAGCGGACAAACAAGAAAAGGAATTGAAGTATTTTGGGATGGCTCACACTATAAAGAGTGTTAGCCCACCACCAAGCCAACCTTGGATTTAAATAGTGCACTATGTTTTCCACTAGATCTATTACAAAGAATATTTCCAATGGATCGTGTACAAAATATTGACTTGTATTTGGGGGTTTTAAGGAATTAAATATCTTTTTAAACATGATATTTAATTCGTGCAAGTGAGGATAGCTATTGAATGAATGCAACAAGAAGTACAAAAATAAATGTTGATGCACAACTTCTTGTTGTTGACGAGGGGTCTTCGGATCCGTTGAGGATCTCTTGAATGCACCGAGTAATAAGACTTTGAGTTGTTGTAAGTTTTCGTGAGTAGTTCATCAAGTTGTTTCTTCGTCTTTAATGGCGCATTTATAGCATGAGCATTTCGAGATCCGTTGAGAAGACGTAAGACTTAACAAATTTATTAGGTTGAATGCATTAAATGCATGGGGTCATCAATCAAGAGTTTCGCCTTCACGGATATCGAGCGAGGGAATAGTGCGAGATCTTACGGAAGTTGGGCAATCGAATGTCGGATCTATGAGTTGTTGCGGGCGGTAGGTGAGATCTACGCTCACACTTTCACTATTCGATGCGTGAAAAGTCTTCTGCTTTCGGAAAGTCTTTGTGAGAATGCAGATGTGGGAATGTCTCAATTTAAATTCAAACGATAAGGATAAACTTAAATTGATCCATTAAGAATTGCTGTGGACACGTCATGATCTTGGCAGTCTGCGAGACAAGGTCTGCTTGGATGTATGTTGCTTGGTCTTCGGTGAAGCATTGAAAAGGTCTTCGTGAACGTTGAAGTCTATAAAAGCTATACTTGGCAAAGTTCTATACACGGTTGCTTGCAGCTAATCGATCGCATCCCAATTAGCCGATGTATAAAACTAGTGTAATGTATGAGCATATATAAATCTAATTACAATAAGTATCAACAAGCGTCATCAATGACTTGGATTTATTATTTTATATAATTGCTTCACAATTGGTTTTTATTGCACGTGTCTAATAATGCGTCACGTGCTTTAAATTTTTGGTGAGATTTACTATCTTTTAGGTTGTTTTGTGTTTTAGAGCTTGTTAGCTCGGGTGCCATTCGTTATTTGCTTCCACATTTGTTGAGTCGTTGGTGTATCGTTGTTATAGACTTACCCCTTTAGCTTAATTATTATTGTTTGTGTACGACAGGATCTCGTGAGGTTCGGGTCGGGTTGGCCGATTCGTATTAGAGCAAAGTTATTCGATATAAATCTAATTACAATAAGTATCAACAATCTCCTCTATTTATATACGGTCATCATTACTACAAATGAGGGCTATAACCGACTATGTGATAGATAATAGCATGTCTAAGAGATTTATTCATTTTATAACGGAAGACATGCCTCTATCAAACAGTAGAGCACCTCAAGTGTAAAGACTAATCTAAGTGCATAAAAAGATAAGGAAATCATAGAACAACACACAGATCAGTAGCAATCAGTTTAAATAAATTTAAACTGAGTGTTTAAATTCTACGTAGATATAGAAGATGAAATAACAAGAACTTAAACAAAAGACAATTTTGAAAAATAATCTTACGTATTATAAGCGAAGTTTAATGTTTCTGAGTTTTTCAAAGATAGGATAAATACAAAGGTTAAGGGAAAAATAGATACACATTTTATCAAGGTCGTTTCCTTTCCTTTGTCTGCAGCTTCTTTCTCCCTACGCTGTCTCTCTAGCTCTTCCATTCTTCGTACGTACTCGTCATCGGCATCTGTGGGAGGTCTGGTGGAACGAGAGCGGTAGTCGAGTTCTTCACGAAGACGACTGTTCTCTTCCATCAGCATTCGGTTGATAGACTTCATTTGCTTCTCCTCCGTGATGGCCAGATCACGATCACGATGAGCATTCATGATGTTATGAGCAGAGTCGCGAGCTATATTATTGAGCTCGAGGACAGGAGGGCGGCTGTTGCCGAGATGCAGTGTGATGGCATGGAACAACTCGTAGAAGAGGGATGAGCAGAGCCGGACACATTCGTCGCGTTGTGCTTCGACATTGATCTTGACGTCTGTGAACTCGTGTCTCATCTGTCCAAAACGGGTCCATACATCTTCTTGAAATTGCCGAAGAAGAGCAGCAGTTCGGTCGTTGGCCTTGGACGCGGCAGTGGCGATTTCAGCGGTAGCGGTAGTAATGCTTGTAAGTTCGCCTAGCCTTTCATAAATAGCGTCCAGCCGAGATAAAATTTCAGCATTGGCCGGCTGAGAGATGGTTCCTGGCCAATGTGAATGTGAGCGGTACCGGCAGAGGAGGTGGCTTGAGGAGACAAGGGCCGGAAGGGCTGTTGGAGAGGTGGAGTGATGGAGTCGGAAGAGGTGGAGTCTTGGGTTGGAATGGTGTTGGTAGAAGAGGAGATGGTTTGAGGTGGTGAGGGAGGAGGTGTTGGTGGAGAGTCTAACTCAATGTCAGTGTCAGAATTTTCACTGACGATTGAGTGTTCGGGTAATGGGTCAGTGGAGAACCAGAAGGAGGGGGCAGGATAGAAGAGGCTTTTGGGTTTGCGAAGATGAGGTTGGGGTTGTGGTTGATCAGGGGAGAATAGATCTGCTACTGAAGAAAGTTCAAATAGGAATTTGGCAGCAGCAGAATCTATTGGTTTGGTAGGAGGGAGTTGGGTTGTTTGTGATGGTGTAGATGAGGTAGTTTGGGTAGGATGAGGTGAGATAGGGGTAGATGGGTTTGGAGAGTAGTTAAATGGTGAAGGAGGAGGTGTAGG
>CM028384.1:14954338-15029088 GCA_013146195.2 Codonopsis lanceolata | reverse complement strand
GGCCCTACCCATTATTTGCTACTTGTTTGTTATTATTTGCTTTCCGCGGCACGACCTTGGGATTTCGCCTTGGGATCCGGCGGGTCGTTACGCTTGGTATCGAGCTACGATTATAATTTAGCTTTCACCGGGATAGGTTCCTTGGCTTTGGGGGTTGGTTTGTGTGATAGATTTATTTTATTAACGCCGAAAGTTATTGTAGGTTTAATGGTGGATAATAGAGGAGGAGCTAATTCCTGAGGTGGCACGGTAGAGGTGCCGGTAGAGGTATTGGCGGTGGCGTAAATGCTAACGATAACCGTCAATGTAATATTCCTCCACCGCGAACACCGTAAAGAGCAAGATGAGGCGATGGCAAATATGTATCGTGGCATGCTTGATTTGATGAATCCAGATGAATCAAAGAGGTTTTGTAGTGGAGCAACAAGGGGGACCACCGAGCCACAGTAGAGAGGTGCCGAGGCAAGAGGCTAGGCATAATGATAATTCTATGCTTGAAAGATTTTTGAAGTTAAGCCGAGGCAATTTAATGGAGAGCCGACGCAAATAAAAGCCGAGCTGGATCGAACACTTGAGAAAATATTTGCACCATCGGGTTGCGATGATGAAACGTAAAGTTGTATTAGCGGTGTTCAAGCTGGGGTGCCGCCGAAGCATTGGCGTGTAATGGAGAAGTTGGGAACCGCATAGAGTCCCACGATATGGCCTACTCCTCGCTCGAGAGTCGAGCTTCCTATGTCCCGAAGTGGTTCGAGAGAAAAGAGAGAAAGAATTTTCGGACTTGGTGCGTGGGAGTATGATGACGCTTCACGATTCACCAGATTCACGAGTTGGCTCAGTATCGCACACATTTGATTCCGCATGAGGCTAGGAGAACACGTAAATTTGTTAAGGGTCCGAGGACGGAGAGTACAGAAATAGCTTTTTTTCTCATCGGCTCAGATTACAGGAAGGCCGTTGATAGAGCCTACATTATTGAGAGAGACATATTGATGAGCATCGCATTATGCCTATTTCGTTCTTCTCAGAGCCTCTGGGCAGCCATTGGGCGGAGTCATGGAGCAGTAATCGTGGAAATTTTAGTGGAGGCAATGATCGAAGAAAGGAAGTGGAAAATCTCTGCCGCGAAGGACATAAGAAGATGCAACAAGTGGCAAGGAGCTAGTACTACATCTACCGTGGATCGTAGCAAGTGGGCATTGGTTTGCTCTTATTGTTCCAAGATTGGGCATACGTAAGATAGGTGCGGAGTAAGAATGGAGCACCAATGGAGTGTTACTACCGTGGAGTTTCCGCATATGAAGAAGGATTGTCCTAAATTGAAGAGCAATCGCATGTGGGTTCTAGTCGACTACAAATTGAACAAAGAGAGATAGCGATGGAAAGCTAAAGTACGTGGTCGCGGTATTTGCTCTAGATCGAGAGAGGTGTACCGAAGTCTACAGCAGTTGATTGGAGGTACCGCTTCTATTTTCGGTAATGAGGCTCGTGTACTTATAGACCCAGATCAATCGATTCATATGTTGCATCGCATTTCGTTGATAAGCTATGTGTTATGCCCCCGCCTTTACCATATGTGCTTAGTATCTACCCCTCTGGGGAATGTTTGTTGGCTTCGGATATTTATAGAGCATGCGATGTACTTGTGGATAAACATGTGTTGCATGCGGATTTGGTGGTGTTACCACTCGTGATTTTGATGTTATTCTTGGTATGGATTGGTTGAGCACATATCATGCATTGGTGGATTGCCTTAGTAAAAGAGTCACTTTGCTTTGCCCGGGCGCTCCTAACTTGTGTTTTGGGAGATAATGCACCGAGTGGTTTACGCTGGCCATTTCTCGGCTTAAGGCTAGGAAACCGTTGTCGCGGGTGCACAGTGGTATCTTGCTCGCGTAATGACAAGGGTTTCTTCTTCTAATCTTGAAGATGCGCTGCTGTGTGTGAGTTCCCGGATGTGTTCTCTAGGATTTTGGGATGCCTGCATAGAGATTGAATTTGTATTGAGTTATTGCCTGGGACTACACCATTTCGGCGCCGTATAGAATGGCACCTATGGAGTTAAAGGAGTTGAAGATTCAGCCAGAGCTTCCTCGACATTGGCTTCATTAAGCTGCTATCGCCTGGGTGCGCCGGTATTATTTGTAAGGAAGAAAGATGGGAGCCTCGAGATCGTGTATTGATTATCGAGAGTTGAACAAGGCAACGATCAAGAACAAGTATCCATTGCCACATATAGATGACTTGTTTGATCAATTGCAAGGATCTGTTCTATTCCAAACTTGACTTGAGATTTGGGTACCAGCTTGAAGGTTAGAGCCGAAGATGTTCCGAAAACGGCCAGACGAGGTACGGGCATTATGAGTTTATGGTGATGCCATTCGGTTGACTATGCGCCAAGTGTGTTCATGGATTTGATGAACCGGTATTCCACAATTTTCTTGATTTGCTTGGTGGTTTTCATAGACGACATCCTTGTGTATTCTAAGTCTCGGATGAGCATGCACAACATTTCGGATGGTTTTGTCTATTCTTCTGAGAGGCAACTCTACGCCAAGTTTAGCAAGTGTGCTTTTTGGCTGAGGAGGTTTCATTTTTGGGGCACGTTGTTTCTAGTGCCTGGATAGCTGTGAATCCTTCAAGGTTGAAGCGATAATGAATTGGAGGCCAGGCCGATTCTTGAGTCGCGGAGTTTCTTGGGCTAGCCGGTTATCGGAGATTTATTGAGGATTTTCGAAGATACTCGCCATGACAAATTTGACTCAAAAGGCCGCATTTGTATGGGCGATAAGTGTGAAAAAAGCTTCAGGAGTTGAAGAAAAGGTTGATTACGGCTCAGTGTTAGCATTACCTAGCGAGGTGATAATTTTGTTGTTTATAGTGATGCTTGAAGAAGGATTGGGTTGTGTGCTTATGCAAAATGGGAAAGTGATTGCTTATGCTTCAAGGAAGTTGTCTCGTGAGATGAATTATCCTCGCATGATCTTGAGCTCGAATTAAATTTCTTTGCACAAGTGGAAAGCATTATTTGTATGGTTCGAAGTTTGAGATTTTCACAGAGACCATAAGAGTTTGAAATATCTCTTCTCTCGAAAGAGTTGAACATGAGACAGCGGAGATGGATGGAGAAATTGAAGGATCACGATTGCACTATATTGTATCATCAGGGAAGCGAGCGTTGTTGCAGGATGCTTTGAGTAGAAAAGTGCACTTGTCTTGTTTGATGATGCGGGAATGGAAAATGTTGGAAGATGTTCGCGATTGGAATCCTAGCGAGGTTAATCATGGAGTATTATTTGCTAGTGTGCGGGCTATTCGGCTTTATTGGAGAAGAATAAGGAGACTCGGAAGAAAGATCCGAGTTGGTGAAAATCATTGATGGTTTGAAAGAGAATAAGGAGAATGAGTTCGCGATGAACAGGGATGGGATTTTGACATTTAAGGGTAGAGTTTGTGTTCCTTCAGTTGAAGATGTGAAGCGGCTTATGGATGAAGGCTCACAAGGCAAAGTATACTATCCATCAGAATACGAAAATGTATAGAATTTGAAAAAGCAATTTTGGTGGAGTGGCATGAGCGGCGGATAGCGGATTATGTGTCGAGTGTCTCACTTGTCGGCGAGTAAAGCGGAACACAAAGGCTGCAAGGGGTTATTCTGGCCGTTGGATATTCGGAGTGGAAATGGGAACATACGATGGACTTTGTTCGGGTTTCCACGTACTGTAGAGTTTTGATGCCGTCGGGTTGTTGTGGATCGGCTCACGAAGTCGGCTCATTTTATTCAGATTGCGATGACTTATTCATTGAGTCGATTAAGCGTGTATGCGGAGATTGTTAGATTGCACGGGGTTCAGTTAGTATTGTTTGGACCGGGATCAGAGGTTTATCGAGGTTTTGGCGGGCTTTGCAAGGCTATGGGGACCAAGTTGAATTTTAGCCTGACTTTTCACCCTCAGTCAGAGAGACCGATCAGAAAGAAACATTCGAGATACTTGAGGATATGTTGCGGGCTTGTACGATTGATTTTAAAGGGAGTTGGGATACATCTTCCTTTGGCGGAGTTCTTGCATACAACAATAGTTACGGTCGAGCATCGAGATGGCAGAGTATGAGGCTCTTTATGGGAGGAAGTGTAGATCTCCTATTTCTTTGGGGACGAGGTTGGAGAAGCTAAATTATGGGGTTCGAAATTGTTCGGCGATGCTGTGTTGAGAGTGTGAAGATAATTCGAGATAGATTGCTCACCGCTCAAAGTCGACAGAAAAGCTATGCGGATAATAGAAGGAGAGATTTGGAGTTTCAGGTTGGAGACTTTGTGTTTCTTAAGGTATCGCCTAGAAGGGGTACCAAGAGATTCGGGAAGAAAAGGAAATTATCACCGAGGTTTGTTGGACCTTTTGAGATTCTGGAGCGAGTTGGGAGTTTGGCATACAGGGTGGCTTTACCGCCGTCTTTGTCAGAGATCCATAATGTATTTCATGTGTCTATGCTTCAGAAATATCTTAAGGATGATTCCCATGTTCTTGAGTATGAGGAGATTACTTTTCAGCCGGATTTGTCTTATGTGGAGCAGCCGGTGAAGATACTTGACACGAAAGAGCAAGTTTTGAGGAGCAAGAGAATTCCATTGGTGAAAGTCCTTTGGAAGAATCACGAGATCAAGGAAGCAACTTGGGAGACCGAGTTGGAGATGCGAGAGAAATATCCTCATTTGTTTGATGACTACGGTAAGAATTTAGGGGCTAAATTCCTTAAAGTAGGGGAGAATGTAAAACCCTAAAATGTTGCTTGATTGTGTTATGCATGGATTCATACATTGATAATCATCATGAATATGTTCATTTAGCTCCCGTATATGTTTAGAGTCAATAGCATGATCGTTGACGTCGTTTGAGATGCACGTATGCATTTTTCTTTAACGAGATGCTTTGAATCTCGGGTTTAAGATTTATGTTGTAACTTCATGGATAATTGTTAGAGGGCATTTAAAACATCATTAACATGCCTTGGATATTGGTTAGATGTTGATTGCATCGTCGGTTTGGTTGCTAGTTTGATTCTAGCGAAAACCCTTTTCAGTTTGACTTTTCCGGTCGTCGTTCGGGCGAGTTCTGCCTGAGTTCTTGGCCATGTTTTGATGAGGTTTGAGACTTGATTCCTTTGGTTATAGATTGGAGGACATTAAGGTTGAATTGTAGACCAATTTTGGCTTGGAAGGACTCGAGAACGCACGCGGGAGAGGCCGGGATCGAGCAAGGATTGAACAAAACCCTAAATGCTGAAAATGCCTTTGATGCGGTCGCATCACCCTAACCCTAAGCGACCGCAAGGGCCAATTTCCAGAAAGTCGGATTTTGGTTCCTGTTTGTGTGCTGTCCGAATGTTTGACCAATTAACCCATTTTTAAGCCACACCTTGACCCAATTACTTAACCTAAACTAATCCTAAACACCTATTAAGAGATTAGGGGCTAATTAGTGGCTTGATTAGTGATCTAATCCCCATATAAAACCCAAAGAAACTGCCGCATTCTTCATTCTATTCGGCCAGCAGAAAAGTCGACTTCCCTCTTTTCTCTTCTTGCGAATTCTGGGAGCACTCAAAGAGCTTGAGAGAGAGAGCTTGAGGAGGAGATTCGTGGGTCTTGAAGGGCTGATCTTGGAGGCCATTAATGGAGTCTTCATCTTCCCCATTCTACCTTCAAGGTTGAAGAAAGAGTTGAGGAGAAACACCATTGTTAGGGCACGAATTCTCAGCTTGTTAGGGCTAAGTTTTTGTAAGTTTCTACCTTTCTTCTCCTTCTTTTTAGGCTCCATTGACCCTAGGGAATCAACCATGTGTGCTATTTGGGTCAATGGAAGCCATTGTTAGGGTTTATAGAAAATGTATGAACCCTAGGATTTCAAATTCATGTTAGAACTTGATTGGCCTATGTGAGACCATGATTATGTGAAATTCATGTTCTAAATTGCCTATTGAACTTGATTATGTTGTGTATTCATATAGATTGATGTTAGTTTGGTTGAGATGCTTGGAGGGTGATTTGCCCTAATTTGGTTTTAGCTTGCAATCTAATGATGTTAGCTTGATTAATATGTTTTACAAGCTTAATAGAGCACATTGAATCATGTTGTGAATTTTAATCATGATTTTAAGGTTATGGTTGGTATGATGACTTGGATGAAATTATGCACAAGATGGCTAAATTATTCTAAGTTGCATTGTTAATTAGTTTGTGGGTTTATATGAGTATATATTACTTGTGCTTGGGTTTTAAGTCCAGCTGGCGTCGGTCTGTTGAGTCTTTGGTGAGACGATACATCGTCTTCACGAATTATGGGATTCGTGATCGCGATGTATCGCTGCCTTTGCACACACCCCTCCATCGATGGCCACGGTTGGGGAAGTAGTTTATCTTAGTTGTAGTAATACACATGACTTTGATAACTATGGAACTCGGCGGAGGCTTGTCTCGGGACGTCGATATCTACGAGAGGATATCGAGGGCACATAAGGGTTTTGCACGTGTTTTTGCAGGAGCGACACGCGCGGAGGAATTTCGGTAATGGTATCATATCCCTTATATATATGAATTGTTTCACAAGTGCTTAAGTAAATAACGTGCTTGATGAATTTGGATATGATATGATATTTGTGTTGGTTTCTTACATGTTATACTTAATAGATAACATATTGATTTAAGTTGTTAAGCATATATGCTATCACATGAATATTATGGGAATGTGTTTTATGCCAAAGGTATAATTATTGTTGTTTAGGACTAAAATGCCTTGACATGGTTTTATGATGAGATGTTATACTTTAACGATAACATATTTATTTAATGTCGAGCATGGATGCCATGACATGATTTTATATACGGTTATTTCATGACGATAGCATGATAAATTTTATGATTGAGCATTATGCCATGGTAGGAAGTTATGGTTAGTAACTTACTAAGTCTTTGTGACTTACTTTTATTTGTTGGTTGTGTTTCCCTAGATCCGAGTCGCACGAGCGGATCCAAGTAAATCCAGAAGGTTACGTTGGCAAGGGATTCTTTTGGCAAGGTTGCTACATAGTTGTTCATTTTGTTTTTGGTGAGGTCGTTGGGATGATGAAGTTATGTAAACTTCATGATTTGGGTAGCAAACCTTAATATGATTGTAATGTGGTATTTATGATGTTAGCTTATTCTTTTGGTAGCCAACCGGTGGTGGTTGTGCTTGATGTATATTTATGGTTATATCTCCATATGCTTACTTGTTGTTAGTACTTATAATTGTTAGTACTTAAGTTGTTGGTAGCCGAAATGGTTTTAGTCGCTTGGTAAAATTTGGTAATTATGTTTTAGCATGTTATATTGCTAGTTAAAGTATTATGTTTTTACTCCGGCATGTTTTTTAGCCGTCGAGTTGTTAGACTAGAGTCTTAGACTTAGTTTAATGTTGGGTTTCGGCCGTAGTTTCGCCGATGACTTGGTTTTCATTTTATGCTATATATTTGAATTGCATAACAGGGAGTTTGTTCTACGTGCCCAATGTTGCGGCACGCGAGTCGAATTTTTGGGACCGAGAGATTAATCATCTCTTTGGTTGTTTTAGTTTGAGCTTGTTAGCTCGGGCGCCACTGTTTTATTTCATTTGCTTCCGCATGTGTTTTAAGTTGTCGGTGTATCGCCGTTATGGCCCTACCCATTATTTGCTACTTGTGTGTTATTATTTGCTTTCCGGCGGCACGACCTTGGGATTTCGTCTTGGGATCCGGGTCGGGTCGTCACATAAATAGTGCACTATGTTTTCCACTAGATCTATTACAAAGAATATTCCCAATGGATCGTGTACAAAATATTGACTTGTATTTGGGGGTTTTAAGGAATTAAATATCTGTGTAAACAGGATATTTAATTCGTGCAGAAGGATAGCTATTGAATGAAAGCAACAAGAAGTACAAAAATAAATGTTGATGCACAGCTTCTTGTTGTTGACGAGGACTTCTGGATCTGTTGAGGATCTCTTGAATGCACTGAGTAATAAGACTTTGATTTGTTGTAAGTTTTCAGAGCAGTTCATTAAGTTGTTTCTTCAGTCTTTAATGGCAGTATTTATAGCATGAGCATTCTGGAGATCTGTTGGAGAAGACGAAGACTTAACAACTCTATTAGGTTGAATGCATTAAATGCATGGGGCTGTCAATCAAGAATTTCGTCTTCACAGATATCGAGCAGGGAATGAGTACTGAGATCTTCTGGAAGTTGGGCAATCTGAATGTCAGATCTGTGAGAGTTGTTGCGATGGTGACGATCTGCTTTCACCTTTCCTTTCATTCGATCGTGAAAAGTCTTCCTGCTTTTCGGAAAGCTGTTTCGGCGGGTTTGAGATGTCAGGGAATGTCTCAATTTAAATTCAAAGTGATAAGGATAAACTTAAATTGATCCATTAAGAATTGCTTGACTGGACACGTCATGATCTTGACTGAGTGCAGACAAGGTTTGTCGTTGTATGTTGTAGCAGGTCTTCCGGTGAAGCTTTAAAGAGGTCTTCCGCTGAACCTGTTGAAGTCCTATAAAAGCTATACTTGGCAAAGTTCTATACACAGTTGCCACGCTAATCGATACGCATCCCAATTAGCCACTGATGTATAAAACTAGTGTAATGTATGAGCATATATAAATCTAATTACAATAAGTATCAACAAACGTCATCAATGACTTGGATTTATTATTTTATATAATTCCTTACAGGTGGTTTTATTGTACATGTCTAATAATGCGTCACGTGCTTTAAATTTTTGGGCTAAGAGATTTACTATCTTTTAGGCTGTTTTGTGTTTTAGAGCTTGTTAGCTCGGGTGCCATTACGTTATTTGCTTCCACATTTGTTGAGTCGTTGGTGTATTGTTGTTATAGACTTACCCTTTGCTTGTTAATTGTGTGTTTTGACGGCACGACCTTGGGATCTCGTATTGAGGTTCGGGTCGGGTTGTGACAGTTGGTATTAGAGCAAAGGAAGTTATTCGATCTTTGGGAACTCTCTCACATGAACTAGTGCCGAAGCATGACTCTCCGCCCAAAGGCTTCATGTGGTAAGAGCTGCCAGATAGGTGTCTTCTGTTGGCACGCGAGGAAGCTCGCAACGTGAGAATTGGTATCAGAGCTATTAGTTTCGCTGTCTGCCGGGATAGGTCCCTTGGCCTAGTTGGGGGTTGGTTTTGTGTGATTTTTTTTATATCTTAACGTCAAGTGTTATTGTATGTTAAGACGGTAGAAACTAGAATGGGTTTTAACACTGGTAGAAATGCCGGTGGTGACGAGCATAAGGTAGTATTAGTAGTGTTCATGTTTGAGAGTCCACCGGAGTATTGGTGGCAAGTGTTATGAGATTATTGGGGACAACAAGATGTACCAAGAGTGTGGAAGAACATCAAATGGGAGTTCAGGGCACATTGTATTCCTGTAGTGTCTTAGAAAAATGAGAAGATAGAATTCATTATGTTAGAACTGGTAGTTATGATTGTGGTTCAATATTTACTGATGTTTACGGAGTTAGCTCGTTAGAGTAGAGTTTGTGAAAGGATTAAGGATGAAATATCGTAGATAGCTTGTTCTATTATAGCATGCAGATTATCGAGGGGTTGTGGACCATACTTATGGGATAGAGTTAGATATCGAGGGATGTGCTCAAGAGAGGACCTCAAGGACTATTAAGGATGATGTTGAATTTAGAGGGCAGGTAGTACCTCATATAGTTAGACATTATAACCCATAGCCTAGTAAGCGGAGTGATGCTTCTACCTATAGTTATAGATGACGAGGTGATGACTTGTTGTATAGATTTTGTTTGGGAACAGGAAATACCGAACGTAGGCGTTGGAGTAACGCAGGTAAGTATTCTGCTTGTGACGGTGACCACATTAGAAAGGATTTCCCTAAGTTGAGGATTAACGAGTCTAGAAGTGCTAATTAACGGTCTAGTGACTCTAAGAAAGATGGTGATTGACGACCTAGAGTTTGAGGTTATATGCACGCGTGGCGGTTGGCCATTGCGGAATTTTGAGACCTACCCGAGATAGGAGGTAATCCATTATACGTATAATACTGTTATTATTGTTGTTATTATGAGTACGCATTGTATCGGTAGCTCATATGCATTCATGTATACATTGCATTTTGTGTTGAGATCTATTAATTGTTGGTTATCCCCGGTTTATTGTTATGATCGAGGATGATACCCCGGTATGGGATTGGTTTATGGTTTGAGTGAACCTTGATTTGTCGGTAGGCAATCAATTGTGGTATGGAATGGTGGTTATGTAAGCCTATACAGATGACCATATTATACATGTATAAAGAATGAAAATATAATCATGTTTATAAGATGCATATTGAGTTTGTATACTATATAGAGATATGTGTATTGTTATAAGTAATATATTTATACATTATTATGTGGTTATTATGCGAGTAAGATATGCTCAAATCACACGGATTATAACTTAGTGGTTTTGAGATGGATTATGGTTGTTACGGTGAGTATACCATTTTATCACGACTATTGAGATGTCGATATTGCGTGAGGATATTATGTGTGTGCTTTGTTGTCGACAAGATTTTTAGTTAAGATAATAATAGATTTTACGGAGTATTAATGGTTGGGCCGGGGGTACTACAGTGAATATTACCTCTTTTCGTTGGATTTACTATGAAATTTTCGTTAGGCGAGTATACTAGATATACGGACCTTGTTATTTGTTAGAATTGTCATTGCTTAATGAATTATCATGATGGAAACTAATGAGTATGTTTTCTTGGTTTTGTGTTATGAATATGTATGATTTGATTGGTAATCACATGAGCTATAGTAGTTGTTTGATTAACAAATATGCATGGCTTTAAGTTACATGAGTTATATGGATTATATGAGTTGCATGAATTGCCTGAGTTACATGGAGTACATAAGCTGAAGTATGATGATACTTGATGATTGTATATCACATTTGCATGATATATGTATATACATCTAGCGTTGTTAGTGATAAGAATTTTACCATTCACTTGATGATTAAATTATGAATGAAACATGCTTGTTGTTTATGGAGTATAGACATGACTAGTATGGGCACATGTATTGTCTTTGTTACGGGTGTTAATATATTCCTTTATATGGGTATGCATAGTAAATGTGTTGTATTTGATCATGAACATGCTTGTGTGCATTAGTAATAAATGTACTTAATGGATATAGTTGTATTTGATCATGAACATGCCTATGTTCATTAGTAAGAAGAACTTGCTTAGTCTATCGCATAATAGATCTTGAGTATCATTGTCTAATGACTATGCCACCTTTAATCTGTTGCATTATTATGTGAGACTGTAGTGAAGGATGCTTAAAATTTTCTCATGAACCTTCACATCCTTACAACGGAAGCTTTTGAAATCTAATTCAGCCGGTACCCTGAATTGGTGATCAAAAGATATTCGTTGGTGAACTAAGATTGGTAGCAAGTAGGTTAGAAATTGACTAAACATATTACCAAATGGATTGGACAGAAATGGAATGAATTATCATTCAATGCTATTATGTGTTCTTATGTGTTTTATCCATGATTTGGAAATCGCGAGTGTGGTTTGCATGATTATTCATATTGACTTGTTTGTTTCAGGAGCGTGTTGTGGGACACTCTTCTTTAAGTTTGCAAATTGCTCTATCGGCAATCTTAACTTCTTATGATTTAGAATTTCTTGTATGAAAGTCTCATGTTGTGGCTCCGAAACAAATAGTTTCGGGAGATTACTGTTTATAATTTCTTTGAATATGCTCTTGTGATATGTTCGGAATTCACATGGTCAATTAATTAATAATGGAATTTGTGTGTGCTTTCGCGACTCAAGTATGAGTCAAGTTATTTTCGATCTTAAGTGTTTGGTATTGCTATGATTATTGGGAGATTTTGAACAGGTGAATGTGGATTTTTGTAGTTTGATTCTCGACTACTTAGTTTGATTAATACGGTAGTAGACTCGGAGATTTGAGTCTAGGTTGATGGTTTTGAGCTTGACTGTTCATTCGGAATTCAGAGACAACCGTGACCGCTGTCTCAAGGTGTTTGTTGTTGGGTGATGACCTAACGTTGGATTGTGTTACGGTTTAGAATTCGGGATAAATTAGTTTTAAGGGGGAGAGGATGTATTACCCTGATTTCTGGTTAGCTTGAATTGCGTGTGATGTTCGCATTTCTTCCTTTTGTTGATTGTATGTTCGGTTTGTGAGAGAGTCTAGATGTGTGTGAGTGACCACATTGAGACCAAAACACTACTAAGATAGGTTCCATAGTTGTTGACTTGCTAAAGTCACAAGTCATAACTCGACGTTAGTCGGAATGCGGCTCAGTTGAGAGTTTACTTGTGTTGTTTGTGTTCATGACCTTGGTCAGGTCCTAGATCTTTATATGTTTGTTAAAGACTTTTTTATATGTGTTAGAGTTCAAGTTGGAGGTGTTCCTTAAGTCTATTAATGGTTTGGATGCGTTTGAGATAGCGTTCGTGTTTATCGCGTAGTTCAAGATTGAGTCGTTTGATCATCTCGTCTTTCGGAGTTCTTATTCTCCTAGTTGTTATTTAACTGCTTAGAAGTATTCAAGGCTATTCATTTGGCCTCTTGACTTTATTTAACTCTCATACGATTTCTAGTTTGATCGGTAGTTCATTCGTTGTTTCGTTTGCAAGTTGTTATGACTTGATTCAGATCCGTTCCGGTTGTTTCATGTGTTTTTCGGACTTTTTACGGACATGGTTTGGATATTTTTTCACCCTAGGATTGATTAGGGTTGAGTTTGGGGTCAATTGGACTTCATTTCAAGCCTATTTCTCTATTTTGGACTGAGTGCTCGCTCAGTAGAGGGACTGAGCTGCCACACAGTTTCCAGTAGGTTGGCTTGGCTGAAAAGAGGACTGAGCACTCGTTCAAGGAAGGGACGAAGCGACCACTTTCCTCTGACTCTCTTTCGGACTGCTTCGTTTATTTGATGTTTTTACCCAATTTAACCTTAATGAACTCACTCTAAACCCTCCCTAATCCACCCTCCTTGGTCCTAATTGTGTCCTAACTTGGTTGCTTAGTTTTAAGGGTGATTTAAGTGGTGTAATGGAGAGATTAGTAAGGTAAAAATCAGATTTTGTGTACCACATTGTGGTGACACTTGTCCTACTCACTCCTTGACCATTTTTAACCCACGAGACAACTTTGGGAGCCTCATTTGCAACCATTACTCTCCAAAAACGTGGAGAGCCATTTCCATGGAGACTCCTTGGGTTCTTGAAGGGTTTGCTTGGTCTTTCTTAGCTCCTCGTCTCCATTGTTGAAGCCAAGACCGTAGAATTGAAGCCCTTCTCTTCTACTCCACTTCTAACCGATTGGATTTTGGTTTCTTTGATTATGTGAAGCTTGAAGGTAAGCTACTATACTCCTCTTTTGGATTTTGTTCTCATTGACCCTAAGGAAAACAAAGGGCTTCTTATTTGAGGTCAATAAGTACACATGTATGTTTTATGTGATTTTATTTTGAGTTTGAAGAGTGAACTTGTTAAGAATCAAGTGTAGGTTAACTTCTATGATTAATGAAGTATGTTATGAAATCTCATTTTGTATGCTTGGGCTTTGAGCATGATGGTTATATAATTTCCTAGAAACCTAGGGTTTGACATGATGCTTATGTAGTAAATGGTATTACTTGTGTTATGAAACATTTTGGGGTTTCTATTGAATATTATGAATTATTGGAATTACATATAGTTATATGTTTAAGGTTTGGGAGCATTCTTGATGAACTCCTATTTTTGGTTGTGAGCATGATAAAGGAATTGTTACTTTGGTTCATATACTGGAAATGTAATGTTTGACTTTAATGGATTAAGTTGACTTTCATGTATATAAGAGTATGTTATTCAACTTTAATTCATGAATTTAAGGTTGTGAACATGCTTGATGAATTTATATTTTAATTATGAGCATGTTAGATGAATGTCTATTTTGGGTGGAAGCATGCTAGATAAAATTCTATCTTGAGATACATGCTTGAAATGTGATGATTGACTCTAATTAATAAGTGTTAATCTATGAACCATGTTTTGGGATTTTGTTGGGAAGGTATGGATTATTTTGGGTTACACAATGTTGTTGACCTTGAGAACTTAGCTATGAATATGAATTAATGAACATAGGAGGGTTATGATGCAAATAGCTTCTACACCCTAAAATTTGGAAAGTGTAGAAATGACTCGATGGAGTCGATTATGGGATTAATAAGAACATAGTGAATTACATATTGAGATCCTACGAAATTTGGGGTAGTTTGATGGAGGTTACACCTCTGAGAGGGGGCTAAGTTATGAGTTTGGAAGGGGTTAGACAGAAACTACCAATATTCTCTCTCTAAAAACCCTAGTGCCGCCGTCTTTTGGAGTTGCTGTTTTGGTCTTCCGGCTTTCTCATGGCCGCGGCCATGAAGGAAACGGAGGCAGGTGGTCCAGCCCCTCCCTCTCCTTCTCATCTCAAATCGTTTGCTTCCCTTTTTATTGCTAATACTTCTTCTCCACAGTCTGATAATTTGTTTATTCCTCCTGCTTCATACAAAGGAGAGCCGGCTCTATGTTTGACTCCTGCTCAAGTCTCGGCCTTTGCCAAGCCTTTTCAGCTCTCTCTTGTTGGTAAGTTCTCTCACGGGCGTCCTTCTATGGAGATTATGAGGAGAGAAATCCTTACTTTTGGTCTCAAAGCTGCGGTCACAATAGGTCACCTTGATTCTAAGCATGTTCTTATACAAACTAATCACGAGGCTGATTTTCAGCGATTGTGGATTAAAGATCAGTGGTATGTTGGCGCCTTTCCTATGCGAGTTTTCAAGTGGACTCCAGATTTTCGAGCAGATATCGAAAGCCCTATCGTGCCTGTTTGGCTTTCGCTCCCTAGCCTCCCGATATATCTGTTCAATAAGCAAGCTTTATTCTCCATTGGTAACTTGATTGGTACTCCGCTCATAATTGATACCCCTACTGCCACTCTTTCGCGGCCTAGTGTTGCGCGAATCTGTATTGAAGTTAACCTAACCAAACATATTCCAAATCGAATTTGGATTGATAATGGGATTTCTTCTGGATTTTGGCAAGCTGTTGAGGCTGAAAGGCTCCCGCTGTATTGCTCTTACTGCCATCGCCAAGGCTATGACGGCTTTTCTTGCAAAGTTTACAATGGTAATAAAGAACCAGCTAAGGCCACAGATCAACCATCGGGTCCCGAAGCCCCTCCCGCTTTTGTTGCTAACAAGGAACCTGTTAAGGCCACCGACCGCCCATCGGGTCCAGCAGCCCCTCCGGCTCATGTTACAAATCATCAGACTCCTCAAGCTATGGCCAAAAACCCGATCTGGAAAGCCAAAGAATCCAAGGCATCTACATCTGTACAGAACGATATTCCTACAGCTCCTAGTTGCTCAGATATTAATAAAGGTTTTGAAGATGATCAAGCCACAAGAGGAATGCAAGGTAATAATTATGATGCCCCTCATATTGTTGTTGATTCTCCCTCTTCTCAGAATTCCCCCTCTTGTTTGGATGCTAATGATACTGCTGCAGCCGACCAAGTCTTGAAAAGTAATCAACCTCATATTCCTGTCTCTCCTCCTATTATTAACAATAATGAATCTTCTTTGCCAAGCAACCATGTGTCACAGCCGTCTGATGCTACTCATAAGATTAACCCTTCAGAATCATCTCAATCTCCACACGCTATCAATTCTGAATCGGATGCTCCTCAGCCTATGGAAGTGCCGATTACTACTTCTCCAAATAGATTTGATGTGCTTCAAACTTTTGAAGATGATGATCCTCCTACAATTAATGCTGGTTTGGATGCTTTGAATTTACAAACAGATTTGCCAAAAAAGAAAGGTCGAAAACCTAACAACATTCCTCCTACGGATAGAACCACTCGATCAAAGTCTCTTGATAAAACTCACGATGGCAAAAACACTTCTGTTTCCTATGACGATTAATCTCCTGAGCTGGAACCTTCGGGGAGTAGGTAACGACTCCACAATTACTCGGTTGAAAAAGTTAGTTTCTCTACATAATATTTCTCTTATTACTATATATGAGCCTATGCTAGACCTATCTCAACTTCCTTTGCTTGCTCGAAAGCTGAAATTTCGTTTCTACTATCATAATGTATCTAATAAAATTTGGGTTTTGGCTAAGTCTTATTATAGCTGTCAGATTACCCATGATTCTGTTCAACATATCAACCTGAGCATTCGACATTACTTGTGGCGGCTTCCAGTAAATGTGACTGCTGTCTATGCTAAATGCACATCTCAAGAGCGACAATCTTTGTGGAACGATATAATTGACTTGGGCTCTGATTTTGATATTTCTCCATGGTTGGTCTGTGGCGATTTTAATATTACACTGTCCCCTCAAGAGAAATTGGGTGGCTCGGGTTGGGACCGTCAAGGTGCTTTTGAGTTTCAAGCTTGTCTCAATGCTGCCGGTTTATCTGATCTCGGTTATGAAGGCAGTAGATACACTTGGTGCAACAATAATCAAGGCCAACGTACCATTTTTCAGCGCATTGATCGGGCTGCTTGTAACTCGAGTTGGCTGTCGAACTTTTCTGCGACTTCGGTGACCCATCTCAATCGCACTTGCTCCGATCATTCTCCGTTGCTCATTAGTATCACTAGTTCCAGAATGTCTCGGTCGTATCAATTTCGGTTTTTCAATGTGTGGGCTTCTCATCATTCATTTATCGATACTGTAAAATCTGCATGGAGTATTAATGTTTGTGGCAGGCCTTTAATCAGATTTACTAACAAATTAAAGAATGTTCGTGCAAGTCTCAAGAACTGGAACCGTGATGTGTTTGGAAACATTTTTCAAGCCATTAAAATCGCTGAGGACAATGTTCTAGATAAGGAGGTCTTATACGAAAATCAGAATTCCGAGGCTAATCGAGCTGCCCTACATCTAGCCCAAGCTAATTTGAAGTCCAAGCTAAAACAGGAGGAGGAATTCTGGAGACAAAAATCGCATCTGCGATGGTTGCAGGATGGAGATGGTAATACTAAGTTGTTTCATGCCTCGGTTAAACAAACCCGTCTTAAATTGGCCATTCATCGTATTAAAGATATTCATGGGGCTGATGCTACAGATGATTCTTCTATCAAGGCGGCAGCAATTGAATTTTATAAAGAGCAGCTTAAGGCTTGCCCTTGTTCCTCAGATGATTCTCTTCTTGACGTTATTCCTCATTTGATCTCTCCCGATCAGAATAATATGTTGTCCGCTCCTCCCTCTCTTGAAGAAATTAAAAGCACTTTTTTCTCGCTTAATGGTGACAGCGCGGCAGGTCCAGATGGTTTTTCTGGACGTTTTTATACATTATGCTGGGATATCATAGCTAGTGATCTTCATTTAACTATTTTGGAATTTTTTGCAGGCTTTGAGTTGCCAAAGTCCTGGACTAGTACTCTGATTATTACCATTCCCAAATCCAATCAGGTGGAGACTTTTAAAGACCTTCGTCCTATTAGTCTTTGCAACTTCTGTAATAAGGTCATCACTAAAATTCTCGCCTCTCGGCTTGCCGTCCTCCTCCCTGATATCATCTCGGAAAATCAGAGTGCGTTTACTAAAGGTCGTCTGATTCATGATAATCTTCTTCTTGCTCATGAGCTGACTCATCAGCTTGGAAAAAAAATCAATGGCTCCAACACTAATATTAAACTGGACATGGCCAAGGCTTTCGACAGAGTAGACTGGCTCTATCTGATCAAAGTGCTTCGTAAGTTTGGGTTTGGAGAACCTTTTATCGATATGGTTTGGAGGGTTATTTCTAATAATTGGTTTTCTGTCTCGATCAATGGATCTTCAGCTGGCTTCTTCTCCACATCCCGAGGTCTCAGACAAGGTGATCCTTTTTCTCCCAGCCTTTTTATTATTGCCGCGGAAGTCCTAAGTAGAGGTCTAAACAAGCTTCAGTGTGACAACCCTGGATATGCTTTCTCTTCTTCCCCCTGGTGCCCTATTGTCTCGCACTTAGCCTTCGCCGATGACATTGTCATTTTTTGTAACGGCAACAAACATTCTCTTCTGAGGCATAAGCAGCTGCTTAGTAATTATGAAAACTTATCTGGGCAACTTATTAACCGGAATAAAAGCTGCTTTATGGTTTCTAAAAAGTGTTTAGCCTCTCGTATCTTGTCTATTAAGAGATCTGTGGGTTTTTCTCATAAGCCCCTTCCCATCATATATTTGGGATGCCCTCTTTTTGAGGGGCAAAAGAAGAAGAATTTATTCGATATCCTATTGGAAAAATTGCAGCTCCGAATTAATTCCTGGATGGGCGCTTTTTTAAATCAAGCGGGTAAAGTGACCCTCATTAATTCAGTGTTGAATTCTATAATCATGTACCAATTTGCAATCTTAGACCCCCCGGCCTCAGTTGTTAATCAAATCAATAGAATGCTCTCCAACGTTTTTTGGGGTTCTATTGAGGGTAAGAATAAAGCTCATTGGGTTTCTTGGGACAAGTGTTGTCGTCCAGTGAATGAAGGCGGAATTGGCATTCGGGCTGTTAAAGATATTATTCTTGCTTTTTCTTTCAGACTTTGGTGGTGGTTCCGTTCGTCTAGCAGCCTGTGGTGTCACTTTATGAAGAGTAAGTACTGCAAAAATATCCATCCTCTTATATCGTCTAATCTGGGCTCTCACACTTGGCGTCGTATGAGTTCTGTTAAAAACTTGGCTAAGGACCAAATTGGTTGGATTATTGGTAAAGGTTTCTGCTCCATTTCGGCTGATCAGTGGCTTCCGATTGGCCGGCTCAATCTCCCCCCCTCCAGCACTTTACATTATGTTTATGAGCTATTTGAGCACCCTTCTCAGATTTCAGATGCTGCTCGTGTGGATTTGGGTCCCCAAATGGCTTCTCTTATTGACAATCTCGGCATTACTATCACTGAAGTCACTGATTCAGCCTACTGTCTCAGCTCGGATAAAGGCGATTTCTCCCTCAAAGCGGCCTGGCAGCTTGCTCGTTCCCATCATCCTTTGGTCTTCTCCTCCCAATTCATATGGCATAAATTTCTGCCCCGTCAAATTCGTCTGTTCATGTGGCGTTTATGGCTGCGGAAACTTCCCTTGGATGAGAGTCTTACTAGTAAAGGAATTCAGATCGCCTCTCGTTGTTCCTGCTGCCCCACCGGAAATATTGAATCTTATCATCATGTCTTTGTGGAGTCTTCTACAGCCCGCCGTATTTGGTCTGAATTCAATCGGCTTGGCGGGATTCCTATGTCTTCTCTCTCTTTTGATCAAGCTTGCTTTGCTTGGTGGTTAAGTAAGCCTAACTCCATGCTTTTTTCCATTACCCCTTTGATCATTCTATGGGAGATTTGGAAGGCTAGGAATGCTGGTTTTTTTGATGGAAAACGCATTCCCCCTGATATTATTATTACCCGCATTCATCACTCTCTTTTTTCTATATCTAAAGGGGCCGGTTTTACATATTTCCAAGGCGGTAATACAATCTTCTCTTCTAGGCTGGGAATTGTTTTGCCTAAGGTGATTAGGGCTATCTCTTGGCTAAATCCCCCCATTGGTTCGGTTAAGCTTAATTCTGACGGAGCTTGTAGAGGTAATCCAGGTCCAAGTGCGTGCGGAGGAATTATTCGAAATTCTGACGGTGATATGCTTTTTGCTTTCTCTTCTTTTTTTGGTGAAGCTTCCAGTTTTCATGCAGAATGTATGGCCATGCTTCAAGGTGTTAAATGGCTGGATTCTAATAATCATGAGGGCGCCATAGTGGAATCAGACTCTAAATATTTGTTGGATAGTGTTGAAGGTAAGGCTCAGCCTCCTTGGAGAAGCCTATATTTGATTCGTGCCATCCAATCTATTAAGGCTTCTCTCAATCTCTCCTTTCGCCATGTGTTTCGAGAAGCCAACTCTGTTGCTGACGCTCTGGCTAATCATGGGTGGGATCATGGCTCTTCTATTAATTATTCGTCTTCTGTTCTGCTTCCTTCTCGTATTCGCGGTCTGTTTATTCTGGATAAACAAGCCACTCCCTACATTAGAATTAATTAGTCCTTTGCTTTTGCTTTTGTATTTCCATTCGAGGTCAGGCTCCTTTGTCCTCCCATGTTATAAGGGCAAGGCTGGTTGTCCCCCTCAAGTTTGTATCTTTCCTTCTTATTAATAAAATCTAGCAGGGTACCGCCCATGTTTCCCTAAAAAAAAAAAATACACCTCTGAGAATTTATAAGTGCATGAAGAACATGCTTTAATGTGTTTATGTGCTAGTTAGCATTGAAATGCATAACTATATGATTTAAAAGTAAATATCCAGTTGATTGGATTAGTGCGCTATTTTGTACTTTTCCTTTGGTTGATCATTCGAGTATATATTGCATGTGCTTGCATGTGGGTCCAGCTGGCGTCATTTTGTTTGAGTGTTTGGTGGGACGATGCATTGTCTTCACGAATTGTGGATTTGTGATCGCAATGGATCGTCATGCCGGGTTGTACACACCTCTCCATCGATGGCTACGGTGGGGATGTAGCTGATCATTGTTATAGTAATACACATGACCTTGATAGCTATGGAACGCGAACGGAGAATGTCTCGGGGACGTCGAAACCACAAAATGGATATCGAGGACACATTTGGTTGCACGTGTTTTGCAGGAGCTACATGGCGAAAGCGGAGAAGAAATCATCTTCTCTCTTATGTGGTTTATTGTGCGAGCACTTATATGAATTGTTGTACTACGTGGCTAATGATATGATTTGCATGAGATGATGATTGTTTGATGAAATGTTAGAATCGAAATATAACATGCTATCCATGATTAGAATGTAAACCATAGTCTCCTTTATATGAATTATTATATGAGTTATGTGAAATGATGTATTATGAGACTTACAGTATGATTGGGTTATGTGTGGGTTATGTGGATGATGGTTTGATGGATTGTTACAATGTGAAGATAACATGTTATACATGTTGGGAATGAAAATCTTACTTTATTGATATGAGTTATTTTATGATGAATTATGTAGAATGATGTTCTACTTCACTATTGATAGAATTTTGTTTATGTTGAGGATTATTCCATGAAAAGATATATTATGAGTATGACATGATATATATATATATATATATATATATATATATGTATGTGTGTGTGTGTGTGTGTGTGTGTGTGTGTGTGTGTGTGTGTGTTTTCCTTGAGCAAAATGTCATGCCATGACATTGCATCTTTAGTAGTTTACTAAGTCTTTATGACTTACTCTATTTACTTTGTTTTCTTTAAATTTGAGCCAAGCTAGTGATTCGAAGGAATCCGCCGAGTCTACGATAGTAAGCGTGGTTCTATGTGAAAGTTGCTACTATTAATATTTTGTAGCTTTGGTTTTGGAAAGGACGATTGGGAAGTGAAGTTATATAAACTTCACTTTGGGTAGTAAGAGTTGTGGTAATTTACTTGATACTTGTACTTGTTATAATATTAGTACTTAGTCTTTTGTGAGCCGACAATTGTTAGTCGAGCCATGTTAATTTTATATAATTACATTATTTCTATCCATCTCGAGTTTGTATTGTATTGTTGGTTATATTGTACTCCGGCATGTTTAGTCGTGGAGTGTGTAGACTAGAGTTGTAAACTTAGTTTAATGTTGGGTTCCGGTTATAACGACGACGATGACTTGGATTTATTATTATATTTAATTGATTACAGGTGGTCTTATTGTACGTGCTAATGTTGCGTCACGTGCTTTGAATTTTTGGGTCGAGAGATTTACTATCTCTTAGGTTGTTTTGTATTTCGGAGCTTGTTAGCTTGAGTGTCATTACGTTATTTGCTTCCTATTTGTTGAGTCATTGGTGTATCGTTGTTAACCTTTGCTTGTTAATTGTGTGTTTTAACGGCACGACCTTGGGATCTCGTATTGAGGCCCGGATCGGGTCATGACACTTAGTCTTGATGTTGAGCGATCGCTTGAAGGCTTTCATCCGGACACATGCTACTGGAAAATGCGCGGTAGCTCATCCTTGAGGGCTGAGCGAGCACTTGATGTATTTCTTTAATTTTCTGCTTTGAACTTCCAACAAATTGCACTCAGGTCCCTGGAATCTTCAATTTAAGGATTAAAGGCCCGAAATCCATCCATCTTCTCAAACTTAACTTGAAACTCTTAAAACACTTAAAACCTAGATCAGTAGCTTTAGAAACTCGTAGAAAAACACAATCTAAGTAAGAATATACACACAATAGATGTGTATAAAACACATCTATCAGTAACCATAATTAAAGTTGGTAAAAAAGTATGGGTAATATGTTAAGACTGTGTTTTTAAAAATTAATGAAAGTTTTGAAAGATAACAATTATTTTGGAACGGACAAAAAAAGAAAAGAAAGACAATTATTTGAAAATAGAGATAACAAATAAATAGATAATTAAGTGAATTCAAACTTTTCCTCAAATCTTGCCCTAAAATTAAAAGGTTGCAGTGAGTTTCACTAACACCTATGTACTATCTGGTAAGCACAAACAACAAAGGTTGCTAATCAAAGCTTATGGGATTCTTAGAGATTTTTCTAAACAACAAGGGTTTCTAATTATTTCTTAATAAGTATAAAGGTGATTGGGGAGCAAAATAAGCTCCCCAACTTATCATCCAAACAACTCAAAAAATAAAAATAAAAATTCACCCTTTGATGTATTTCGCAAATTTTCACCCATAAAAATTGTTTTAATTTTATTTATTTTTATTTTGAATTAAACTATGATGTAAGCATTGGTTGTGCTTTTAATGTAGACACATTTGTTACATTCATTAATTTTGAAAACGTTTGACAACATTGTTCAGTCAAACTTTTCATGCCACTGTTTAGGTGCATGTTTTAGTCCATATAAGGACTTTACAAGTTTACACACCTTTTGCTCTCTTCCCGAAGCACCAAACCCTTCGGATTGTTCCATGTAAATCTCCTCATCTTGCTCTCCATTTAAGAAGTTTATTTTTACGTCCATTTGATGCATCTTAAGGGTAAGCAAAGATGCAATAGCAATGAGAACACAAATGGATGTAATTCTCGTCACAAGAGAATACGTGTCGAAGAAGTCATAACCTTCTTTCTATTTAAAACCCTTTGCCACCAAACACACTTTGTACTTGTCAATAGATCCATCTACCTTATACTTCCTTTTAAGGATCCATTTGCAACCTAACGGTTTGCATCCTGGAGGGAGATCAACCAACTCCCAAGTATAATTTTGCATAATGAACTCTATTTCACTGTTAATAGCTTCTTTCCAGAATGGAGAATCCAGACTAGAGAAAACATCTTTAACAGTTCTCGGTCCGTCTTCTAACATAAAATTAGTTAGAAAATCATGACCAAAAATGTACCTTTATCCTTTTACTGCGCCTTGGTTCTTCTTTTTCTTGAGGAGAATCGTGGATAACTTCATAAGTTCTCTTATCAGAACTTGCTTCTTTCCTTTCACCGTAAGGAAAGATATTGTCAAAGAATACAACATTCCTTGATTCTATGGTCGTTCCTTCATTTATATTAGGAATTTCTGATTTATGCACTATAAATCGATAGACACTACTATTGCTAGCATATCCTATGAAAATGCAACCAATCATCTTAGCACCGATTTTAAGTTGTTTGAGTTTAGGCACTTCAACCTTAGCCAAACACCCCCACACTTTAAGGTATTTATAAGATGGCTATCTCCCGTTCCATAACTCATATGGAGTCTTATCTTTACCATTATGTGGTAACTTATTAAGAATATAAGTTGATGAAAGAATGGCTTCCCCCCACAAGTTTTGGGGTGAGCTTGAACCTATCAACATGGGATTCATCATCTCTTTAAGAGTACAATTCTTACGTTCGGCAACTCCATTTGACTGAGGTGAGTATGGAGTCATCGTTTGATGAATTATGCCAGATTCCCAACATAAGTCTTCAAGAGGAGCAACAAATTCTCCACCTCTATCACTTCGAATTTTCTTAATTATTAAATTAAGTTGATTCTCAACTTCTTTCTTATAAGTTTTAAAAGCTTCTAAGGCTTCGTCTTTGCTTTTCAAAATGTATACATAACAATACCTAGTGCAATCATCAATAAAAGTAATAAAATACTTTTTTCCACATCGGATTTGCACAAAGTTTAAATCACAAATATCGGTGTGAATTAACTCGAGTGGTTTCGTGTTTCTTATTACTGAAGGAAACATCGACTTAGTCATTTTCAATTCAACGCAAATTTCACATTTGTCGAGTGAATCTAATTTAGATATAGGTATTAATTTTTGATTCACCAACCTTTTAATCGAGTTGAAATTTATGTGTCCTAATCTATCATGCCATAAATTAGAACTATCCAGCTAGTAAACAGAAAAAAAAAAAAAATAACATCTTCATTCTTTGCCTCTAGGCGGTAAACATTTATTACATTCATTTTGAAGAGTCCTTTATCAATGTACGCCTTTCCAATAAACAGACCATTTATGGTCAATACAAACTTGTCAGACTCAAACACTAGTCTAAATCCGACCTTACTCATAAGGGGACCGGAAACCAAGTTCTTATGGATGTCTGGGACATGTAGCACATCCACGGTGTGACTTCTTTGCCTAAAGTCATCTTCAACACAACCTTCCCATGTCTTACGGCGTTGGAAGTCGAGGAGTTTCCCATAAGTAATTTCCTTCCACTTATAGGAGTCTAGGATGAGAAAGCCTCCTTCTCAACACAAATGTAACGAGTAGCTCCAGTGTCTATCCACCACTCTCTCGAGTTATCTTCCCAGTATGCTATGTTGGCTTCAAACACGACGGTAGACAGATCGAGCATGTCTTCTATCACATTGGCTTTGTGTCGTTTGCCCCTTTGATTGTCTCTTTTTGGAAGACGACAATCTTTAGCCATGTTATTTGCCTTGCCGCTGTTGTAGCAGCTTCCTTTGAACTTCTTAGCATTTCGCGGCTTAGCATTTTCAGGGTGCTTCCTTTTGTTTCCGGTACTTGATTCGACAAGATGGACTTTAGCCTAGCCTCCATCCCGCCTTTGTGAGTTTTTGCTTCCGCTTTCCAGTCGCCTTCCTCAATTTCAAGCCGTATGATCAAGTCTTTAAATTTCCTCTCCTTTCGCTTATGCTTCAGGTAATTTTTGAAGTCTTTCCATATAGGCGGTAGCTTCTCAGTCACGGCAGCCACTTGGAATGATTCAGTTAGCAACATCCCTTCATCTTCCAAGTCATGCAAGATTAACTGAATCTCGGACACTTGGTTGGCCACTGTCTTGGAGTCAATCATCTTGAAATCAAGAAACTTGCTAACGACCAATTTCTTCGATCCGGCATCTTCAATCTTGTATTTCTTCTCCAAGGAGTTCCACAATTCCTTGGCAGTCTTTACTTTACTGTACACACTGTAAAGTGAATCCTCCAAGCCATTGAGCACGTAATTTCTACACAAGAAATCAATTATGCTAAAAATTGATTAAGTAATAAAGTTCGTAAGTACGAGTCAATCCCACGAGGAATGCGCAGAATTCTCACTCCAACTAAGTACCGAAATTATGCTACCTAATTATATTTGAGCGAAAATAAAATGAATTAAAATCTAAAAATATAAACAACCTAGAAAGCAATTAAATGTATACTACTGCGGAGGTGGTTTGGCAACAACAAATCAAGATAGAAATATAGGAGTGCATTATTTCTAGTCTAGCAGGTGTTTAATTTAATCCTCTTTTTACTTTTCTTTAACTTAAGTCTTGGTAGTCGGACGCACTATTTTATTCACTACAGGCTTTCGCTACGTATAGCAAATCTAGCTATCCCTCAACCTTGCTACGGGCTCATATCATCGCAACACATAACATAGGGGAGAAAATAACCGCATGTGTAAACAAGCATCCAAAGACAATCTACGTACGATCTCCTTTCGATCTTACGCCACGCAAACTACTATTGTGATTTTCGGAATAATAGGAAAGGCTTTCAGTTCGTATCCTATCATTCTAGTTATCATCTAATAGTTCGCTACGCCATTAAAAGCATGAAGAGCACACAATAATAACCAAGCGCATGGGTAATACTTCGCAAAAAGAAACTCTCCATATTTTTCTACAATTCATGTTGGTAGCCGAGACAACTAAAATTGGTTAACTACTGGCTCTCGCATCTTATAGTTAACCTTAACCTCCTCGACCTCGTGAATGGCTAAGGTGGTTCGATCTCATGTCAAATCGAGTCTCATAATGGCTATCGATGTGTGTCACAAAACACCAACTATTAACTTGATTGGTCCGAAATATAAAGGTGGCTCTCGCGGATCCTAATATTTATAGAATCATTTAATTATTGGCCAGATAATTAAAAGCATTAATTACACAAAATAATAACCAACATGATTGCGTACTAAATAAAGAGATAAATTATATTAAAACACTACATTGGACATAGAAAAGTAATTGCATTCCATAAATATTTTAAGCACAAACCAATTCAACATTTAAAAGTTTAATCAACCCAATAAAATACAACAGATATCATAAAATATGAGTTGAAAGAATTAAACTAAATGTTGCTCGAATCCGGGGTTGAAATCATTTGTAGATGCATCATTTGCTCTCGATTTGAAGCTCCAAACCTTCAATGGTGATCAAGCATCGGAGATTTGGTGTGAAAATGGTGGAAATGGGGGCTGGTGCCCCATTTTGGGAACAAAGTCCTGAAATGGGGACTTGTTCTTGAAAGATGAGGGTTGCTGTGAGATTAAAGGAGAAGGCCACAAAGGAGCAAGGGCTGCCAGGGGCATTTTAGGGAAGACAAAAGAATTGGGGGCTAAAAAGGGGAAGAAAAATGGAAATGGGTAAGGCTGGGGCACGGGCTAGAAAGGGGAGAGACACGCGGGCCAACCCAGGGAGAAACGGGCTGACATGAGAGAGGGAGATGGGCTGCATGGCAGGCAAGTGGGGTGGATGGGCTAGAGATGGTCGCGGGTCAGACCCGATCCAAGAAAGAACTCGTGGGTTGGGGATGAGGGATGGAGAGGGTTAAATGGCGGGTGAATGGGCTGGTATGGGCCGCGGGTACAAGGCGGATCTGGCTGATCCAGTGGATGCACGCGGGTCATGGGAAGGTTGGGAGCGAGCGATGGTGACAAGTGTCACCAGAGGTTGGGTGACAACTCAAAAGAAGCTTTCCAGCAATTGCGCCGGCCTCCCCTTCATTTCTAACGTTTACTCCAGTGCCCCTAGGCTTCCTGGATTAAGCGCCGCCTTCCCAGCCTTCTCCAGAATTCACAAATTGGTCCTCTGTTAGCCCCATTTGCCTCCATTAGCCTCTGTTAAGCCTAATTTGCCTTGAACTCCTTAACGGATTTAACGGACTTTATCCAAATAATTCCCAAAACAACTTTTAAGCCCGAATTTGTCTCGAACTTCATGCTAAACATCATATAATTGCTTGATTATGCATGGAAACCTACATTAAGAGCAAATATACAACTAATAATATTTCCAATGCATAATTAACTCAAAAATAGCACAAAATAGAAGAAAATTCTCGAGAAAATTCGTGGAAATCTTGCGCTCATCAGAACTTCTTAGCATTTTGCGGCTTAGCATTTTCTGGATGCTTCCTTTTGTTTCTGGTACTTGATTCGGTAAGATGGACTTTAGCCTCCATCATGGCTTTGTGAGTTTTTGCTTCCACTTTCCGATTGCCTTCCTCAATTTCAAGCCATATGATCAAGTCTTCAAATTTCCTCCCCTTTGACTTGTGCTTGAGGTAGTTCTTGAAGTCTTTCCATATAGGTAGTAGCTTCTCAATCACGATAGCCACTTGGAATGATACACTTAGCACCATCCCTTCAACTTCCAAGTCATGCAAGATTAAGTGAATCTCGAACACTTGGTTGGCCACAGTCTTGGAGTCAATGATCTTGAAACCAAGAAACTTGTCGACGATGAATTTCTTCGATCCGACATCTTCAGTCTTGTATTTCTTCTCCCAGGAGTTCCACAGTTCCTTAGCAGTCCTTACTTTACTGTACACACTGTAAAGTGAATCCTCTAAGCCATTGAGCACGTAATTTCTACACAAGAAATCACTGAAGTTCCATGCTTCCAAAGCATTAATCCTTTGGGCATCGACATCACCATTCGCAGCAAGGGGGGTTCTCTTTTAGGAACCTTGACAAATCAAGAGTCGTCAAATACAACAACATTTTCTACTGCCACCTTTTGAAATCCATACCTGTGAACTTGGTCGGTTTCTCGCCATGAGCAGGATGAGGGAGAACATGTGCAAGAGCAGCAACAATAGCAGTAGCGGAGGGGGTAGCAATGTCTATTGCCATTTTTACTTTCCAAGAAAACATAAAATTTCATCTTGCGATTGTAGTTCATTGGTGTAGTTTCCTCGGAATAGCAAAGGACAGTGGTTTAAAATAGAAAAGTAGATGAAGAGAAATTTAATTTATAAAAGAAACTTTGAAGTCGAGGCTCAATGTTGGACACGATCTCCGCAAGATGAAATTGTCCCATACTTGTGCTTTACGATTTCTCGGCAATCGTCTCTAAGATGCAACGACTTTTCCAATCTTTGTAAGCAGCTTTCAGATTCTGGTCGTTATGATTTGTCAAACTAGGGGCTATTTATATATACTGAAGAGTTGTGGTGTCCTTTTGGGCAATAGTTGCAACCCTGGGTCTGATGGGATGCGACTAGGTACAACGAACCAGTTCATAGCTGAATCCATGCACCATTTCGGGGTCCAACCGCCCTGTAATCACCGGCGCTTGATCGAGGAGACATCGAGCCGCCTCCCATGCACTTTTTCGGCTAGACTAGGTTCATTACACCTATACGCCTGGTCCCAGTTGCCCGCCAGCACCATTTCGGGTGTAACCGCCGCCCACCAACCAAGTTGAGTTAACCAGCTAAACCCACCAAGCTTCGTGAGCTTGACAAAATGAAAGGCTCCTCAGCTCCCAGCGAAGTGCAAAGTGCGCCTCTAAAGCGCCCAATGCGTGCTTTGCGACGTGCGCAACTACGGCTCGAATGGTGCGAATCGAGCGGCTGCTTGGGTTAGCTTCACATGTGTGACACCACTTGGTTGCACCTTGTGGAACGCTTGATGCTTCTTCCCAAGGTGAGCCTATTAATAAAGTGTCTTAAAGCTCTTTATTTTGCCAATGTGAGATATGACTTTCCATACCCACTTTAGTCTTCAATTAACAAAGCTAAGTTGCCTACTTTGAGCATAAATATCTCATTCAGCCGAAATTGGTTTTGAGATAATAAATACATCAACTTAATCTACACGAAATGTAGATTTCATTTTTGCAACTTATTTCCATTTTTAATAAATGAAACATGCTTGGAAACTTGGTCAAATATTAGTCAAGCCAATTATTTGGAAAACCAATTTCAACAGCTATTCTATAACAAACTCAACTGCCCGACTATAGCATAAAGACACTCAACATCCCTCAGTTTCTAAAGAACAACTAAACAGTTTCTGCACTTGACACCCTCATAACATAAAGTATTATCCATGTTTAATTGTTTATTATTTTCCCAAAATGACAAAACACCTAATTTGTAGCACTTAAAAAGTAATACTTCATAATAACGTGTATTATGATTTCAAAATTAAAAAAGATTTACGTCAAATTTTTATTCGACAAAAATACCTTGTTTGACTAAAAAAGTCAAATATAAACAATAATTTAAGAATAGATGGAATTGGAAATTAATACACATTAATCATGGGAAGAAAAAAAAAAAGGTGTTAAATGGACCCAGAAGAGGAGGAGTAGAGCTTTGTGGCGAGCACAAAGGCTACCAACTAAATCCCATGGTTGTTTATCTGTCTACTGATATGAATAGCATATTTTCTTTGCAGTTGCCTTTTAATTTTTAATTTATAATTTATTATTATTTTAATTTTTAATTTTTAGATTTTATACAAGTTGCCTTTTTATTTAATGAACGAAGGAAGCTAGGATTGGGCAGTATCCCAACATCACCTAGTGGAGAACAACTTTTAGTTACATGTTACTTCTTTCTATCTTTTTTTGGATATGACTGCTGCTAATTGAGACTTGTCACACTTTACACTTTAATCATTTATCATATCCATCTCTAGCAAATGGTATATATTCCATCCCTTGGTTCCAAAAGTTCTATTAAGTCAAGATTTTCAAAATTATAGATTTACTTGTTTGTATTTTCTTTCCGATATTACGAGGTAGAGTTTGTGATATTATAGTATTGGTGTCGTTAGATCAATTCTCTTAAGATTTATACATCGTTAGATCAAATATGTTATTTTTTAAATATTAACATGAACATTACAATTCAGCACCAACTTAATCATGTAACGACTATAACACTTAAAGCTCGTAATAATATCACATGCTCTAAATCGTAATATCGATTGTCTTATAGAATACCTCTTCTAAAAACATAACTATTTTTGTAAACTTATCAATAAAAAAATGAGATTTTTATTTGGGCACAAATTTGGGATACCAATTACAAACTGAAACCCGTTAACCTTTCCAAAAATAACATGACCCGTTCTATTTTTGGATCGAAACGGGTCTGTTTCAACCCAACTATATTAACAGTTGAGTCGGGTCGAGTTAAATCGGGTCCGAACTGTTAGCCATATTGACCTAGTAGTTTTTCATTCTATAAATGTACATTTTTTGGGAAAGAATTTGGTTTAAGACGGATCGACCCGTTTCATGTTATAACACGACCCATTGGAGTTTTAATGGATTGGACTGATTTCAACCTGCTACTCGTCTCAACCCTAAACAACCCACCAAAAGACTTAGTGAAAATCGAGGAATATAAGTTTGATATATTGTTGTAAATCTGAACGACGTACTCTTAATTTTTCTTTAAATCAAATATAAATGGTTAGAAGCTATTTAATTTTTACAATTGTGCTGACTTGGTACATGTGTTGTTAGGAATACATTGTGCAAACATGTATCAATCAGTTTGCATATTCCTATTATAGCCATGTTTGAAGTTATATTAGTGGCTATAGACTCCATACAGTTAACATGTGGTAACTCATGTAGAATGTAGCATTGTTTTAGACTAAGAGCTTGTTTAGTAGTCGAGGAGGGATATACAGTATTATTAGTGTTTTCGATATTAATCGTCACTAGTATATCGGGGATAGTTTTCAGATAAAAAATGTTTGCCATAATTTTTTTTAGTGAGAGCGCTAATAATACCACCCTCTACATTAGTATTAATAATAAGGGATAATGACTTTATCCGGATAACTCTTACTATCAGTCCCGACCATCTATTGCGAACCAATAATCAGATAACTTGATTTAATCCTATCTAACATTAATTCTAGTTCCCAAACGACGCCTTATAGTTGGTCTCCATACATATGTGACTCAATAGCTGAACCAGCTGCGACAAGTGTCTTGGAGCCACATGTCAACCTCACTAGATCTTCAAAGTCCCTGCAGCTCCTACTGATGCCAATACTCATAATCAAGAGACATAATTTGACAATTACTTCTTTGGAGTTTGGAGTATAACTCGATTCTCAATTCAGATATACATGCAAGTTATCACTAAGTCATGATTGAGACCATGCACTGCACCAAGGTTTGAGGCCAAACTAGTGTGATCCATGGAAGATTGGAGGAGGCCCAATGACTTGAGGAGAAACAAAGAAGGTTTGTGATGCATTAAAAACACTTTTAACGGAGACCCAAGGCAAAACAATGACCATGTTCGACTTTGAGGCACAACATCCCAAGCTCATGTGCATTCTTGAAGCATTTGTTAGTGTACGGACGCCTAACAACATTAGTTTGAAGTAGAGCTGTCAAAACGGGTTTGCGGGACGGGTTTGCCCGCGGGCTTAGAAAGCCCACTACAATATGGGTCGGGGCGGGAAAGCCCGCAAGCATGCCGGTCCCTAGAAGTCTTGTCCCAACCCAGCCCGTGTAGGGTCGTGGGCAAAACGGGCTTGCCTGCCAAATTTCAGTATTTTACCAAAAACAACCAAAACATGGAATCCAAACAGTCAAACATATTTTCATTCCAAAACAAAACTGAATATTATATCAAAAAAATATCCATTTCTTGAAAAAAAAATTGAACAAAATTACAAATTCAAATGTCAAGTCAAAATAGTTTTTGAGGGCGATGGAAGGAGTTAAGGACGACTGGTGACACAGTAATAGATGTGAGACTGAGTCTCAAAGAGCGAGAGAGAGAGAGAGAGGGAGACGCAGAGGGACAGAGTCAAACAAATGAATTTTTTTGAAGAAAATGACTAAATTACCCCTGCATGTGAGATGCACATGCTAACTTTCTATTAGTTTTCTAACACCCGTTAGGACTAGAGTGCAAAATGGGACAATTTGAAATGTCAGAGTTTGGCACAAATCTTAGGTTGGGTACCACTTTGGGATTGGGTGGAAACCTTGGGGGTAATTCGTATTTTAGCCAATCTTTAATGAAGGTAGAGAATAAAAAATTAATCCAATAGAAAAAAAGACTTCATAATTGTTGTTTCTCATTGTATCTTGATTTGCATTTGTTCATTTATTACATTAGGTTCTATACTTAAGTGGCTAAATGGACTGCGTACCAGTTAGCATGACAACTGTGTATAGAACTTTGTCCTTAGAATAGTTTTCTAGACTTCACAGGTTTCAGTGGAAGACTTCTGAAGGCTTCACCAAAGAACTTCAAGCGGCCTCCTTGCGCACCAAAAGCATGACATGTCCAGCCCTTCCTTAAATCAAGCTTAGATGGATTATTTAATTTAGCTTCGTTTAGTTTGAATTTGAATTAATCCACCCTCAAATCAGCGCTTGACTTGTTTGACACGTCTTTCCAGCTTTTCCAAAAAAGCATGAAGACTTTCGCCTCCTGAATGTGACAGAGCAGGTGCATAGTCTAACACAACTAGACTGTACCAACTACTGCAGGTCTGCAACTCTATTTGTCTCCCTCTGCCAGTTGCTGCACCTACTCCTCTCAATACCCTAATCAGCCCTAGTTAAAGATGAAGTGAAAAAAGCAGCTCCAGGCCTTTAATGCGATTAACCTAATAGAGCTGTTACTCACCTCACCTTCTCCAACGGTCTCAAGGATGCACAACTATAAATACTGTCATTAAAGACTGAAGAAAACAATGCTCTGAAACTATCCAACAACATCAAGCTTTATACTTAGTGCATTCAAAAGATCATTAACTGATCAACGAAGTCCTCAACAACAACAAGAAGATCTGCATCAACTATTAATCATTTGCTTCTTATTGTTGTACTCTTTACTATTCTTCTGCACATTGAATATTCTGTTTCTCTAGATATTCAATTTCCCCACCCCCAAACACAAGTCAAATATTTTGTACACGATCCATTGGATATTTCTCTAATAGAACTAGTGGAAAATATAGTCCACATTTAAATCCAAGGTTGACTGCCTTGGTGGTGGACGTAGCACTCATTATAGTGCGAACCATCTCAAAACACATGTGTTAATCTTTCTTTGTTGATTACTGTTTTTATATTGTCATTCATTTCCTTAACTTATTCCTTTAGCAACAAATTTCAGTAATCAGCTAAGTCTACCGGTAGTGCTTCACCGGCAGACTTGAACTGTCTTCCTTGCAAGTCTTCCGCTACTTCAATCTCTTTAATAGATTGCAAGTCCTTGCTCTTGGAATTATTACGAAAAGTTTTAAGTGTTCAATAAGCTATTCAACCCCCCCCCCATCTAGCTTATTATTGTGCCTTTGGGACTAACAATTGGTATCAGAGCTGCACTCTTCGAAAACTAGTTTTTTGAAGACTAAACTCTTGAGAGACACGATCCAATGACACAAACACACTACATGCTTCAAATATCTATTGCTCCAAGTAAATGATGAATAAAGATGAAACAAGTAGATCTTCATGACAACTAAGAGATTCGCATCTATGTCAATGAGTTCATTAATATCCTCTGGACATTTCCTCTTCCATGTCTGATCTTGGTCTTAAAGACTATCTACATGATCATCTACAAAAGCACTAGAGCTGTCAAATTGGGCTAAAGCCCACGGGCATGCCTGCCCCACCACCTAAGACGGGTGGGTTGGGCCGATAAAATAAGGGACCGTTTGGATGCGGGCTTCACGGGCTTTGCCCTACGGGCTGTGGGCTTGAGCGGTGCGGGGCGGGGCAGCCCGCACTTTCTTAGACACATTCCTTTCAATCCTTCATAAGTTAGCGGCCCAGCCCATTCATATCCTACAAGAGTAACAAGACTAAAAAGTCTACAATTAATATTTGGTTAGGTTAGATTTAATAGTCAAAACTAAAAATATCACTCACTCTCTCATTCTCTCTCCAGCAAATATCACTCATTCACTCACTCTCTCGTTCTCTCTTCAGCAACTGCGTAGTTCCTTCTTCCGTCTTGTTGTCTTCATCTCAACTCTTCGGCAACTGCAGCGGTGCCTCCGGCTCTATGCCTCTCTATCTTAGTCTCGCTCGCGTTCTCTCTCTCCCATCGTGCTTCGGTGCTTCCAGTTCTAGATCCAGCACCACACGGCAACTCCACCTCGCTGTCACAGTTATAGCCTCACCGCCAGGCTCATAGCCTCACTGATCTCCGTCTCTCCCACCTTCGCATCTACACATAACACATGCACACACACGCATTTGCCCCCTTCCCCTTGCCCTCCCTCCCCGCCTATCTTCTCTGTGTAACTCCTATCAGTTACTCCTTCACTAATGCATATATTGATGTCGAAATCTCTATTTGTGTAACATGAAAATTTGGTTTTTGATTTTAATGCCCAGATTCAATAGCTATTCGTCTAAATCTCTATTCGTGTTCCTGAACTTGTAATTGGTATTTTTAAGTTTGTATTTTACTTATTTAGTTTTTTCATTTTAATGGTTTTGAATTTGTAATATTCAGTGGTTTAATTTATGGTATAAATTATGAGTTTATGATATAAAATGGTGCAATCATAATAAAAGGGAAAAAATCATTTTTTTTGCGGGCTTGCCCATTTTGCCCGCAACCCTATGCAGGGTGGGCAGGGCCATGAGTTTTAGGGACCGCCAAGTTCATTGGCTTTCCCGCCCCAGCCTATCTTACAGTGGGCTTTCTGGGCCCACGGGCAAAACCGCCATGCATACCTGTTTTGACAGCTCTAAAAAGCACTAATCACAACATTAGGTCTGAACGTCTTGTTTAAATCAATCAACCTCACCTTCAGGCTGAATCAAGACAAACGATCTTCATGAAATATTTTAACCAACATATCAAGAAATGCATCTAAATGCATCCAAGATCAAACTCTCCAAGGGTTACAAGACTATCAAAAGTCTCAACGAATCTATTGCCTTCTCAGCCTATAAAAGGAACCTATCTCTCATCACCTCTTTCACAAGTGAAAACATAACATACAAAGTTGTTCTTATAGTGGTGCTAAAAGAAGACAAGTGTTCGTGCCTACAAACAAAATTCATAGAACACAACAAGAGTGTGAGAAAGAGCAAGCATAAATTCACAAGGCAATAAAAGCAATGCTTAGTCGAGAACTCCTTTCTTGATTTGGGTCTTTTCTTTTGTTGAAAGACTCAGTCTCTTCTATGCGTAGACTCCATATTTATAGCAAGAGATTAAGCATTCAATAGTTATGTTGAAAACAAGCTGCTTAAAGACGTCCCAAAGAAGCTTCAGAGTTGCTAATCCAATTTGCATCCATACCAGCAGAATTGTAATGTATTGCAAGCACTGTCGGTTGTGCAATATTGAGTCGTCTCAGTACTCAGTTGTTCAATTACTAGCTAATTGAACATTCCATAATATTCTCTTCTCGCACAGTTCTTACCATCCCACTCCTATATTTCCACCGGGTATTTGGAATGACATGGTTGAGAGGTTTAGTATAGTTCTAGGTTGATGTACTAAGCATATTTATCATTTCATAAACCTCTGCTGAATTCTCAAATAAAAGATAAGATTTCTACATTCAGCCTTTGCTCTTCTAGCCTACTCTTCCATTTCATATCTTGTTTATCTTCTTGATCGTGGAATTGTAAGACTGCATCTTATGAAGTTAAAAGTACTCACTTGATATGTAATTAGTTCATTCCACTTACTGTAACTTTTATCTTTAATGTTATATATTTGCTTGTATCTTTCTGTTGCATAATCTTTCTATCTAAGCAAACAATGTAACAATGATTTCTAGTAGATCTTCAAATCTGCTATAGCATATTTGTTTTAATAAGTATAACAGAATTGTAATGATAAGGAAATCACTTATGCCTGAAAAACGTTTCATCTAAGTTCTTATTTACTTTACCAGAAGAAGGATTGAATTTTTAATGAAGGAAACATAGGCTATTCACCCCCCCCCCCTCTAGCCTATGTATTGAGCATATCACAGGGACCTAACAGGCATATACTTCTTATTTATGTTCAACATCCACAAGTGAAAGTGATGATATGGGATGTACGATATGTGATTCATGATGTGTGCCAAGGTTATTTGGTTGTGGTGTCTCTTTATGTTAATTTTTTGTAGTAATTAAAAGTTAGTAAGTTTAAAGATGTGATTCATGTAAGTTAAATATTATGATTGGTAAGGAATTGGGAAGCCAATTAGAAGCGATAGAGAAGCTGAAGCCATAAGTTTAGGATTATGTACTGTCCCTATTTGGGGTGTTTTACATAAATTACTGTAGCATATCCGACATTGAGAATTTTCTGAATTTTGGATATGTTTTACTTGTATGTGTTAGGTAACCCTATGTAAAACTACATTAAATTTGGAGGTTGGGAAGTACGTCAATAGAATTAAAGAATAACACTGCCGAGAGTAGTTTGCTACAAGAAAACTTTTTTGTAATCTTAACTTGTTATGATCATAACTTGATGAATATAGATCCGAATTGAATGATTCAAAGTTGTAAGTTGTAATTTAAAGACTAGTTTCTCATTATCAACAAGTTATTGGAACAAAATGGGTCTTTAGGAATAAGTTGGATGAAGATGGAAAAGTCACCAGAAATAAAACAAGATTGGTGGCCCAGGGCTATAGATAGGAGGAAGGGTATTGATTATGACAAAACTTTTTTTCATGTTGTAAGATTAGAAGCTATCATATTGTTCCTTGCTTATGCAACCTTAAAAGACTTCAAGATTTATCAAATGGATGTCAAGAGCGCATTTCTCAATTGTGACTTTCAAGAACAAGTCTATGTTGAACAACCCCCTGGTTTCATAGATAGCGAAAAAGAAGGATCATGTCTTTAACCTCAGAAAAGCCCTTTATGGTTTAAAACAAGTTCCAAGAGCATGGTATGAACCCCTATCAAAATTTCTCATGGAAAAAGGATTTCAAAGAGGCAAAATTACCATGAAGCATGAAGGTAACATCTTATTAGTTCAAAGTTATGTTGATGATATTATCTTTGGATCTACTAATGATGTTTATGCAAAAGATTTGAAAATCTTATGAGGAGCAAGTTTGAGATGAGCATGATGGGTGAACTTACATACTTCGTTTGTTTGAAAATCAACCAAACTGATGAAGGAATCTTTATACATCAAGCTTTATATTCCAAAGAGCTGATAAAGAAGTATAATTTGTAAGAGGCAAACTCAGCTAGCACTCCAATGGGAACTGAGTGCCATCTTGTCACTGATGAGAAAGGTAAATGAGTCAATATGACTGAGTATAGAGGTATGATTGGATCCCTTCTATATCTAGCTACTACTAGACTATATATTATTGTGGGTGCCCTGGAGCGCTCCTGGACCCCGCGTGCCCTTGTTTAGGGGTGCGCGGCATGCAGAAGGACATCACGCTTTCCATTCCATCCTCCCTTGTTTAGGAGAAGACGAAATTAAAAGTGCAGAAAGAGTGTTGTCAAAAAGCGCGTTGAATACGCCTCGATCACCGAGTGTGCTTTAGTCCATTATGAGGGCTTTGGATTTCTCCGTATCTCATCCTCCCTTGTTTAGGGGAAAACAAGATACAAAAAATGCATCACCCTTTTCATTCTCATTGTCCCTTGTTTAGGGGAAAACGGAAAAGTGCAAAAAAAAGGATATTGCGAAGGCGTATGGAAACACGCCCTGCCTCACTGTGGACTTGAAAATCGTCCTAGGTCACTATGAGTACATTGGATTTCTCCATATCTCATCCTCCCTTTTTTAGGGGAAAACATGATATAGAAAATGCATCACCCTTTTCATTCCCTTCGTCCCTTGTTTAGGGGAAAACGGAAAAGTGCAGAAAAAGGATGTTGTGAGCCTCGTTGTGACCGTAGGTTTATTTTGGATCGCTATGAGTGCTTTGGATTTCTTCGTATCTCATCCTCCCTTATTTAGGGGAAAACAGGATACAGAAAATGCATAACCCTTTTCATTCCCATCGTCCCTTGTTTAGGGGAAAACAGAAAAGTGCAAGAAAAGGATGTTGCAGGCCTCACTGTGATCCAAAATGTTGTAACATAGTCGCCATCTTTATTTTAAGGAGAAATAAAGAAAAACCAAAAATAACCAGAGTTTGTAAAAAGGGGTTCGGGGGCTAAGTTACGAGTTGGGAAGGTGTTAGGCACCCAACTCGCCCTTTCGGTCTCAAAAACGGTTTTTGGCTAAAATATGCTTTTATTTTATTTATTCATTAAATAAAATAAAGAATTAAAACAAATATATATGTATCTACATTATTTACAGACTTACAGCCGCCTCCTTCCAGTAATTACAAATACATTTAAAAATATTTGGCCATAATAATAGCTCTTTTTAGCGCTATTTTCTATATAAATCTGGGCAGCATAACAGTTTATATTTTTTACATTAGGCCTGATGAAAATAACAGTTTTATATAAAAGACTCTTAAAGGCTTACCTTTAAGAGCGTAGGTTGTGCTCACTCTGTCCTTCCGGGAGAGGGAGTCTTTTGCTGCTGTTGCGATTCGGGCAGAGTAACTGCTTCCGAAAGTTGCTTTCAAGCACCGTAAAATGGGCGGAGTAACTGCTTGCATTTTTGTTGTTGTTTGCTTGCTACTGGCGGAATTCGAGCAGAGCAATAGCTTGCTTCTATCAGATTTGTCCTCTGGATTCGGGCAAAGTAACTGCTCACTTTTCGATTTTTGGACTGAGGAAATAGGGTGGAATCTTAGCTGGAAGGCTGAGGTTCACTTTGACCAGTTAGATTTGTGTTTGGAGGAGGTTTGGCAGAGCTTCGACGCTTATAGGAAGAGGAGAACTCTCTCTTTCTCACGATCATTCTTCACTGCGTAAACTCAATGTTGTGTGAACTTTGTGCGGCGTAAAATTTGTGTTCCATTTTCTGAAGCCGGGAACCTCTATTTATAGCTGGGAGTGGGGATCCCGTTGGCATTTTGAGTTTTTTTCTGTGCTTCATCGGTTTGTAACACGCGCTTGAGACAGAGTACCGGAGGCAAAGTGTTACAGTACCTGAGCACTATGCTGGCGCCACCCACATACAAAGTGGGCGCCGCGCCTGGTTCCCCTATGGGGGCACCAGGTTCCAAACTTAGGCCCCTTTTTAACACTTTGGCCCCTGTATTTCACTGTTTTACGCATCCTGCTTTCCCTTTTGCATTTTTAAACCCTGTAACTTGACATTTGTTAAGTTTTAACAGGTCTTGATATCGCATGTCATGTCACATACCAGGGGTACGAAATTAGGGTGTCTACAGAGCCTCTCAACGATGGAGTTTACGGGTAACCTGCAGCTTACCGAGTAAACGAACATCGTTGATAAGAAATAGACTCCCTAATTTCATGGAAATTATAATGGGGAGTAATGCAATAGGTAGCAGTTATAATGCAATAGTTTATAATGCATATCAAATCTCGCATATCCTAGACATATTTAGTTGGTTATATAGCATGTTATCATAGTTTTTAAGCAGATATGCAAATTAAGTGCTCTGATGGTCGGACCAACCGAAGTAGGTTGGCCTACGTATCCCTTAATAAAAGGAATCAGACCGAACATAGTTCGGCCCGGTGTAAACAAACAACGCTAGATGGAATACCAAGATCAAACATCGCATTCTCAAAGGGTCAAACCATTTGTCGAACACGATGGTGGGATATATCGCATCCTCCGGGCAGGGCCTTTTGTTGGAGTACGATAACCTTTTCACTGGCCCGAGGCACGCGACCCCCTCACAGAAAAGGTTGAACAACCAGGTGGAACACATCATAAAACATTGCATCCTCAGGGGTGGACATCCTTCATCGAATGCAATGGTGAGACACATATTCAAGTTTGATCATTCGTCTTGGGGTTACGCCCCGTGAGGAGATGATCCTATGCTACTCCCAGAAAGCTGGAAAACATCGCATCCTCAGGGGTGGACATCCTTCGTCGAATGCGATGATGGAACACATCATAAAACATTGCATCCTTAGGAGTGGACATCCTTCGTCGAATGCGATGGTGGAACATAGATTCAAGTTTGATCACTCGTCTTGGGGTTACGCCCCGTGAGGAGATGATCCCATGCTACTCCTAGAAAGTAGTAAAACATCGCATCCTTAGGGGTGGACATCCTTCGTCGAACGCGATGGTTGAACCAAAGGAGATGCATGCAGGTAAAATATGAATACCTTACCTTTCCTTACCTTTTCTTGCTTTTGCCTCATTGCTACATTTGTTGATTCTGCTGCCTTTGCTGCTTTTACTTCTCTTGCTTCTGTTGTTGCTTTTGCTTCTCTTGTTTCTGCTGTTGCTTTTGCTGCTCTTGCTTCTTTTGCTACTTTTGCTACTTTTGCCGGTTCTGCTACCTTTGCTGCTATTGCTGCTACTTTTTTTATTTCTCTTTGCTGCATTTTTCTTTCTTGCATTTTTTCTCCTTCTTTGCATTTTTTTTCTTCCTTGCATTTTTCTTCTTCTTGCATTTTTTCTTCTTCTTTGCATTTTTCTCCTTTTTCTTTGCATTTTTTTCTTCTTCTTTGCATTTTTTCTTGTCATTGCATTTCTTTTTTTTCTTTGCATTTTCTTTTTTTTTTTTTGCTTTTTTTCTTTTCTTTGCATTTTTTCTTTTTTTTCTTTCTTGTTGTACTGCATTTTTTCTCTTTTTTTTTTCTTGCTGGGGATTTTTCCTTTAATGTTGCTTTCTTCTTTCATTGCTATTGCTTTTCCTGCTTTTTTGACCCTTTTGTGGCTAGCCTGCTGGAGATGTGAGCTTTCTTTCTTGATCTTGGATGGATGGCCGTCAATTTTTCTTAACAAAGCTAACTTTGTTAGTTTTTCGTTAAGCTTTAAGGGTCCTTTTTCAACTTGGGAAAACTTGAGGACTTAAGTGATGAACTTTGATTCTTCGGAGGGGGGAAGTGAAACTTCTCTTTTCTTTCCCTCATAAGTTACGAGGAGGCAGGAAGAAGAAGCAGCAGCTTAATTCCTTCTTCTTCCTTCGACATTTTTCTTTTGCTTCCATTGCCGACGGAGCTTTCTTCGTCATTTCTTCTCCTTTTCACAATCTTCTTCCGCCAAATTGCGTGTTTCGCTTAATAGATGGCATCTTCCTCAAGATCTCGGAAGGGAAAGGCACCAATGTATCCGGATTTGGGCGAGGAAAGGAAGGAACTTTCTCCCTTGATCCGAAATCACGTCAGATATTTCTATTCGAAGGATGACTGGAGCAACATTCTTCGTGATGGGAACACACATGTGTCTAATCTTCCTATTCCCACTGTAAGTTTCTTTTTCTCAAACCCAATTAGTTGAATTTTCAGATCTGCAAGGTTTCCTTGTTGATTTGGACTTTTGGAGCATACCTGTTCTTTCTTATGATGTTTATGCATGCAATTTATGTGCTAAAATGATGCAATTTGCCAATTATTCATAGCAAAAATATGAAATTCATTCTATTTATTTTTGCAATGCATACTTGAACAATTGGCACTATTTGACTCTGCGATGCATATTTCATGTAACTAGTGCAATTTGACCACATGATGCATGCTTGAGCTTCAAAATATTTTTTATGATGCGTGCCTATGCAATAGACTTTTCGGAAACATGAAGCATTTTTTTTTTCGGATACATTTTCGGGCATATTTTTGGATGCATGCAAAATGTAATAGGAATGCTTTATGCAATAATGTACATTTTTATGAGTGCACATGTTGTAGAGATGTATGCCAAATGCAAATAGAATATTTTCTTTTCAATGTTTGTAACATTATTATTTATTTATTTTTTGAATGCTAAAATGCAATTATTTTAAAAAAATCAATGCAAATGATGAATTGCTAATGCATGCATATATCATTTTGTTGGATTCATGCATGGGAATGCAAATGTAACATAGAAAAATTTTAGATACTCGCTAAAATGCTGCATGGATATCATATTTTTTTCATATGCGAAAATGCAACATGTATTTATTTTTGAATGCGAAAGACAATTTTTTTTTCGAAAAAGTTTTTCTATGCAAGAAAGCAAAAGTATTTTTCTAATGCAAAAGTATAGTACATGTTCTTTCTGAATGCAAAGATGCAATACTTATTTTTTTTCTTTGTATTTTTGAATGCAAATACTCTTCTTCTTTTTTATGCATGCAAGAATGCAACATTTTTTTCTTTTGATGTATTATGCAAAATACAAATATTTTATGATGATTATTTATAAAATGCGATATATGTAACATGCTTTCTTTTTTTTTCCTTTTTTTATATAGCCTAATTTAATGACATGCGTATGATTTTTAATAAAAGATAAGAATTTTACCTTTTCCCTCTTTTTTCTAATGCTAAGATGCTACTGTTCTCTTCTTTTTTTTTAGATGCGCAGGACCCTGACCAGGATTCGGGCAAGCTACGACAAGGTTTCCGATATTTATAACATAATGCCCTTGCCGACATGAGTTTTGGTGGAGGCTTCTGGTTTTAGCGAGTTCCTGCGGCCTTCCGTCCCTTCCACTGTTATTTGCCTATTTTTGACGTCTTGCGGGACTACTGGTGGGACACCACCCACACTTTTCATTTTAGCTGGAGGGGAGGCAACTTTGACCCCATGTGATTTTTGCTGCTATCACGAGCATTCCTACCAGCATTGGCCGGGCTTTGGAGCCGGATTATACCCTCCGCTATCATCATGACGTAGTGGAAGATCTCCTGGGTTTTGTACATGAATATAAATTTGCAGATGAGATCCTTATTGGCAGTGTCAAGAGTTGGCTTCTAGCAAACGCCGGGCAGGTTGATGCGAATGATAGCGAGGTCGTAGCTCGCGTAGCCAAGGCGTTCTTGTTCTTTTTCCTTGGGATGTCACTCTTCGCCAATTCTTCCACCTCTTTGAGGGTTTCCCTCCTGGGATGTTTGTGGGACTTGGGCCATGTTATTGATTATAACTGGGGGCAGGCAAGCCTGGCCGAGCTCTACACTTCTATGGATCGAGCAAGCCGTAATGATTCACTGACTCTTAACTGTTTTGCTCCAGCTTGGGAGGCATCCTTCCTTTTTTCCTGCTTTTGTCTTTCCTCTCTTTCATTTTCATCAGCATCATTCTTTTTTTTTTTTTTGGTTTCTTTGTGTGTGTGTGTGTTTTTTTTTTGCTGATTCTCTTTTCTTTTCTACAGGTTTGGACTTATTCGGTTTTTCATTTTACCCCGGGTTCATTGCACTATCGCATTCACGAGCCACCTTATTTGGCTGAATTTGTGAATGCTAACCGAGTAGGGCCGGAACGAGATGGCCACTGCTTGGATAAGGTGATGTTGCGGGATAGGATAGCCAGCTCGAACGCGGGCATTGTACATTTATTTCCCTGGAGGGCTCTAGTGGGGCCTTATATGATCATTCTGGAGATGAGCAGATGCGGATATTGATGGTGTCTATCATGGTTGATTCGTTGTATATGGGCGAACAGGTCAACCGCAAGCATTCTATGCTCCCGACATTCCCAGTGAAACCTTATATACCTCTCCCTTGGGTGCTTGCCCCGGACTTCTTGCCGAACAGGTATCTATACCTGTCGAGATTTCTTATGCCTTCGATCGATTACCCAGTCATGGCATATGAGGATTTTCTGTGGACTATGCTCCATCCTGTCCATCCCGTCCCTGTAGTAGCCAGGCGTGCTTCTGATGCTTCTGACAAGCCGCGGCCTTCTTGCCCAGCTCCTAACATGCAGTTGGAATTTTCTACGCCTGCCGAGGCTTTCTCCACCTTCTGGTATCATCGTGAAGGAAGACTTGTGGAGGAGGTTCTTCCCGATGTGGACATCCCCGAGGAGTATCATGTCCCAAAACAGGCTCGCACGGTAAACATTTTTCCCGTCTCCCTCTTTTCTTTATGCTTGCCTCATTTCATCATTTTTTTGGGAGCCGGACATATTTTCTTTTGCTGTCTCAACACCTTTTCCCAGGTCAATGTATCGACGTATAAGAAGCTGTTGAGGGGCTTCTTTAGCATCAACAAATTGTACCAGCGGCTTGTGAATGAGTTTTCCTGCCGAGGCAATGATGCAATACGGTAGACCAGATGATGATGATGATGATGCGGTCGGCGGATCAAGTGGTGCTTGGGCGAGGGGACGGGAGTACATGATTGGCGGGTCCAGCCCTCGAGTCATGGGTGGCAACCTTGGAAGGAGCATATTTTCTTGCGCTCATTAGCTCCGTTTACCTGCACTTAGTAGCCTTTTCTCTCTTTTTTTTTTAACCAGATTCTGTATATATTTCTAAATGCAATGCAGTATTATTTTATATGATGTATGATTTAAATGTAGAGACTCAATTATTTCATGCATAAAAGAAATCTAGACCAATATCTAGGGGTAACGGCACACTGCAATTTACTGATGGAATTTTAGAGGGATACACCTTCAAATTTTAATCGGGCTTTTCTGGCACTCTGTGGGGAAGGAAAGGCAGCCGTCTCTTCCTGTGCTTGATATTTCTTAATTTGGCAGACAAGGTTACGTCCTAGCTTCTGCATTTTCCTTTGCTCCTTGTGATCAAACAAAGAACGGTCGGAGCCCGAAACTAGGATACCAGGCAGTACCGGGGAATAGTGGTGGGGGCTCTGGCGCCAACCATAGAGGAAGTGGTCTCTGTGCCTAGATTTCATGTGGGTGGCACCCAGGGCCTTTATTGTGCAGTCTGTTTCAGCCTTGTTCATGCACTGTGCTCAGAATTTGTCTGCTTCTTTGATTTTTCAGTATAAATGGAAGCCAAGGTAATGTTCATTTCAACATCAGTCTGCTTTCTTTCCTTCTACTCAAGTCTTTTGAGTTCTCTTTTGCTCAATCTCCCTTTCCTTCTATTAGATATAAATTTTGTTTTTATCCAGAGATGGCCGCACCAGCTCATACGACTTTGGAGATAGAAGTTTATGAGAATGCTCTAAATTTTTGGGTACTTTCTTTGCGAGCAGATGAGCGAGAAAGGTTTGAACACATTTACAGGTACCGATGCCTACTGTCATGGAGGACCCTGTTTATTAACTGGGATATGCTGAGGGGAGCTTCTAGGTTTTGGTCGCCTCAGAGTCACCTTTTCAATTTTTGTATGAATGAGATGTGTCCCACCTTCGAGGAATTTTGTGCTATGGTGGGGATACCAGCCACTGGACCTATCGATGTGCCTTCTGCACGGAGGCGTCCTTATATGGCAATAAGGGAGTTGTTTGGCACGACCCGCAAGGCTACTCCAGGTTTTTACAACAGAATTAATTTTAATTTAACTGTGCTCCCCGGTGCTTATACTGAGTACAGGGAAGATGACCCAGTTTATTTGCGGCGCCAACTGGCTTCCCTTTTTCTCTGCCTTATGGGGCGGTACCTTCTGGTGGGCCTACCCGGATATATAGATGTGCGGGTCATAGACCTGGTGCTGCAGGCTCGGGATCACCGGGTAAATATCATCCCAGTGATTCTGGTTGAAACCTTGTTTAGCATGGATGCTTTTGCGTCTGGTCATGAGGTGTTCCCTTCCAGCAGCCCTCTTTTGATTCACATGTAGCTAGAGGAGCATTTTAACTGGGTGATGGGCCCAGTTCCGATGGGAGCAATATATGATCCTGGGCTCTATGGCTCTCGTGGCCATTACCATCAGACGAATTTTTCGGAGCATGACTGGATTGAGTATTTCTTGCGCATTGGCTCCATGGAAGTCATATGGGTTGTCAGCCACTGGCGGATTCACAGCTTCTTTATGTATACCGGGGTCTATGCCCAGGTTATTCTACCAGGTCTTGAGCACACCACCTTTTACCTGGCGTACAGGATCCTTCACCAGTTCGGTAGATAGCAGGTTATCCCAGATGTGAGCCGTCCTCTGGCTGAAGATCTAGAGATGAATAGGGACGTAGGCACCCTTATCCGCAACATATGACAGCTTGATTTTGATTTGTGGGAGGCAGCTTATGCCTATTCTGAGTATATGTTTCTGTCCCATGAATATATGTCATGGGTGTTAGTGGCTGCTGAGGGGCATTCCCACGTTATTAGGCATGCATTGAGGCGGATGCTGGGCCGACGAGTGAGCAGTGGCCTAGATGCTTTCTTGATGGAGATAGGCGAGGATTTGGAATGCTCGAGGCTAGTAGCCCTCAAGTCCTGTAGGAGGATTTCAGGCGGGTGCATGGCCTCGGTGCCTGGATGGCTCCTGATCCAAATGAGGCAGGTCCCACTAATGCGCCTCCTCATTTGAGCAATGCAAGTCGGCAAAGCAATCCCCGACAACAGATGAGTTTGTTCCTCCTCAGACTGGCAGACGAAGTACTGCCCACGCTGGCCCAAGTCGTGTCCGGCTGTTCAGGACAACGGCGACGCTGATGATGAAGAAGATGAGGACACTTTTGGTGGTTCTCATGCTGGTGAGACTGGAGCTTCTTCTATGCCTCGCAGGATTATATGGTCATTGCTAGGTGGACGCCGCAGGCGCCGATGGATCGTTTCGGGGCTAAGCTGTAATAAAAGGATAGTTGGGGGGAACAGGGGGTATAAATAGCAAGTAGTATGTATATAGACAAATGTACAGGCATAAATGCATAATCTTAAATGTCCTAGCTGCTTATTCCTAAGCTGCACCTTATGGACTGTGTTATGTTATATTTTGATGTTTTATGAGAGCTCTATCGTGGTTTTTCTCTTTAGTTAGTCAAGACTCTGCATATGCTGAAGGTTTTGACAGACTGGAGGTCAGATGTTGAGGATTTAGGAACTGCATTCTCTCTCCTTTTCTCCTCCTTTTTTTTTTTGCTCTTACTTTTGCCTAGGCTGCCCTTTCGGGTTTTCAACCTAGCAAGCCCTTATTTCTCCTTTTTGTTTTTTATGTGCTCTAATTTTTTCCTAGGCTGCCCTTTCGGGTTTTCAACCTAGCGAGCCCTTATTTCCCCTTTTTGTTTTTTTTATATGCTCTAATTTTTTCCTAGGACGCCCTTTTGGGTTTTCAACCTAGCGAGCTGGAGAGAGAAGCGATTGCCATATATATCTTCGGCTCACGCAAAGTACCTTTTAAGCTTATCGAGGTTGAAGGGCTGAACAAGGTCTTCCCTTCTTGATTTGTGAGGAGCACCGCACCTCCTGACCGGATCTCTTTGACAATGTATGGTCCCATCCAAGGAGACTTCCATTTTCCCCTAGTATCGACATAACTGGGGGGTTTTTCGCGAAGCACCAGGTCTCCGAATTGGATATCACGGCCTTTGACTTTTTTGTTGAATGCTCGAGTTATTCGCCTTTGATATGCCCGAGTGTGTTCCAGGGCTAACAACCGTCGTTCGTCGATCAGGGCTAATTCTTCGTAGTAAGATTTTCAATTTCATCAATTGAGAAACATGCATTCATGTCACTCGGTCTATTTAATGCATCAAAAATTGAAATTTCTACAGTTTCACCCATAACTGACATTGAGAGTTTACCATTCTTAACATTAATCGTTGTGTTAGCAGTGGCCATAAAAGGTCTTCCTAACAGAATAGGAACTTCATTATTAGTGCATATCTTTTTTTCCATCTCTAGAACCAGAAAGTCGACTGGGATGATTAACTTATCTACTTGTACAAGAATGTCCTCTACTATACATAAAAGGATGTTTGACCGAACGATCAGCTAATTGTAAGGACATAGTAGTTGGTTTTAATTCACCAAGTCCTGATTGGTTATAGACAACAAAAGGCATTAAATTGATACTCGCTCCTAAATCTAGCATAGCTTTCATCTTTTTAGAACTACCCAAGGAGACTTAGATATTGAAATTACATGGATCTTTTAATTTAGGAGGAAGTTCAGGTTGTAATACTACACTCACGTTTTCAGAAACAATTATTTTTTCATTCTTTTCAAATATGTGTTTTCTAGAGTGGAGATCTTTGAAAAACTTAGCATATGACAGAATATTTTTAATAGCATTAAGCAAAGGGAGATTAATGTTCACTTTGGATAGCATATTATAAATTTCCGTAAATCTCTTATCAATCTTGTTTTTCATGAGTCTACCAGGAAATGGTATTGGAGGAACATATGGTGGGGGTGCCACATATGGTTCCTCAAGAGGTTTTGCCTCTTGTTCTTTTTCTTGAGTGACTTCTTCTTGGCTTTCTTTACTTGAAATTTCTTTTTCTACCTCTTTATCTTTTGCTTGAATATTTTCACTTTTATCTTTTTCATCTTTTTCATCTTTATTACCAGAATTATCTATTTTATCAGGAACATCAGTAGACTGAGTAGGGTTACTTACCGCTTCTCCAATTATTCTACCACTTCGCAAAGTAGTGATAGACTTTGCTTGTTCTGTCTGACTAGGGAACTTCCCTTCTTATCTTTCTTGATATTTTGCAAGATCTTTTTGCAATCTTTCCACAGTTTCTAGCAAATATTTGTCAAGAGTTGTTTGACCACTGTTTGATCCTTCTGACTTTGGAACTTCTTCAATCTGCAACTGTCCTTGCTTAGAAAATTGATGAGGCTGTAATGGCTTATTTCTTCCCCATGAAAAGTTAGGGTGATTCCTCCAACCAGGATTATATGTGTTGGAATAGGGATCATTCCTTTGTCTTTGAGGGTACATGTTCATTGCATTAACCTGTTCAGGATACACATCACTAGAGGGACACAAATTAGTAGTATGAGAATTTAATCCACAAATAGAACATGCTTCTTGAACTTGAGATTGCCAACGTTCAAATTGATCTTGCACATCTGATTTTTCTTGGACTTGAAACAAACTTCTACTTTTACCTCTTATACTTTTCTACTGAGAATTTGCACTTAACATCTCAAGCAAGTTTTCTAATTCAGCTGGTGTCATTCTATTAATAGAGCCACCGGCTGCACTATCAACCATAGTTTTCAATGCAGGCGAAAGAGCATGATAAAATTGAGTTACTAACACATCTTGAGATAGATTATGATAGGGGCACATGATAAGTAAATTTTTAAATCTATCTCATGCTTCATGGAATGTCTCTCCCGGTTCATTTTGAAATGACATAATTTGTTTTCTATATTCTGAAAGAGATGCATGTTGATAAAATTTACCCATACACAAATCATATAATTGAGCCCAAGTATAAACACTTCGTGGTGCTAAATTCATAAACCATCTTCTCGCCGCATCTTTTAATGCACATTGAAAATATTTCATTTTTATTTGATCTTCAGTCAAACCTCCTAACGGAAAATTTTCAGTCATAAAATCATATTCCTTAACAAAAGTTACTGGATCTTCAGATGGCAATTCATGGAAAGAAGGCAACATGTTATAAAAATGACCTTTAAGCTCAAAGTTTTTTACCGCTTCTGGTAAAACTAAACATGATGGTGTTGCATTCAACATGGGTCGACCATAATCATTTATAGTTCTTTGATTGATTACTACTTCCATATTTCTATTAGCAGGTTCTTCTCTTCTTTGATTTAAATTTACCGGAGGAGCCGAATTTTCAGGACTTTTATTATTGTTGTTATCCATTGGAGGATCAACCAGAGGATCCTCTTGATTCAACTATTCTTGATTAACAGGTGGATTTTCCAAATTATCAGGGTCTTCCTGATTTCTTCCAAGATTATTTATATTTTGATTTAATTCTGCCAACTTAGGATTTAGAGATCTACGACCGTGCATAAATTAACAAAAGCAAATAAAACAAATAAAACAAATAACAACTAAAAACTAGAAAAAAAATCTTTTTGTATTTTATTTTTATAAAAACTGAATTTAAAACAACGCTACCAACAAATTAACTAAGCAAACTAGCTTGTCCCCAGCAACAGCACCAAAAACTTGATCGTGTCTTATTTTAATTAATTCCTTGCAAGTGCACAAGACTATTGTAGAACAGCTTGGAAAGCAAGAGTCGAACCACAGAGACAAGAAAACGAATATTATCAGAGAATTGGTAGCTATTTTAAGCTAGGGGGGTTTTTATTTGTTTTATTAAACTAATTATTCCATTAAATCTAATTACTAAGCATCAATCACAGTTATGAAGATCTGTATGGAGGAGGGAAATCGAGGATTGGGGTTTCACTTGCATCTACTCTATTGCTTATTTAAATAAAGTATCATTCAATAACTTGGGTTCGTTCACGAAAGATAGATATATACCGTCAAATTATAGTTCAGTTTCCATCCCAAATAATTCATCCATTCTATATCCTAAGATCAAGAACATATGGATCTTATCTGTCACTTAGGTCATATATATGAACCTGACCCTAACTTATCACTCTCGTGCATCGATAGGTTCAATTTATCATGATGGTCAGCTAGTGTACGACATATGCATTTGGTCGTGCAGCTATCCGCACCTCTAGGCCTTTATTATTTGCGATTCCATTCATTTGGTCAAAGCTAGACAATAAAGGGGTTGATAAACATCATGATCAACAAGAATTGAATGAATAAAAATATATTAAGCAATAGATTCAATACAAGTTACCTCTCAATTCTTAGATTAATGGACGGTTAGTTCATCCTTGCAAATGAACTGAACAACGGGATGAAAGGGATACATGAATCGATCTTCAAAACTGTAATTACAATGACTAAATTGAGTAATACAAACTAAAATCTAGGCTAGAGTTGTTTCCTAACAATTTATGGACGTCCTTTGGCTTTGGCTACCGTCCTTTATTTATACCAGGGTGTTGTAGGGGAATAGAAGGTTCAAATCTAGGCGAAAGACCCCGTAAAGGCGGTTCTGGAGACCTTGCGGCAGCATTGTGTTTATACCTTGCGTCCGCAAGGGTCTTGGACGGGCTAACCAACTTTCTACCTACCTTGCGAGGGGAAGGCCATTTAGGCTTGCGGCCGCAAGGTAGCCAGTTTGTCTCTTCTGCATCTTTTCCAATGTTGCACTTTGCACCCTTCCTTGAATTCTTCAATAAAGGCTCTATAAATCTCATAAGTTCACCTAAAACCCTGAAACTCACAATATAGCTCAAAAACACATATTAGTAAACAAAAGCCTCGTGGAATTGCTACTTCTAAGTCATGAAAGTACCTGATATAGATGTATAAAATAGGTCTATCAGACATCCTCAAGCATCTTCCGCTCTCTCATCATCAAGCAAGACATATACGCCTTCCTACTCAAAGCATATCCAACAACGTTAGCTTTCCCCAGATGGTATAAGATAGTGCAATCGTGATCCTTAAGCTTCTCCATCCATCGCCTCTGTCGCATGCATGTTCAACTCCTTTTGTGAAAAGCGATACTTTAAACTCTTGTGATCAGTGAATACTTCAAACTTTGCCCTCATAAAGATAATGTTTCCACTTGTGAGGCGTAAATATAATAGCTGCCAACTCAAGATCATGCGTCAAATAATTCTGCTCATAAGGTGATAATTTCCTCGAAGCATAGGCAATGACTCTCCCATTCTGCATAAGTACGTAACCTAAGCCTTCTAATGAAGCGTCGCTATAAACAACAAAGTTCTCCAAACCACTAGGCAATGCTAAGATAGGAGCCATAGTCAACCTTCTCTTCAATTCCTTAAAACTGGCCTCACACTTATCACTCCATATAAAAGAAAATTTCTTTTGTATCAAATTAGTCATCGAAGTAGCGATCTTCAAGAATCCCTCGATAAACCTTTGATGGATCCACCGTGATACCATCACTAGACACCACGAACTTCGGTCACCACACTAGGCATCTTCCACTTAGTAACCGCCTCAACTTTTGATGGATCCACCGCGATACCATCACTAGAGACCACGTGCCCTAGAAAAGTAACATGTTCGAGCCAAAAACCACACTTACTGAACTTCGTATAAAGCTGCTTCTTCTGCAAGATAAAAGAACCTCACTCAAGTGATTCTTATGTTCCTCTCGTGACTTGGAGTACACGAGAATATCATCAATAAATACAACCACAAAGCAATCAAGATATTCATGAAACACCCGATTCATCAAGTTCATAAAGACTGCAGGTGCGTTCATCAAACCAAACGGCATAACCACGAACTCATAGTGTTCGTAACGCGTACGAAAAGTTGTCATTGGGACATCCTTTGCTCGAACTCTCAATTGGTGATAGTCACTCCTCAAGTCAAACTTGGAATAGACAACTGAATCCCGAAGTTGATCAAAGAGATCATCGATATGTGGTAAGGGATACTTGTTTTTAATAGTAACCTGGTTCAACTGTCGATAGTCTATACACAGCCGTAGACTACCATCCTTCTTTCTCACAAATAACATCGGTGAACCCCAAGGAGACCACTCGATTTAATAAACTCCCTATCAAGAAGTTCCTGCAATTGCTCCTTTAACTCTTGCAACTCCGTCGGAGTCATTCGGTAAGGTGCCCTAGAAATAGGCGAAGTCCCTGGCAATAGCTTAATACAAAACTCTAGCTCTCGGTCGGGAGGTAAAGCATACTCGGTAGAAAAGACATCTAGAAACTCATTAACTACCAGAATATCTTCTAACTTAGCAGTAGGCATGCTAGTATCAAGTACACAAGCTAATACCCCGTACACCTACGTGATAAAAGATGTCTAGACCACAAAGCAGAAATAATATGAACACCATTCATAGCATGATCACCCGAAAACACAAACTCTGTAATACCAGCCATAGCAAAACTTACCCTCTTATGACGACAATCAACTAAAGCATGATGCATACAAAGCCAGTCCATACCAAGAATCACATCAAAGTCTCAAATAGGCAATACTACCAAATCAGCATGCAAGACTCGATCATTAACAAGCACATCACAATCCCTATAAACCTTAGACGCCACCAAACAATCAGCCAACGGTATAGACATCTCTAGCACATAAGGCAACTTAGCAGGCAATACACATAAATGCTCTAAGAAAAACGATGCGACATAAGAATGAGTAGTCCCCGGATCTATAAGAACTCGAGCACTATGACCGAAGACTGAAAGAATACCTCCGATCACAGAAGTAGACTCGAAAACACCTCGTTGATCAAGCGCGAAAACATGAGCCTGCGCCTTAGGACGCCCATCACTGTCCCTCTTGGACCCAAATTGCTGAACCGAACCAATGGACTGAGTAGCTCTAGACTTAGGACAGTCCTTAAGCTGATGACTAGGATCTCCACAACTAAGATAAGTACCAAGCCTGGTCCTGCACTTCTCACTAGAAGGCCTAATCTTGTTACAAAAAGAACAATTCAAAGGTCCGCTACCCTTAGTCTGCTACCACTGAGGAGTAGGAGCACTACTAACACGACTCTCAGATGGGCACCTATTCTGTCAACCAGTTCTTGCCTATTCTGACCACCATTGCGATAGTTGCCCTGATAGCCAGACCGATTCCCAGAAGACTGACCTCTCCCGGTCGCCTGTGGAGACTGCCGCTGAGAAGCTTGCACAGATGGCTTCTGTTTGTGCTCCTCAATTTCCCGCTGAATCTCATAGGCACAATCCACTGCACTCCAGTAATCTGCCAACTTTAGAAATAACAACAGTTTCCTATACTCGGTCTTCAACCCTTTCATGAACCTATGGGTCCTGCATTTCTCATCCAGCACCAGATGTGCACAATATCGGGATAACTCAGTGAATTTAGAAGAATACTGAGCTACAGACATAGATCCCTGCTCCAGATCCTGGAACTCTTTCTCTCGTCCTTGCCTATCCACATTAGGCACATAAGAAGCCCTAAACTCCATCTCAAAGTTAGGCCACACTTGTGCCACTCGGTTCATTTCCCAACTAGCATGTAGAACTTCCCACCAATGATTAGCAGCTCCCATCAGCTTATAAACAGCTAACACCACCTTCTCTTCACCCATGAGGTCCAGAGCTGCAAAGATCTTTTTTAAATCCTCTAGCCATAACTCAGTTATACTAGCATTCGCCTCTCCTTCAAAAGATGGAGGCTTCATCTTCAAGAACCTTTCGAAGACCGCATTATTTCGTGCTTTAGCTTCTAGTGGTATAACATTACGTGGTGACGACACTCTCGCCTCTGGTTCTGGGGGGTGGTGGTGGAGGTACATTCAGACCCTGGCCAAACTAAGCCATCTCGGTCATTTTCACCATCATGCGGCAATACATATCCGCCATCTGCGCATTCATATCAACTGGATTCGGTGGTGGAGGTGGTAACTCTGCCTTAGGCTCATTAGGAACTCTTCTGGGTCTGCCTCTGCCTCAGCCTACACCAGCTCCTCTAAGAACCACCATCAAACACCTATAAGAATTCGCTCGGCGTTAGAACATCACACAATAAACCAACCCAACTAGGACATGGAACCTATCCTGGCCAATAGCTAACCTATAAAAATAGCTCTGATACCAACTGTGACGACCCAACCCGGACCCGAAGTGGAATCGCGGGTCGGACCGTCTAAATAGAGGGGAACAATAAGAAACATGCAATGACTCAATTTAAGAAAACAATGTGGCGCAACATTGGAGACGTAACACGCCTTGGCACCAAATGACTGGAATTTTAAAAACTTTTTCGGATATAACAGTTTAAGCAAATAACCAAGTCATCGGCGACACTACATGCCGAAACCCAAGCTAAGCACTAAAAGGGCAAGAAATAAATAAGAGCTAACGGGGTGCTCAGCGAAAGACATTACGTAGAGAACTACTAACATGATATACAAAGCTCGGCTAACACAATGTCGGCATCAAAAGGAATACAAGTACCACAAGTGGTTCAAATACAAGTAGCTAATTAAAAGAGTAAGTACAAGTTCTCTACAGATTCCCAAGCATAGTCTAATTGACTTGCTTTAAACCCATCGTCCTTGCAAAATACAAAAGAATATAAGAGAACATCTAAACCACCTCTTCAACCGGAACGTCGGACCAAAAGGGGAACAAAGGAAGCACAAACACTGCAAGCCTCAATGCGAAGGACCTGCTTTGCTAGGATCTAAAACAGTAAACGGGAATGGGTAAGTCATAAACACTTGTAAGATATCAATCATGCATGTCATGGCAATATGCAACATACAAGGCAAGATATCATCACATAAGCATATAGATCATATATCCAAGATGCACATTGTTTTCACATAGGTACTCAAAAGTAACTCACATAGGATAAGGATATATGGAGAACCGGTGCTGCTACGTAGTTCCTGCATACAAGCGTTATCTGGAATGTGAGGTGTCAGATGCTTGTGAATACATCGACCTCCGAGGAGATGCTTGGGATAGACACACCAATGCGCTCTAATGGTTACAACAAAGGGGCTACTTCCCCACTGCGGCTACAGTGGAGGCGTGTGTGTATAAGAACAAGTATGCCAACTAGACTCATACAAATGCCAAGTAGTTGTTTATTTAACAAATTCTCAAGTAGAGAACGAGGTCGACAAGAGCGAGCTCGTTCATGACAAGTAAGTATTCTCACCAATAATTCGACAAGAGCGAACTCAACATGTCAAATAGTGTAGTGTGACACCACGACCGGGATTCGAGGAATCCCAGGTCGCGACACTAGGACAAGGCAAGAAGAGGACAAGCATGAAGTAAATAATAGTGCAAGTCAAACAATAGAGCTATCGAGCTCTAAACATGGATGTGCAATTGAATAAAAATACGGGGAAACAAAAATCGAAGATGCAGAAACGTTAACATAGTGAAGTCCCAAGCTAGAGAGCTCGAAAACTGAAGCAAAGAACTAAGAGAGATGTGGTCTCATGAGGCTAAACACAAAACTCGCGTGCCGCAACATTGCAGACGCTGAACAAACCATCGGCACTCCGGGCCGATGTTTCAACAAGGAACTAACCTGATATAGCAATTTCCCATGGCTAAAGCATACCGGGATTAACCAACAATGAAACAACTAGAATAAAGAAAAGCCCCAAAGCTACTGCGTGCCCGGGAGACAACTAAATATAATACTAAGACTCCGAATAGCGGCACAACACAATACGTCAAACCAAAGAAGAATCAAATCAGAACCCCTGTGATCTACCCGACTGTAAAGTCTAAATAACTTTACAATACAACGAGCTCACTAGAATAGTAAAGTACAATATACAAATCAATGATGCTAGATGAGATAGGAATCCACAAGCTACTACTCGAAAATGTTGGCTGCTATAATCACGAACACACGATCACACGAACTAAGCTCGAGCTATCGATCAGCTGCGATCTACTACAATCACGATCTACTCGACCTCAACGTGGCGAACATGCCACTGCAACTAGAAAACAAAGTACGGGATGAGTCATAATGACTCAGTACGCTACTACTAAACAATATATCATAATATGAAACATTGTTATAATAACAGTAACATCGCGTTACGACGACGAAGCTCGTGAAGACGTGTTGTATAATTTACAAGAAATCTCTCCTTCTCACTTACTAAACTGTCCATGTGAACTAGGGTGGAATTCCCTGTTCAACACAAACCAATGAATTAGAAAGTAATTCTCACGAAAACATTCCATGTAAGTATTATAACTTTATATATACACGTCAAGTCATTCATGAAATTAGCAAGTATACGCATGTATATTCACATATATGCATATCAAGTCATAGAATTATCAAGTACAAATATGTATACCTACAGATATACACACCATGAAATTCAATAAGGCGCAATCAAGATAAACATGGTCACTTTCGATCCTATGTCTCAATTAACACTTTGTTGTCACATAAGTGCTTGAAATAAATCACATAACATGAGGATACATTATAGAGCCACTACCGCAACGTAGATCCTAAAATGAAAACACTTATCTTGAATGTGGGTTGTCGGATGCACGTGATTTTTTTATTTTTTTATTTTTTTTGGAAACGGGGACGGCACCCTGCACATCGACCTTGAACACGATAGTATTATTCCAAGCGCCCTAATGGTTACGACAAGGTACTCTTCTCCACTGTGATCAAATAGTGGAGGGTGGGTGCATGATGATGGGCTGGCGACCCATCACCACCACGAATCTCACAATTCGTGACGGTAATGCATCGTTACCATCGAGACAAGACAAGTATGCCAGCTGGACTAATGGAATGACAAGTAAATGTTTACTTGGCATTAAAATCAAGTAGGGATCGAGCTCGACAAGTGCGAACTCATCCATGTCAAGTAGATGTTTACTCATATTAAATCAAGTAGGAAGCGAGCTCGACAAGAGCGAGCTCGTTCAAGACAAGAAAGCATGTTATCCACGACATGTTCACGATTAATCACATACATTAACTTAAGAGCCCAATTGAGTCTCGAAAATACAAGTGTCAAGTTGTCCATCGAATGTTATTCAGGTTCCAAAGGCTAGTAATCTAGTCAAATGTATTCTACAGGTTGTAGGATCTCACCACGATCCTCATAAGGTTCAATTGTTCCTTAAGCTCAACTCCGTTGAGTCTTTACTACAATTCATCCCAAATAGGTTATAAATGTTATTTGCATTTTCTAACCCTTTTCTAAGTTCTCGGTTCAAACATAGTTAGGTTCATGTCTCATTAAGAAACCCTAGATCAACAGTTCACAATTTCACCTATTAGTGAAATATAAGTTCAACATAAGTTAGTGAATCAATTATCAATGAAACCACAGAGTAATCAAAAGCAGATTATGTTTCATGTCAAAATACACAATATGCCTTATAAGTCATATAATTAAATATGGAGAATCAATCCTTGACATGTATCACAATCATGCTTTCATAAGTCATAATATCTAATAAGCATAGATATATATTTCTAGCATAAATCCAAGTTAAGTGCATCACTTAACAAATAATAAACCACGCAAGCATAGAAATCCATTTCTCTTATGAATCTAGACTAACCCGTAACTTAACAAGTAGCACTCATAAAATCCCCAAGACTTCATTGATGGTCCAGGATCAATTAATAACTTAGATTATATTCACTAAAACTCATTCTAGAATGATCATTCATCCTATGTTCCCAAATCCATTATGGTTCATGTATTATTTATAAACCACGCTTGACAAATCCAAATATTGTGATCCACACATATTTAGAAACTAGACATTTTAAGGTATCATTCACCATTTTGAGTCATTCTGTGAGAACCCGAAACCTACTTGTATTACTTGTCTTCCATACTTGTTTAACATGATTAGAACATGTTTTTGACATGCCAGTAGTATCCCTAACATGATCGACTTGATTGCATTCCTTGATCGAACCGTAATTGCCGTATCGAACGTCTATTGCCTTGCATGCTCTAGATTGACTTGTTCTTGCTCGTGCTTTGATATTTTGGACTTAGCCAAGACCTTAAGAGACTTTTATCATTGTAATTAGGACCCTTGATACTCATTATAATGCTTCTTTGAGTTGTATATGCCTTGTATGCGTTATACGTGCAAATCTGGACCTGTTTGACCAAAAGTATGGCCTGAGGAATCATTCCACTCTGCCAACCGAACATCTTGGGCTTTGTTCGGCCACAAGAACCGAACAAAATGATGGAAGTTCGTCCATCACAACCGAACAGAAGAGTTTTCCAGCAAAACGGGATTTTCTGCAACATTTGGCTGATTACGATCTTACCCTTGCTAAACCTCTATCATTAGTGAATTTAACCACTTGTATTAGAGTCTTATTAGCCTAATCTAAGCCTAATTAAGATTGCTAAACATCTTTCCATCAATCATCATGCGACATGTGGATTCCATTAGCACCCCAATTGAGCTAATTTCTCTACATCAGCCGAAGACTTCATTTTACGATCTATTTCTTCTCTTCGTCTTCTCTGGTCTGGAGAGAGTTCATGCGTGAGAGTCTCAGTGAGATTAGTGCGTGAGGGTTTGGCTTCCAAGAGATTCGAGACCCGCTTGCGATTCCGAGACCGCCGTTGCGTCGCCGCCGTCGAGACGAGCGATTGTCACCGATAGTTTTCATGCTTCCGTCTTTTGCTTGGCTTGAGGTAAGCTATCGATTTCCCTTACGTACATGCTAGAGATAACATGCTACCCTCTCTTGCTTCCCTTCTCTCATGTATAAATCATTGCTCTCCTTGTTTTCTACCATGAAAATGATACGTTTTAGAGAGTATGAAAATCTGGGAATTTTAGACCATGAATGCAAATGTTTCGATTTGGACACTAAGCCTAGAAGTAAAAGTGTTCTACTCTACGTTAGAAATAACTATTATTCTTGGGTCTTAGACTTTCGACCATTATTTGGGAAAAACGTGATTCTAGGGTTCCATAAATTGGGGACTTGAATTTATTCTTGGCTATGGTTGTTATGTGGATTAATGACCTAGATTAATCAATGCGATAACTTAGAAAAGTGTTGGAAATGCAAATAGTATTTTAACTCTAGAAGCTTGGATTTATAGAAATGACTCAACGGAGTCGACATTAGTGAGCTATTGAACAATACCGGCTTAATGATCAATCCCTACGACGTTATTGCATGCGTTACACTAGAAAACTAATTCTAGACTATTGAAATGGATTGACTTTCATGCTTATATCTTTATAACATAATAAATGCATACTTGATATATTGAGTTCGCTCTTGTCGAGCTCAATCATGCTTGTTTATTGATTAGATTATATACTTGTCTTGAACGAGGACGCTCTTGTCGGACTCGTTCCATACTAACCATTGTTGAGTAAATACTACTTGGCATTGCATGAGTCCAATGGCGTGCTTTGATCATGTCACACACCCTCCACTGCTGGCCACAGTGGGGAAGAGCTCTCCTTGGCCAACCAATACGCGACCATTGAGATTGACTTCATGTTTATCCCGAGAATGTCCTCGGAAGATCGATGTATTATCACACCCATCAATTCATGCACGTCATGAAGGTGTCTGTTTTGCAGGTCTACGAAGCGGCCCGGCTCTATATCCTCACATTATGTGAACTATGTGCAATAATGTGCATCTCATATACTTGATCTACATGCTTGTAATATTGTCTTGCCTAACGTGTTGCATATTGCCATGTCATGCATGATTGATAGCTTACGAGTCTTTATGACTTACCCGTTCCCTCAATATTTTTTTAGATCCTAGCGACAGACCTTCCGTTGAGACTCGCGGTGCTTTCGTATACTTTAGTTCTCTTTTGATCAGGCTTTTGCAGTTGAAGAGGTGGTTTTAGAAGTCCTCTTCTCTTCTTTTGTATTTTGCAAGGACGATGGGTTAAAGCTAGTCAACTAGACTATGCTTGGGAATGTTTATAGATCTTGTACTCGTGTAATCCTGTTAGCTACTTGTAGTATTAACTCTTGTAGTATTTATACTCCTCTTGAAGCCGGCAATTATGTTAGCCGTGCCTTGTATATCTTGTTAGCGTTCACTACGTATAGACTTCCGCTGAGCATCCTATTAGCTCTTATTTATTTCCTTGTCATATTTATTGCTTAGCTTGGGTTCAGTGTCGTAAACTTGGATTTATTGCTTAATGTTTATCGTGAAATGATTTTTAAAATACCGACCTTTAGTGTCGAGTCTTGTAGCGACTGAAATGTTGCGTCACGTCAGTTTTAAAATATTTTGAGTCCTTGCATGTTCCTTCTTTCTTGTCCCTCTTGTCTTGTCTTGTTTGGCGCTCCGGTCCGCGTTCCCATCCCGGGTTCGGGGTCGGGGTCGCCACAGTTGGTATCAGAGCTATCGTTAGCTATTGGTCAGGATAGGTTCCATGGCCTAGGTGGGTTGTTTCTTGTGTGATGTTCTAACGCCGAGTGATTCTTATAGGTGCTTAATGGTGAATCCTAGAGCAGATCATGTAGGCCGAGGTAGAGGCAGACCCAGGAGAGTTCCTGATGAACCTGAGGCGGAGTTGCCACCTCCACCACCGAATCCTGTAGGCATGAATGCTCAGATGGCAGATTTGTATCACCGCATGACAGAGTTTATGACCGAGATGGCTCAGTTGGGTCAGGGTCAGAATGTACCGCCACCGTCAGAACTGAATGCTAGAGTATCACCACCAAGGAATGAAGTTATACCTGAAGCAAGAATGCGGAATAATACTATCTTGGAGAGGTTCTTGAAAATGAAGCCTCCATCATTTGAAGGAGAATCGGATGCTAGTATGGACGAGTTATGGCTAGAGGACCTGAAGAAGATCTTTGCAGTTCTGGACTGCACGGATGAGGAGAAGGTCGTGTTAGCTGTGTATAAGCTTAGAGGAGCCGCCAATCATTGGTGGGAGGTTTTACAGGCTAGTTGGGAGTTGAACCGAGTGGCTCAAGTATGGCCTAACTTTGAGATGGAGTTTAGGGCTTCTTACGTGCCTGTTGTGGTTAGACGACGACGAGAGAAAGAGTTCCAGGATCTAGAGCATGGAACCATGTCTGTAGCTCAGTATTCTGCTAAGTTCACTGAATTATCCCGTTATTGTGCACATCTGGTGCCAGATGAGAGACACATGACTCATGAGTTTGTGAAGGGGTTGAAGACTGAGTTTAGGAGACAATTGTTATCTCTTCAGTTGGAGGATTATCGGAGCGTAGTAGATCGTGCATATGAGATAGAGCGAGACATTGAGGAGCACAGACAGAAGTCTTCTCAGCAGCAGTCTTCGCAGGTGACCTCACAGCATTCAGGGAGAGGTCAGTCTTCAGGTAATCGATCCGGCCATCGGGGCAATCGTCGTTTTAATAATCGAGAATAGGCGATCGGTGGGCCGATTTAGGCGGCAAATGGAGAGTCGTAGTAGTGCTTTTTACTCCTCGGGAGGCTCGAGGTAGTGGACCTTTGACTTGTTCTTATTGCCATAAGATTGGGCATTCTAGCGGCGCGATCTAGGCTTGGCTCTTGTCTTCTTTGTGGAGATCCTAGTCATCAGCTCAGAGATTGTCCTAAGTCGAGAGTGACTCGATCGTAGGTTACGTTCGGCAATCGGATCAAGAGAGATAGTGATGGGCGTCTAAGCGCAGGCTCGTGTTTTGCACTTGATCGGCAAGGTGTTCCCGAGTCTACACATGTGATCGGAGGTATTCTCTCTGTCTTCGGTCATAGAGCTCGAGTTCTTATTGATCCCGGTTCTACTCATTCTTATGTCGCATCGCATTTCATAGAGCATTTATGTGTATTGCACCTCAGTTGCCTTACGTGCTTGAGGTGTCTACACCGTTGGGTGAATGCTTATTGGCGTCTGAGGTTTATAGAGATTGTGACGTGCTTGTTAATGATCGAGTCTTGCATGCTGATTTGGTAGTATTGCCTATTCGAGACTTTGATGTGATTCTTGGTATGGATTGGCTTTGTGCGAATCATGCTTTAGTAGATTGCCGTCGTAAGAGAGTCACTTTTGCCATGCCCGGTATTCCGGAGTTCGTGTTTATGGGTGTCATGCTATGAAAGGTATTCATGTTATTTCTGCGTTACGTGCTAGACAACTCTTATCTCGGGGTTGTACGGGGTATTTAGCTTGTGTGCTTGATACTAGTGTCTCGACTGCTAAATTAGAAGATGTTCCGGTAGTTAGTGAATTTCCAGATGTCTTTTCTACCAATTATGCATTGCCTCCCGGCCAGAGTTAGAGTTTTGCATTGAGCTTTGCCAGAACTTTGCCTATATCTAGAGCGCCTTACATAATGGCTCAGAAGTTGAGAGAATTGAAAGAGCAGTTGCAAGAACTTCTAGATAGAGTTCATTAAACCGAGTGTGTCAGGTGGGGTGCAGGTGTTATTCGTGAGGAAGAAGGATGGTAGTTTACGACTTTGCATAGACTATCGACAGTTGAACCAGGTTACTATCAAGAATCGGTATCCCTTGCCACATATTGATGATCTCTTTGATCAACTTCGAGGCTCAGTTGTTTATTCCAAGTTTGACTTGAGGAGTGGCTATTATCAGTTGAGAGTTCGAAAGGAGGATGTTCCAAAGACAGCCTTTCGTACACGTTATGGCCATTATGAGTTCGTGGTTATGCCTTTTGGTTTGACGAATGCACCTGCAGTCTTTATGGACTTAATGAATAGGGTGTTTCATGAATATCTTGATTGCTTTGTGGTCGTGTTTATTGATGATATCCTCGTGTACTCGAAGTCACGAGAGGAGCATGAGATTCACTTGAGAGAGGTTCTTTCGATCTTGCGTGAGAAGAAACTTTATGCTAAGTTCAGTAAGTGTGCTTTCTGGCTGGAACAAGTTGCTTTTCTAGGACACGTGGTGTCTAGTGATGGTATAGCAGTGGATCCATCCAAGGTTGAGGCGATTACTAAGTGGAAGACGCCTAGTACGATGACCAGAAGTCCGTAGTTTCTTGGGCTTGGCGAGGTTATTACCGTAGGTTTATCGAGGGTTTTCAAGATCGCTACTCCGATGACTAAACTGACACAGAAGAATTCTTCTTTTATATGGAGTGATAAGTGCGAGGCTAGTTTTCAGGAATTGAAGAGAAGGTTGACTACAGCTCATATCTTAGCATTGCCTAATGGTTCGGAGAACTTTGTTATTTATAGCGACGCTTCATTAGAAGGCCTGGGTTGCGTACTTATGCAGAATGGGAGAGTCATTGCCTATGCTTCGAGGAAGCTATCACCTCATGAGCAGAATTATCCAACACATGATCTCGAATTAGCCGCCATCATATTTGCACTTCATAAGTGGAAGCATTATCTTTATGGAGCTAAGTTTGAGATATTCACTGATCACAAGAGTTTGAAGTATCTCTTTTCGCAAAAGGAGTTGAACATGCGACAAAGACGATGGATGGAGAAGCTTAAGGATGACGACTGTACTATCTTGTATCATCCGGGGAAGGCTAATGTTGTTGCCGATGCCTTGAGTAGGAAAGTGTACATGTCTTGCTTGATGATGAGAGAATGGAAGATGCTCGAGGATGTCGCGAATGGAGTCCAATTGTGAGAGAGCATAGTGTTATCTTTGCTAGTGTGCGTGCTACGCCTGCTTTGTTTGGGTTGATTAAGGAAGCTCAGGCTACCGATCCGGAGTTGAGGAAAATTATTGATGGATTGGGTGATAGTAAGACACCGGAGTTTGCTATGAACACCGATGGGATTTTAACTTTTCGAGGTAGAGTTTGTGTTCCTGCTACCGATGGAGTTAAGCGTATGGTTCTTGACGAGGCTCATAAGGCCAAGTACACTATACATCCAGGGAGTACTAAAATGTATAGGGACTTGAAGAGACAGTTTTGGTGGAATGGAATGAAGAGAGAGATTGCAGAGTATGTATCTAATGCTTGACATGTCAACAGGTGAAAGCTGAACACCAGAGACCTGCTGGTTTATTACAGCCACTTGAGATACCGGAGTGGAAATGGGAGCATATCACCATGGATTTCGTGACGAGATTGCCACGTACTCGTCGAGGTTTTGATGCAGTATGGGTTGTTGTGGATAGATTGACTAAATCATCACATTTTATTCCTATTGCGATGACTTATAGTTTGAGTCAGTTAGCAGCATTGTATGTTCAGGATATCGTGAGACTACATGGTGTTCCGGTGAGCATTGTATCGGATAGAGATCCCAGGTTTACTTCTCGATTTTGGCATGCTTTACAAGAGGCTTTGGGGACGAAGTTGAACTTTAGTACGGCTTTTCACCCACAGTCGGATGGTCAGTCTGAGAGATTGATCCAAGTGCTAGAGGATTTGCTACGTGCTTGTGCCATGGATTTTAAAGGTAGTTGGGATTCTCATTTGCCATTAGCCGAATTTGCTTATAATAACGATTACAGTCAAGTCAAGTATTGAAATGGCGCCATATGAAGCTTTGTATGGGCGTAAGTGTCGTTCACCGATTTGCTGGGATGAAGTTGGTGAAGCTAAGCTATGGGGTTCAGAGATGGTGCAACAATCAGCAGAGAGTGTTAAACTGATTAGAGACAGACTGCTTACAGCTCAGAGTAGACAGAAAAGCTATGCAGACAACCGGAGACGTGACTTAGAGTTTCAGGTTGGTGATCATGTATTCTTGAAAGTATCGCCCCAGCGCGGTACTAAGCGATTTGGAAAGAAAGGTAAACTTTCACCTAGATTTATTGGGCCATTTGAGATCTTAGAAAGGATTGGATCTTTGGCGTATCGGTTAGCATTGCCACCTTCGTTATCGGATGTTCACGATGTATTCCATGTCTCGATGCTACACAAGTACTTGAAAGATGAATCGCATGTCCTTGTTTACGATGAGATTACATTCGAACCTGATCTTTCTTATGAAGAAAAGCCGGTGAGGATACTTGATACTAAGGAGCAAATCTTGAGGACGAAACGGATTCTGTTAGTCAAAGTCTTATGGAAGAACCATGACATTGACGAAGCTACTTGGGAAACCGAGCTCGATATGAAAGAGAGATACTCTTTCCTATTTGATGATTCTGGTATGAATTTAGGGACTAAATTCCTTTAAGTGGGGAAGGATGTGAGAACCCGAAACCTACTTGTATTACTTGTCTTCCATACTTGTTTAACATGATTAGAACATGTTTTTGACATGTTAGTAGTATCCCTAACATGATCGACTTGATTGCATTCCTTAATCGAACCGTAATTGTCGTATCGAACGTCTATTGCCTTGCATGCTCTAGATTGACTTGTTCTTGCTCGGGCTTTGATCTTTTGGACTTAGCCAAGACCTTGAGAGACTTTTATCATTGTAATTAGAACCCTTGATACTCATTCTAATGCTTCTTTGAGTTGTATATGCCTTGTATGCGTTATACGTGCAAATCTGGACCTGTTTGACCTAAAGTATGGCCTGAGGAATCGTTCCACTCTGCCAACCGAACATCTTGGGCTTTTTTCGGCCACAAGAACCAAACAAAATGATGGAAGCTCGGCCATCACAACCGAACAGAAGAGTTTTCCAGCAAAACGGGATTTTCTGCAACATTTGGCTGATTACGATCTTACCCTTACTAAACCTCTATCATTAGTGACTTTAACCACTTGTATTAGAGTCTTATTAGCCTAATCTAAGCCTAATTAAGATTGCTAAACATCTTTCCATCAATCATCATGCGACATGTGGATTCCATTAGCACCCTAATTGAGCTGATTTCTCTACATCAGCCGAAGACTTCATTTTACGATCTATTTTTTTCTTCGTCTTCTCTGGTCTGGAGAGATTTCGTGCGTGAGAGTCTCGGTGAGATTAGTGCATGAGGGTTTGGCTTCCAAGAGATTCGAGACCCGCTTGCGATTCCAAGACCGCCATTGCGTCGCCGCCGTCGAGACGAGCGATTGTCACCGATAGTTTTCGTGCTTCCGTCTTTTGCTTGGCTTGAGGTAAGCTATCGATTTCCCTTAGGTACATGCTAGAGATGACATGCTACCCTCTGTTGCTTCCCTCCTCTCATGTCTAAATCATTGCTCTCCTTGCTTTCTACCATGAAAATGATACGTTTTAGAGAGTATGAAAATATGAGAATTTTAGACCATGAATGCAAATGTTTCGATTTGGACACTAAGCCTAGAAGTAAAAGTGTTCTACTCTACGTTAGAAATAACTATTATTCTTGGGTCTTAGACTTTCGACCATTATTTGGGAAAAACGTGATTCTAGGGTTCCATAAATTGGGGACTTGAATTTATTCTTGGCTATGGTTGTTATGTGGATTAATGACCTAGATTAATCAATGCGATAACTTAGAAAAGTGTTGGAAATGAAAATAGTATTTTAACTCTACAAGCTTGGATTTATAGAAATGACTTAACGGAGTCGACATTAGTGAGCTATTGAACAATACTGGCTTAATGATCAATCCCTACGACGTTATTGCATGCGTTACACTAGAAAACTAATTCTAGACTATTGAAATGGATTGATTATCATGCTTATATCTTTATGACATAATAAATGCATACTTGATATATTGAGTTCGCTCTTGTCGAGCTCAATCATGCTTGTTTATTGATGAGATTATATACTTGTCTTGAACGAGGACACTCTTGTTGGACTTGTTCCATACTAACCATTGTTGAGTAAATACTACTTGGCATTGCATGAGTCCAGCTGGCGTACTTGATCATGTCACACACCCTCCACTGCTGGCCACAGTGGGGAAGAGCTCTCCTTGGCCAACAAATATGCGACCATTGAGATTGACTTCATGTTTATCCCGAGAATATCCTCGGAAGATCGATGTATTATCACACCCATCGATTCATGCACATCATGAAGGTGCCTGTTTTGCAGGTCTACGAAGCGGCCCGGCTCTATATCCTCACATTATGTGAACTATGTGCAATAATGTGCATCTCATATACTTGATCTACATGCTTGTAATATTGTCTTGCCTAACGTGTTGCATATTGCCATGTCATGCATGATTGATAGCTTACGAGTCTTTATGACTTACCCGTTCCCCTGTATTTTTTTTTTAGATCCTAGCAGGACAGGACCTTCCCGTTGAGACTCGCAGTGCTCGTATACTTTAGTTCTCTTTTGATCAGGCTTTTGCAGTTGAAGAGGTGGTTTTAGAAGTCCTCTTCTCTTCTTTTGTATTTTGCAAGGACGATGGGTTAAAGCTAGTCAACTAGACTACGCTTGGGAATGTTTATAGATCTTGTACTCGTGTAATCATGTTAGCTACTTGTAGTATTAACTCTTGTAGTATTTATACTCCTCTTGAAGCCGGCAATTATGTTAGCCGTGCCTTGTATATCTTGTTAGCGTTCACTACGTATAGACTTCCGCTGAGCATCCTATTAGCTCTTATTTATTTCCTTGTCATATTTATTGCTTAGCTTGGGTTCTGGCTGTAGTGTCGCCGAAGACTTGGATTTATTGCTTAACTGTTTATCAGGTGAAATGATTTTTAAAAATACCGACCTTTAGTATCAAGTCTTGCATCGACTGAAATGTTGCGTCACGTCAGTTTTAAAATATTTTGAGTCCTTGCATGTTCTGTAAGATCCCGATTCCCGGTTAGCTTGAATTGCGTGCAATGCTCGCATTTCATCTTTGGTTGATTGCTCGTTTGGTAGTGAGAGAGTCTAAATGTGTATGAGAGACCACATTAAGACTAAAACACTTTTAAGAGATGTCATATAGTGGTTGACTTGTTAAAGTCAAAAGTCGTAACCCGACGATAGTCGAAATGCGACTCGATTGAGAGCTTATTCGGGTTTTGTGTTCTGGACCTCGATTTGGTCCCAGATCTTTACATGATGATTAAATAACATGTTTAGATGTGTTAGACTTCTACTTGGATGTATTCCATAAGTCTCGTGAAGTTTCGACGCCTCGAGAATATCAATTCTCCTTATCGCGTAGTTTGAGATTGAGCCGGGCGAACGTCTCGTCCTTCGGGAGCCTATTTCCCCTATCTGTTGTTCATCATCTGAGAGGCATTCATGCCTATTTTGTAGCCCTTATAGGTGTTTATAATCATGGGTTATGCAGATCGGTTTGTGGTTTCATTCGACGTTTCGATAGTAAGTTGTTACGTCTTGCGCGGTTTTGCCCGGGGTTGTTTCGGGTGTTGTTTTTGGGAGTCTAGACCTACTTTAAAATTGGTTTGAGACTTGGATGGATTAGTTTAATGTTTAAGGACTTTAAGGGTTCAATTGTGAGCCATTTCGAAGCTTTAAGGCTCGAGAATGCATGCGGGAAGCGACCGAAACCGAGCAAGGAATCAACAAAGGGGTTTTTTCGTGAATAGTGTGATGCGCTCGCATCACCCTCCTAAATAGATGCGACCGCAAGGGGTCCTGGGCAGACTTACGGGATTTTTCAATCTGTTTCAGAATTGTCTAATGTTTGACCCAATTAACCCATTTTAAACCACACCTTAACCCTCCTACTTAACCTAAACTAGTCCTAAACACCTATTAGAGTTATTAGGGGTTGATTAGTGGATTGATTAGAGGATTTAATCCCTCCTATTTAAACCCCAAATCTGATTTCTCTCTCATTCTAACAGCCCTTCCATTTTCGTTTTCTCGCAAATACCCACGAAAAACTTGAGAGAAGCTTGAGAGAGGAGGTTCTAGGGCTCTTGAAGGGTCCCTCCTGGTGGCCATTGGTAGAGGTCTTCTTCCCCTAAGCTACACCTTGATTTTGAAGAGTAGGTTGAAGGTAACAACACCCATCTCCAAGAATCCGAAAATCTGTTTTGTGAGGGCTGAGTTTGGTAAGTTTCTACCTCTCTTCCTTTGATTTTTAGGCTCCATTGACCTAGGGAAAACAACCATTTGTGCTATGTGAGGTCAATGGAAGCCATTGTTAGGGTTTGTAGAGAAGCATGAACCCTAGGTTTTCAAATTGATGTTAGAATGGGATTGACCTATGTGAGACCATGAAATATATGAAATTCATGTTCTAATTAGTCTATTGAACTTGGGTATGTTGATTATCCATGAGTTTTGATGTTGGTTTGGTTGAGATACTTGGAGGGTGTTTTGCCCAAATTTGGTTTAGCTTGCTAAATTAATGAAGTGAGCTTGATTACTATGTTTTATATGCTTAATAGAGTATATTAAACTAGGTTGTATGATTTAATCATGAATTTGGAATTATGATTGGTAGGATGAGCTAAATGAAATTGTGCTCAAAATGATGAATTTATTCTATGTTATATTAGTGAAGGTTTTGTCGGGTTTATGTGAGTTAAACGAGCCCGGGATGATGACTATTGTTGATAGTTATGATTATAGAGGAATGGAGACCCATGGCCTCTATGCCCTTAAATCTTAGAAAGGGTAGATTAGACTCGACAGTCATTGTAAATTCGATTAAGTGCTAATTGAACTTGGGTTGAAATCCTACGATAATTGGATTTCGTTTGGTTAAGGAATGAAGAACATAACTTCCAAACTTTAATGATTAGTGATTGAGATGTGTTTTGTGGATTTGTAGTCTTGGGAATTAAGCCCGAGTGACTATTGAGATTTGGTTATAAACCTTAAGAAATTCTTACGGTGTGAATTTATAGAACACATAAAGAATGAACGTGTTAGTAAGACTCAACGAGTCGTAATAAGGCCAATAAAATGATAAAGAGCCTCGGGTTGGAACCCTACAATGTTTGGGTTTGCTTGGGTTGTGCTTGGGCACACCGGGTTTTTGGTTGTGTCCTATGGCGACACTTATGTTTTGGAGACTGACTAGAATACATTTTAAGCATGCTTGTTAGAGCATGGGACAATAGAGACCCACATAAGGTCATGAGATTATATTTAAGAGAAGATTAAGAGAGAATCCTCTTCTCAAGGATTTTTGTTGCGTGTATATGAAAATAATTGGGAGAAGTGACTACGAGTAGTCATGATGTTTTAAGTATGGTGTTGGTGTTATCGATCATGTATGACGATTAGGACTATGATTGAGTCCGGTGTACTTAAAATAAAAGACTAAAATAATAAGTCTTGAATTGTGGATATTTTGAGACTAGCGTAGTAGTCTTGGTTTGGTTTGAGTTGAGGATTATGGAAGACCTCACATTATATTTTATTAAGCTTGTAAGCTACACTTGAATGGGTTAATGACTTGAGGAATAATGAATACCTCAATAAAGTAGTTCTTGAACTAAACTTGTATGTTACTTGAATATAATGGTTATATGCAAATATATGCATTGTTCATGATGTTTGGTAGAGCATTATGTCCTACTTGATTTTATGCAATTATATGCATGGTTTATGAGTTTTAAGTAGAGCATTATGTCCTACGTGGTTATATGCAAATATGTGCATGGATTATGAGATTGTTGTAGAGCATTATGTCCTACATGGTTTAATGAGTCCGATAATTATGAATTTGGTCTCATTGGTTTATGCAAGTAAATATTTACTTGATGGTTTGGTTTAAAGTCCAGCTGGCGGGTTTGGTTGTTGTGTCGGCAATGGGACGATTCATAGTCTTTGGAAACAATCGCTATGAATCGTTGCATTGGTTCCCTTTCTCCTCACTATTTGGCCAATAGTGGGATGTGATCTCGAGTTATGCCACCTAGCCTGACATCGAGCTCTCATTTCTCATCCGGAGGCTGGAATGGATGTAGCAGTACTCATTAAAGGAAATCTAATGAGTTGTGATTATTGGGGACGGAACCGGGTATGATCGATTTGGGAATTGAGCCGGATCTTGGTTTGAGGTTTGATCTCATGGTAAGTTGGTTGGGTTTTGAACCCGGATTTGGTTAACCAGTCGATGACGTTCATCGTTACACATGATTATTTATGAGCATGTATATGGAAAATAATATGCTACTTGATTTATGTGAGTTTATGTGCTTTAAAAATTAAGTACATGTTTTATGGTGGTGTGCTAGTAGGATACCATGATTTTATGTGATTGTGCATTTATGCCATGCCATGTCATAATATGCCACATGTTGCATTTAGAAACTTACTGGGTCATTATGACTCACTCCGTGTGATTGTTTTCCTAGCTGTAAAGTGATCCCGCTAGTACGCTGCAATGCTTCGGATAACGACTCTTAACAGTGGTCTTCCAAGTCAAAAGCTTGGAGTTAATTATTATGTTGTATTTATTGTGAGGCTCGAATGTAAAGTTATGTAGACTTTACTTGGGTAGATTGTAGTGTTTTATTATGGTTGTGTATTTGGGAGCCGCCAGTATTGTCGGCATTTGTACCCCTAGTATTTATTTCTTTTGTCGCGAGCATGTGTGGCTCGCTTATTCTAGTGTGGTATATTGTTGTTCCTACCCGATAGTTTAAGTCGTGAGGTTGGGTTGGTGGTTTAGCATTGATTATGTGGTTATAGTGAATTGTTCCTCCCAGATGTAGCCGCTGTGTTGTTTATCGCTGGGATTTCGCCTGCTGCCGCCTTGGTTGCCGGCGGTTTGTTGTGCGTGTCTAATGTTGCGCCACGCTGCCGAATTTTTGGGCCGAGAGATTTACTATCTCTTTGGTTGCTTTCATTCAGAGCTTGATAGCTCGGGTCCCATTATGGTTTTGCTTCCGCAGTTTTAGGTTTTGATTTTCCCCGTATTGCCGTTATGGCTTTACCTTCCCGTTGGGCTTGTTGGCTCGTCTTTTGACTCGCACCATTATGCTTAGCAGGTGCTTGTTTGTCTCTTAGTTTGTCCCGATGGCACGACCTTGGGATCTCGCCTTGGGATCCGGCCGGGTCGTCACAGCTTGGTATCGAGCTATTGTTAGCTATTTCGCCAGATAGGTTCCCGCCTAGTGGGTGGGTTTATTGTTGAGATTTTTAACGCCGAAAAGTTCCTTGTGGTGGCATATCATGTCGTGCTCGTGGAGCTAGTTCTAGCGCACTGCTCGAAAGTACCGCTCGTGGTTACGAGAGAGGAGAAAATGTTAATGATCCTCGCAGTGACTCCTCAACAAATGTTTAGAAGGGAGAATGATGCCACTATATGGGAGATTTATGAAGTTGGAACCCGAGGGCTTCGATGGAGAGCCCGATGCTTCTAAAGCCGAGCACGTTAGAAAGCATGGAAAAGATCTTGCTATGGGTTGTACGTCAAGTGATGTGACCCTAAAGAAGCATTGTTGAGTGGTGCGGCCGACCATTGGTGGCACGTGTTACGAGATAATTGAGACACTTTGGAGTGCCCAAGTGTGGGAAAATTTCATACCGAATTTAGGCACAATTTATTCCGCAAGAGTTCGGAAATAAGAGAAATGGAATTTATTACGCTAGAACAAGGAGATATGACTGCGGGCTCGATTCAAATGGGTTCACGTAGTTGGCTCAGCATCGTGGTTACTTAGTACCGTGATGAGGCAAGCAAGAAACCCACCGTTTGTAAAGGCCTAAAGATGAAGTATCGTGAGGCGCCTTATTCCTTTACGGCTCACTGAGTACCGAGATGCCGTGGATCGATGGAGTTAGACTTCGAGGAATATGCTCAAAAGAGAACCTCGAGAGCTATTAAGAGTGATAATAATATTGGGAGGCAATTAGCACCTCGTAGTTAATCAAGGAATCACACGCATCGTAGACGTAGTGATGTTCCTACCTCTCAGTGGAGACGACGAGGGTGAGTTGATATGTAATTTTGTTCGAGGACGTGACATGCCGAGAACGATATGGGGCAAGGCAGAAAGTGCTTTGCTTGTGGTGGTGATCATGTTCAGAAGATTGCCCTAAGATGAGGGTTAATCACTGGGGAGTACTAGTCATAACTGGGTGGCTCCAAGAGAGATGGTGATGGCCTAACCTAAGTTTGAGGTCGTGCGCGTGTGGCATTGGCCATCATGAGTTTTGAAACCTACCCGAATAGGAAGGTATGTCTCGTATATATGTGTTATACCGTTGCATTATTATTGTTATTAGTACGCTGCTTTTATCGGTAGCTCATGTGCATTCATACATACATTACATGGTGTATTGCATATTGTTGGTTTATTGTTTGATCGGGGATAAAGCCCCAATGTGATGCCGTTTGGGTATTGTTGATTTGTGAATTGCCGTAGGTAATCACACATGGTTTGTGGATTCTTGTGTAGTCTATATATTTATGGACTATACTATATATAAAGAGCATTGAGGATGAATTTGTGTTACGATGATAGTAACCAATGGTTTTATGGGGTTACGGTTTTGTCGGCCTATATTAAGAGCCGAGTATGAATATTCGTATATATATGTATATATATATGAAACATGAATTGTATGATGATATTTGTTGGTTTGATATGATACTTGTATATCCTATGGGGATATGTTTAAGGTGATGAATAATATACATCGATAATATTGTATATGATTATTATGCAGTAGGATACACTGCAAGTGCGAAGGTTAAGTATTATGATCTATGGGTTGATTTTAGTGCGTGAACAAGTATGACGCCACCGCAATGTCGTTGAAGTTTTGGTGATTTGGGGACGTTAGAATATACGCCTCTGTAGCTTGGTCTAGAGCTTAAGAAAGGTTGGATTTGTGAAGTATAGACGCTACGACTACTAGTAGCCGAGTCGATACGTGATGACTTTAGCGAAGTTTTCATGATCGCAAGTACAGCACGAGTTTTGTGGTAAAATATGGTTGTTGTTTGTCAAGGTAATAGACCTTGTTACTTGACTTGAATTTATTCATTATGTGCATTAGTTGTGGGAACACCTACTTGATGCATCTACATTGTGGTATATTAAATTCAAGATTTCATAAATGGTTATCTCCGCTTCATTCATTTCCTTAGCGTAGAGACTATTAAAGGATGCTTAAAACCTTTATCATGAACCTTCGTGATCCTCCAGTAACGAAGCTGAGTATCCAATTTAGCTCTGCATTCTAAATTGGTGATCAAAAGTGATCGTTGT
>CM028384.1:14812619-14954238 GCA_013146195.2 Codonopsis lanceolata | reverse complement strand
ATTCTTAAGGCTCTAACTTCGTGAAAGGAGCTTTTTTTTAGAGTAGCTATAGCTTGTGAATCCCAAGTTGTACACTTTACAACTTACCCTTATTCAGGTGTTCAAACAATACCTATTAATGTCATTCCCAATACCTATTACATTGGAGAGGGGTTTCATTGTTTTTACGTGTCGATCACAGGCGGAATCTTTACCAAGATCTTTGTCGTTGGCCTTCTTTACCGATGGCGGAAGTAGTTTTGGGCCGAGGCGAATTTTGTCTTGGAAGAGCGAGAGGTGAGAACACGCGCCCTTTAGGCATGTGCGTACCAATCGGTATTTGGAGAGAGGCGAGAATCACATGAGCTCAGCAGGATGTTCGAGGTAGCAGAGGTGGGTGGGTGCCTAAAACCCTAAATTTGAATTCAAATTTCGGCAAAGATAGGCGTCGTCGATGTGAAACTGCTCCTCTGCGAGGCCAAATTGAAAAAAAATTTGGATGCAGTGGTTACATGGGGGGTCAAGCCAGTTCGAGAACTTAGGTGGGAGTCCTCGACGACTAGTGGTTAAAGTGGAGAGGATAGCGGGACCAGAGATATTTTAACAATTCTTCTCGCCAATTTAGGAGGCGAGGAAGAGTCGAGCTATAGGGCCTAATTTTGAGGAAGCAGGCGGGAAAGAGGGCGAGGAGTTTGACCAGCTTCCAAAGCGATAAGGAATTAAACAGGAGGTGATATGGATGCGCCGATTCAAAGCGAACGTGAAATGAGTTACCTCGCTAGTCTTCAGGGGTGCAGCATTTATGTCCAAAGGCAAGGAGTCGAGAGAGTCGCAGGGGTCCGGAAGATGGAGGTGGCGGGGAGGCTGGCATGTAATTTAGAGTCGCGAGAGAATGCTTCCAGTTCATCGAGCAAGAGAGAATTAAAACTTTAGAGGAAGAGGTCGAGAAAATCGAGGCAGGCGGTAGCTTACATTGGGGATGGGAATAGGGCGGATGAGTGGAGAAGACCTGGATTTGAAGAAGGAACTAGAGCGCCTCTTGAGTTGTGGAGAGGTAATTAGTAGGAGGCAAAATCAAGCGTTCGGTGGCTCAGGAGGGGATAACAATACCAAAATTTTCCATTGGATGGCAAGTGTGCACTCCTGTAAATGTAAATCAAAAGTTGACAAAAGTTGATGACAAATGAGGGGTGATTCGGAAGATAAAGAGGAGACTAAGAGAGGATTTGAACTTCTATGAGGCGTATAGGGATAGCGAAAGTGATTGGAGACCGGCGCTAGTCACGAAGTCCGAGCAAGGTCCTTGACACGGAAGCTTCGGCCGAACTAGAGAGCCTTTTATGGAAGAGGAAGTGGTCTTGGTCTTGCGAAAAATGAGTGGCGACAAAGAAACGGGTCGATTGTTTCTCCTTGGCTTTTTAGCAATGTTGGGAGGTCTTAAGGGAGGATATGATGAGAGTTTTCCACCATTTCCATGAGAATTTGTGCTTTGAGAAAAGTCTAAATGCTACTTTCATTGCTTTAATCTTTAAAAAGAAAGGTGCTAGCGGCGTGAAGGAGTTCGGACCCATTATCTTGGTTGGAGGGTTTATAAAATCATTACGAAGGTGCTTTCCCATAGATTAAGGAAAATTATGGATATAATCATCTCGATTCTCGGCACGCTTTTGTCCAAAAAAAGCAAATCCTAGATCGTCGGTGATTGAAATTGGTGATGGATCTTTAGTGATGTTTTGGAATGACAGATGGTGCGCCTTATTGGAGGGAGTTGTGCGAGATCATTCCCCAATCTATATGTTCGGCTAGAGATAAGGAGTGCTACATAAATGGAGTGCTCATTTCGGAGGAGGGAAGGACATAGTGTAATCTTTCTTTTCGTAAACTTTGAAGACCGGGAGATCGAGGCAGTAGGAGATTGTTCGAGTTATTATATGCTTAGAAAGTTGGCCTTCAAGCGGATAAAGTTTTATGGGACGAAGTCAAAAGTAGAGTGTTCTCGGTGAAAGGGTATTATTCAAAACCGAAGCCAGACCAGAAGCAGTTTTTGTTCTGTGGAGATCGATATGGAAATCTGGGCTCCAAGTAGAGTGGTTTTTGGCTTGGGAGGTCACGAAGCGGAGCCATCTTAACAGTGACAACTTGAGGAGGAGGCCTTCGTACACTAATCGATGCTATCTCTGCAAGGGGATGAAGAGTGTTAACCATCGATCCTCCACCGCCCGTGGTGGGGACTCCATGGTCGCACTTTTGGCTTGTTTAATATATCGTGTGTGCTCCCTAACTCTACCAAGGATCGTTTTTTGGAATTGGTCTTATTTTAGGAGGAGAAAGAACAGGAATAGGCTTTGGGATGTTGCCCCATTAAGCGTATGTTGGATGATCTGGAAAGAAAGAAATCAAAGGGCGTTCGACAATGAAGAGGATCTATGATAGCTTTGAGGAAATTGCTGCTCGAACTTGCTTGAATGGAGTGTGGGGCGAAAATATCTTGAATCATAGTGATAACACTAGTGCGTGAATATTTTCCATATTGGCCAGTGGGTATATTTTTGTGTAGTATATACTTTCACGTTAAGGATGCGTCACCTGTTTTGATGCTCTCATATATATATATACTTTACCTTTATCAAAAAAAAAAAAAAAAAGAGATGGGCATTAAAACCAAAAGCCCATCTCCTAGGGTCATATTTTCTATTGTTCTTAATATACTTTCTGAATTTTTTATAGTGCTGGCTTCCTCGGGAAGATTGTATGTGTTCAAGAGTTGTCCACTACTCTCTTTGGCAAAGTGTACGGTTTTGGTTATATATGCATCCGAAGGTAAAAATCTTTTCAATCATTTCAGCTATCAAGTTCCCAGAGCTTCTGTTAAGATCCTTCTGTGACAACTATTGTTTGAGGGATTTTCTAAGACAAAACAATACAGGGAAGTTATTATGGCAAGTCTTTGGTGTTCAAGCTGCTACTTTATGCCTATTTGGAATTTCTGAACATGAAGAGATCATGTGGGATGCCTTCATGCGAGCAGGTTCCAATCCTATCGGGTTGTTATCATTTATGCTTATTTATCAAGTTTCAGTATCCTAAAGTCTGGAGAAGTACGCTTTGAATAGTGGTGATGTGTGATTCAGGGAGAGAGAGACCCTCATAAGGTATAAGATATGCTGCTATATATCTTAGTTCGATTCTCTTCCTTTCTTTGATCTACTCCCAGCACCGGGAAATAGCATAATTAGAAAACTAGAGGATGAATTTGAAGATAAGCACATTTATGGAATAAAGAAAAAAGAATATGGCAAAATAAATACCTAAACTTCAACACCGTTATAAAACTTTCACCTATTAGCAATTTAGAGCGGAATCTAAAAGACTATGAACAATAAAAGTACTAGAGGCTCACTAAAGTGAGGCAAGAAGATAAATGAAGTCCCGTTCATCTTCAACATATAATATGTATGGATAGCACTGGCAGTTTCCATCTAAACTAAGCGGTGCACAAAATAGTTAACATTTTTCATGCACCGTCACTGTCAAGCGCATTTGAGCATACAATTATTTTCATCTTATAAAGTAGGTTTGGAGGAGGGGAGGGATTATTTCTATGCAGATGCAAATTACTTTGTAAACAACCCGATCTGCTTGGCGGTTTGAGGTTTGGGACCGAGCCTTGCGAGTTTGTATATTTTGATCTATTTTCTGCGTCAAATCCTTGTGATCACTCCAGCCTCTGCAGAAGGGAACCAATTAACAAACAAAGATTGCTGAAATGTAGACGTAAAATGTGCCACTCAAATCAACAATTATTTTGCCATGGTATTCCTCCTAATCTTAAAATCCATTGACAAATAAAACAATGAAGCTATATTCACATATTAAGTTGAAAGAAGAGGAAAAGAAAAGTGAAAAGTACTTTTTACTCTAAAAATTATGGACACAGAGAACCGCAATAAGTCTAATACTTCATGAAGAAACACAAGTAAAACCTAGCATCCGAAAGTTAATCGCACAAGTTTGAAATGTAACACCGCATTAAAAATGACCTAGACATATTAATCAAAAGCGGTGTCGGACATATGTTCCAACTTTCTAAACTCATATACTTCCATAAATCAAGTAGCTTCCCTATATTCATCTTGGTTTCACTAGAGGCGCACCACTGCATCCGCATACCATCTAACCTGTATACTTCAATGATTGGAGATCTGAATCATTCTTAAGTCCGGGAGTGCTATATAAAAGTCAAAACAAGGTCGATTAAATTTTAACAGATGAAACAAAAAACTTGTATGGTAACTAATAATCGTTTATATTAATCTATGTCCACCGAAAAAAAAATCTTGTATGGGTTTAAATCAAAAGCAAAACAAACCACAATCTAGAACTATGTCCACCGAAAAAAAATCTATAAATCAAAATGCAAAACAAACCACAATTCAAAAAGCCCTTTCATAAGGTCTAAATGCAGATCACAACATTCAACATACTTCAAATAATTTCATAGGTCTAAATTTGAAACTAACTCAATTTGTTTCACTTGAACAAATTAATTTGGAATCACATATATGATTTAACTAAATCAAAGTGTCATCGCCCAAACCCAAAAACCTATCATGAGCTTTGGTTTTCATTAAAGCTATTTTAAGCTTAGACCCTTTTGCAACCCAAAAACCCTAGAAGTAAAAATCGACAGAGATTTTCTCACCAGCATGATAGAGAATGAATCGGATATGTGAGAGTAATCACCAACAACGAGAAGAGAAGTGTACAAGCGCGAGAGTAATCACATCGATAGAGATGTGCGAGCCAAAGAGCCAAAAATCGATGGAGCCGAAAATGTGGACGAGTACACGAGCCAGAGAGAGTACGAGAGAGTGCGACGATGGAGATGTGCCGGAGCAAAGAGTAATCAGATGGAGCCGACACTGTGGATGAGTACACGAGCCAGAGAGAGTACGAGAGAGTGCGATAGACTAAATTTTGGGGAAAACTAACAGGGGGAATTTGGGGAAAACTTATATACGATGGTGGAAATTTTGGGGGAAATAGCGGGAGAGGAACGCGGGAGAGTGAAATATCCCGGGGAAATATATTGCGACTGACCTTTAATTTCGAACCAAAGAGGACATTTGGTACGGGGGTTGCACAAGCGTCCCAAATCAACAGGTATTTGGGAAGGCTACTACATAACAGTCCCAATTACTAAGTAATTGTGACCCTTAATTCTCCCTTCCCAAAAAAAGGTATTTGTGACTGTTTTTTAGCCCTCCCAAAAAATAGGGGTCACAAATAGTCATTTTTCTTGTAGTGCATATTAACTTCCTTGACAATATATTCTTTACCTAAAGAGTAACAACTATTTACTACCTCACAAAATCTAACGTACGCTTGACGGAGTGTCTCCTTTGGATCTTTTCTGAAAGAGTCAAACTGTTGGATATAGTTGTATGTTTTGTTGTCTCTTGTGGGCAGGTCTCCTTCCAGATAATCCACAAGTGCTTCCCACATTTCTTTTGCGATTTTACACCTGATTATCTGCTGGTATGTGCTTGTGTTGACAGAGCTGGAGATAATGTGTATACCCTTGCTATCGAGTTCAACGAGCTTCCTTTCTTCATCAGCCCATTCATTGATGGACTTTGGCACTTTAGGTGGTCCACCTCCTGCTTCAGCAAGTAGATTTGGCTTCATTGGAATACGGGGACCTACTTGAACACATTGCCACAAACGATTGTCAATAGAATTTATGTATCTCATAACCTTATCTTTCCATACATCGAAATGGCCTTCGTCCAATATTGGGACGTGGCTTGTATTCGAGGTAGGCAGCATATAGTGAGCCATAGTATCTATTCTCAATAGGTTAGTCTCGGAAAAAAACTAGTTTTCATAGAATTAAGCTCTGATACCAATTGTTGGTCCCAAATAGGCTCAATCTAAGCTAGAAGGGGGGGGGGGTTAAATAGCCTAGTTATACTTTTATAAATACTTTAAGATCTTTTCAAAGTGTTTTATCCTTTTAAAAATAACTAACTCTTAAGAAGAGTTAGGGCAGCGGAATAAAGGGAGATCAAACAGATGGGAAGGCTGCTGCTAGCGATAAGGTTCAGTAGCATACTTAAACAATTAAGAACAGTAGCAGAAGCAGTTCAAACAAGGTAAGTAGAGACAGTTTAATCAAGACAATACACAAGGATATAGAAGTGGTTCGTACTTTGAAAAGTACTACGTCCACTACCAAAGTGGTTAGCTTTGAATTTTGAAAGGTGCACTTGTTTATCCACTAGGTGAGAAAACTAGATCTCTAATGGATCGTGTACAAAATAGTTTTCAACCAAATTGTGGCGACCCGCCCCGGGCCCGAGATGGGACCGCGGGTCGGACCGCCCAAATAAGGAGGGAAACAAGTAGGCAATTAAACATGCAAGTACTTAAATTTTAAAAACGACGTGACGCAACATTAGAGACGTAACACGCCTCGGCACCAAAGGCCGGTATTTTTAAAACTCTTTTCAACCTGATATAACAGTTAAATAATTTAAACCAAGTCATCGGCGACACTACATGCCGGAACCCAAGCTAACAGTTTAAAACAAGTACTAGATAAGAGCTAATAGGATGCTCAGCGGAAGACTTAAACAAGTGGGATAATAACAAGTTAACCAAAGCTCGGCTTACACAATGCCGGCACAAAAGAGATACAAGTACTACAAGTATTAAACTACTAGCAGTTAATAAGATTTACAATCAAGTTCTACACAAACACCCAAGCATAGTCTAAGTGACTTGCTTAACCCGTCGTCCTTACAAAAGTACAAAGCAAGAGGAAGAGGACATCTAAACCACCTCTTCAATCGACGGCGAACCAAAAGGAGAACAAGGCACGAACACGCGAGTCAGCGAGGCTGTCTTGCTAGGATCTAAAGCAGTAAAGGGGAAAGGGTAAGTCATAAAGACTCGTAAGCTATCAATCATGCATGTCATGGCAATATGCAACATACAAGGCAAGTTATAGTCACATAAGCATAGGGATCATATATCCAAGATGCACATTGTTTCACATAAGTGCGCATAATTAAATCACATAGGATAAGGATATATGGAGAGCCGGGCCGCTACGTAGTTCCTGCATACAAGCGTTATCTTGAGCGTGCATGTGTCAGATGCGTGTAGTACATCGACCTTCCGAGGGAATGCTCGGGATAGAACCAATGGTACTCGTATTGATGCAACAAGGGAGCTACTTCCCCACTGTGGCCACAGTGGAGGCGTGTGTGAACAAGGACAGGATGCCAGCTGGACTCATGCAATGCCAAGTAATGTATACTTAACAAAAATATCAAGTAGTGAACGAGGTCGACAAGAGCGATCTCGTTCGTGACAAGTAAATTATTCTCATCAATAACCAAGTAGGATTGAGTTCGACAAGAGCGAACTCACATGTCAATCAAGTATTCTATAATATGACATTCAAGATCAAGCAAGGCAATCAATCCAAGTTCAAGAGTCTAGAATTATCATTCTAAGGTAAACGTGATTAGAACGTCGTAGGGATTGATTGGTGAGCCGTATTGTTCAATAGCTCGCTAAACTTGACTCCGTTGAGTCGTCTCTAACAATTCATCCAATAGAGTTAGGACGCTAAATGCATCACAAACCCTTTTCTAAGTTTGCGTATATGATCGGTTAGGTCATTAATCCATTTAACAACCGTAAGCAAGGATTATCATCAATTCAATTTCAATGAGCCTTAGAATTATTATTTCAAAGGTTGATAATTTACAATGGTCCAAGAACATTAATTATTCGTAGGAGGGTATAGAACACATTTAATTCTACACATAAGATCCAATTCAACAAGATGAACATTTCATGGCATATGGAACCCTAGAATTCATAGTTTCCAAAAGTCATCAAAATCCAATAGTCCAAGAACATTAGTTGTTCCTAAGAGGGCATAGAACATATTTAATTCTAGGCATAGGACTAAATTAACAAGATGATCATATTAATCAAAAATCCCAAAAGACCAATTCATCAATAATCATGGCAAGAGCATGGTAGGAGCATGGGATTTACAAGAAGAGGGGGACATGGCATATCTAGCATACATCCTAAGGGGAATCGATAGCTTACCTTACACCCAAGAAAGAGATGGAATGAACACAAAGTAATCGGATGGAAATGATCTCCTTGTCGGTAGCTTCACTCCGGTGGTCTCGGTTTGGCAAACGGAGGTCGGGAGCTCAATCCATGGAGTAGACACACACTAGTCTCACCTTTTCTCTACACACACTAATATGGCAAGAGAGAGAAGAGAAATCGGAAATGGTAGCTTAATGGCTGATCAACAAGGGAGAAGGCTTAAATACCTTGCATGGTTTGAGTGGAAATCCACTTGGCACAAGGAGAGGGCCTCAAAATACACTTGTCAAATGGAGGTAGCTTGAGGTTAGGACTAATCTAACTTGATTAGTGTTTAATAGGTAGGATTAGGGTCAACTAAGAAGGGGTTAAAGGGGTCAAGGTCGGGACAAAGGAGAGGAGGGAGAAAATTTCCCGTAGGCGAAGAAGAGGCGGGCGCCATAGCATGCGCCTCAAATGCAGTTAGGTTCTGTTTTTCATTTGCTCTGGGGCGCGCTTGGCGCGCGCCTCACTCGATCCATGCGGGCGCTGAACTACAGGGCTCCAAACTTGACTTAAACATGTCCTAAAGGGTCCTAAACTTGTGGGCAACCATTCTAGGGTCTAACACCACTCAAAACAAGTCCGAAACACACCCGAACAACACCCGGAACAAGGTAGGACAAGGCTCGAACATGCTACGATTGGTTGACGAATCAAACCCGGATCAAACATCAATGAACTAAGATATCTTGGGCATGGAAAAGGCTTGTTTAACCATGGTTAAGAGTTCAATACAAGGCCGGGAACTCAACGAACATATCGCCTGACGAAATCGCATAAAAGCGGGAGAAGAGGGAAATCGCTAAGGCCAAAACAAAGCAAGAAGGTTTCCAAACTTCCAACTAAGCTTACTATGATCAAGGTGAACGTTCTAGGTCATCTATGATGGACAATAGAACTATAACAAGTCTCGGTCGAGTGCTATCATGCTAAGGCAAACACTCACGGTACAAGGCAAGGCAAGCAATGCAAGGAAGGTATTCAAGCAACTAGGCACATAATACTCTCAAGTGAGTATGACATGAACAATTAGAATTATCTAACATGTTAAGGCATGAAACAAGCATGTTATCAAGGTATAAGACAAGTAATGCAAGTAATGGGTTTGGGTTCTCACACAAATGTTTAATGATGAGAGAAACAATCAATGAATAATTGCTCTTTCAAGTGCTAAAGTAAAGAACAGTTAATAGCAAACTAGAAGAAGCTGATAATGAGTCGTGACTGACAGATATGCAACTTCAGAAAGTTTGTTGAAGTGTTAGTTCTTGTCCTTTGATCTCTTGAATGCTTGAATGTTGAAGTTGAAGCTTGAGTATTGAATGCGTAAGAGATGTTTTTTGTTTAGATCTTTAAGACTCGAATAAATAATAAGGGAGATATTCAGGACCTTTGGATTACGATGGAGAGGCTGTATCCAACGTTATAATGCATTGAATGCATTTCAACGCTTTGTAGAATGAGTGCAGCAAGATAGTCATCATAGATGCAGTGTTGCGAGGCGGAACATTTCAAAGCAGAGTAATGTTGCAGCTTACATGTGTTATAGGTTGAAAGTCTTCTTAGCCAAAATGAGTAATGTCTTCAGACTTCATGATTCAGACAACAATGAGGATATATTGTCTATGTCTGAGTCAGATAATGGCATGGTTGATTTAATTGGAGGGAAATCTGATAAGGATAATTTGAATATTATTTGACTAGATAATAAAAATATCTAGATCAAATAATATATGACCTAAATCCACGTGTTTGGTGAGCCGTTTTTTGGTGGACTTTGAAGTCTGCTGGTGAGATGTGCTTTCAAGGCTGCTGTTGAAGCCTGTTGGTCCGCACCTTTGGAGAAACTAATACTAAACTATTCTATTACAACCTAGATTCTAAAGACAGTTGCCACACTAACCGGTACGCAGACCTTTTAGCCAATATACAATAGAATTAGAGGATGACTCAACTAAATCTAAAACCTGTGAGGGTCAACATACATAATATCAAGCAAAGGCAAGTAGTTACGCTGCTCAATTTCAGACACGACATCAACACATTTCTGACAAATACAAGCACTTGTGCCGTCCAGGATCGAGGTGAAAAACAACCGGACAAAGTTGCCAATTCGATAACACAAGAAAAGACTCCTCGCCTGGCGACGAACGAGCACACCTAAAACCTGCTTAAAACGAAGTTGGTCCGGGTGATAACCCTCACTCTTCAAGAGGTAAGTACTAAAGTTATTTTCACCTTCGTTTAAGCTATATAAAAATATAATAATGACATAAAATAATTAAGTCGTTATGATGGTAAAATTTCTATTATAGAAAAGTTATAAAATAAGTCATTATTATAGTCTAAAATAAGTCATTAATTATATCTCTAAAATGTAGTTGTTACAAGTTTTCATTTACTTTTCATGTCTTTACTTTGATATAGAAATAATTATATTTTTTTTACAATTTAATTAGTTTATTTCCTGTCATTACTTTAATACAATAATAATTATAATTTCTTTCTGTTTAATTAGTTCCCTTTCTATCTTTTCTTTAAATGCAATAATACTTATATTCCCTTTCTGTTTAATTAGTTTCCTTTCTTTCTTTTCTTTAAATGTAATAATAGTTATATTTTCCTTTATGTTTAATTAGTTCCCTTTATGTCTTTTCTTTAAATGTAACAATAGTTATATTCCCTTTTTGTTTAATTTGGTTCTTCTCTGTCTTTTCTTTAAATGTAATAATAGTTATATTCCATTTCTATTTAATTAGTTCATTTTCTGTCTTTTCTTTAAATGTAATAATAGTTATATTCTCTTTTTGTTTAATTAGTTTCTTCTCTGTCTTTTCTTTAAATGTAATAATAGTTATATTCCCTTTCTGTTTAATTGGTTCCTTTTATGTCTTTTTAAAAAAATGTAATAATAGTTATATTTCCTTTTTGTTTAATTAGTTTCTTCTCTGTCTTTTCTTTAAATGCAATAATAGTTATATTTCTTTTCTTTTTAATTAGTTTCTTTTCTATGTTTTCTTTAAATGAAATAATAGTTATATTTCTCTTCTATTTTAATTAGTTTCTTTTCTATCTTTACTTTAATGTAAAGTAGTTATAATTTCTGATAATTTAATTAGTTTCTTTTCTGCATATACTTTAAATATAGAAATAGTTATACTTCTTATTATTTAATAAGTTTCTTTCCTGCTTGTGCATGTAAATGTAAATAAAATTTGTTATTAGCATGACTATTTTATTCTTAAAATAGCTTATAAAAATGTTGTAATTATTCTCTTAGTTGTATTATTTTAATTTTAATTTTGTTTTTCTTTTCTTTAATAAATGTAAAGTAATTTCTCTTTATTTCTTTCTGTCGCATATAAATGTATTTTTCTGAACCAAAGTGTATTAAATAAAACAAGCATATTGATAAACCAATTTTGAGACCGAAAGGATGAGTTGGATGTCTAACCCCTTCCTAACTCGTAACTTAGCCCCCGAACTCATATATTTTGGTAATTTTGGTTTTTCTCTGTTTGACCATAAAATAGAGGTGGCGACTCTATAACACATTTTTGAGTCCACAAATGAGGCCGGACATATTCCATGCGCTCGAAGTTTTGAAACTCACTCGCTTTTTAGTAGCACAGACAAGTTCGAAACGGGGCACTCACAGACGGAACATTTTACTTCCGTTGGTGACCGGTGACAAAATGCGACAGAATTCCGTCGCTGGTTAGTGACAAACATTTAGCGACGGAGAGATTCCATCGCTTGACTGAAATCATCGACGGTAATCGTATTTTAGCGACGAAAATCTCCTGTATGACTGTCTTACAGATTTTAATCTATAAGACTGAACTATCCATGTTAAATGAGTCATAGATTAAGAAATTGCTGCGCAACCCCTCAACTTTTGGAAGTTGCAATACCATCCTCATACTTATAAATGAAATTTTTTATTTTTGACATTAAAAATGTCACTTTTTAACATTAAATATGTCACTTTTTAACATTGAAAGTGTCCCTTTAGAGCATCTCCAATGCTAATGTGATTGTGAAAGAATTTAGATGCCATATATGATTTACACCCTTTTTGAAAGAAAAAACCTCTCCAATGCAAATGTGGATGATGCGTGTGGATAATATGATGTGACAACTAAATTTGTTCACATTATGGAGAACAATGTCAATTTTTTACATTCTACTTGAGGGTGTGGAATGTGGATACATCATAGTTATTATTATTCTTTTTAAAACTATTTCTATTGGTTGTTCTTTTTTTTTCTTTTTTTTGTCAAATATTATTTTAGTGGTGGGATGCATGCCACATAAGATTAAATCCACATTTGCATTGGAGAGATCCATTTTGATTGAATTATGAAAAGAGAACAAAATGACACATAAGATTGAATGTGTGAGTTACTCACGGTCACGTATGATCAAATCCACAGTTGCATTGATCATGATCTTAGACCCTCATTGTGTAACATTGATTTGGAATGGAAGAGTGTCACCTTTTAGCATTAAAGTATCCTTTTATTTTTAACATTAAATGTGTAACTTTTGACTATAAAAATGTCACTTTGAGTCTTTAATGAAAAATGTCACTTTTGTATTAAATGCGCCATGTTTTTACTCTAAAAGTGTCACTTCTGCATTATAAATGAAAAACATCATTTTTGGCCTTTAAAAAATATCATTTTTAGCATTAAATGTCATTGTTGCTCTAGAAATGTCACTTTGTTTCTTTAATAAAAATTAACATTTTTTTAAGTGTCATTTTTGCCTTTAAATGTGCCACTTTTGACATTAAAAGTGTGACTTTACATTAAGTTGATATAAGACTAAAATATAAAGTTTGAGGACTTAGGGATTTCAGCTTGTCTTCAAGAAACATTAGGGGAACCAGAGTAACACTTTGATAGATCAAGTGCACCGAAGCAAATGCACAAACTTCTCATTAATGCGGTTGCTCGCTCACAACGTGCCACGTCACACACACTTCACCAATGACCCGCACTATTTGTTGATGATCTAGGTAGCCCACGAGTTGAGATGCTCCATTTACTCGCTTCCAGTTCCCCTCTCTCAATATGACCTGTTTCCTTGCTGGGTAGCCCCTTGGTCTTTTTCAATGAGTTGCCCACTCCAGAAGCTTTCTTTTTCGTTTTTATGTGGCTTCGTGTACACAAGTTTTTGCCTTTATTTTGAAATATTTTTTTTTCTTTTAAAACATCATTTATTTTGGGCCAAAGATAATATAAAACTATTATTAAAATTAGTTATAATTACAATAGTGCTTGAGTATAATCAAATGTTAATAGTTCATCCATTCCTAAACAATCGTCGTCTTTAACTCAACATACCGTTTAAAAAAAATAATTGACTGTATTATAAATATTGGTATAGTGTGTAGTTTCCTTTAATGTCCTTTTACATATGACAGTTAAATTACGTAGAAAAAGTAAAATTAAAGTGGTGAAAATATATATTTTTAAAAATTTTGAAAAAAAATAATTATTTTGAAACAGATAAAAAAAGAAAAAAAGTAAATTATTTAGAAACGAAGAGCATATCAAATATGGAGGGTAATATTGTAATATAATGAAAATATTAAATAATTTTCAGGTTGTTAGGACTTAGCATTAATCATTATCATCTCTCTCTGGCAGTTGCTTACACCTTTTAGTGTGAATTCTTAAAAAATGATTTCTTCTCCTGTTTTTACTGTATTCACGTCGAATATTAAGTTCTACCAGCAAAAAAATCCAACTGGGTTAGTCTTATTTATTCATTCAATTATTATTAAATTATGTTTGACAGATTGTATTTGTATGCAATCATTAGCACATGAAGCTTTCAACTTTAGAGTTTCAGTTGTTTTGCACAATGTGATTATCATTCTGCTGTTCAACTTCGTTTTCTTGGCAAAAATTGATCTCGTTTTGATCTTGAAATCGGGTTATATTGTATTGTAGAAAGAAAACCCTAATTCAAATTTTAACGATTTGGGTTTGAAAATTTGTGGGGAGGGGTGGAAACTAAGCGGTAAAACAATGGCAGCGCTGGTACCTGGGGTATTGTTGAAGCTGCTGCAGCATATGAACACAGATGTGAAGGTTGGTGGTGAATACCGGTCGTCTTTATTGCAAGTGGTGAGCATTGTGCCGGCGTTAGCCGGCGGCGAGCTATTCTCAAGTCAAGGGTTTTATCTCAAGGTATCTGATTCATCTCATGCCACTTATGTATCTCTCCCTGATGAACATGATGATCTAATTCTCAGTGATAAGATTCAGTTAGGTCAGTTTATTCATGTTGAACGCCTTGAATCTGCCTCCCCTGTTCCTATCCTTCATGGGGTTCGGCCGGTCCCCGGCCGACACCCTTGTGTTGGTACCCCTGAAGATATTGTTGCCACTACTAATTCGTCCCCTCTCGCCTTCCTCAATAATAACAATGTTGCTAGTACTACTACTGCTAAATCTTGTTTGGACAAGCTGAAATCGTCCTCAAAATCGTTCACCCCTAGTAATGGTAGTAATCAAGTTGGACTAAAGGATAACAAATCGACACCTTTGATGAGATTGAGTGCTGGTGTTAAGGATGATCAATTGGATAAGAAAACACCGGCATTGGTGAGATCCAAATCTCAGTTGTCAAAGCTGGTCTTGAACTCGGTTGACTCTAAGCAGTCTTTGGGCAAGGTCAAATCGTCGGGTTCGCGGTCAATACCCTCTTCTCCCACCAGCTGTTATTCGTTGCCTACTTCTTTTGAGAAGTTCTCAAATGGGATCAAGCAGCAGGCGAAGATCAAAGGGTTGGACAAGGCAACTGCTAAGTTAGGGTTGGGGGAAAAGGGGGTTACAGTTCGTGGGGAGACTCCGATTGCGAAGAAGGCAGGGATGGGTAGCTCCATAAGAAATTTTGTCCAGGGAATCGAGTTGGGGCCTAAGGCTCTGAGGAAGAGCTGGGAGGGAAAAATGGATTTGAAGGCTAGGGAAAGTCCTAAATTGAAGATCACCAAGCATGATATGAAGCCTGATGCTCGGAGTAATTCTGTAAGTTCTTCGTGTAATTGACCAAATTTTCATTATTTTGTTATTTACATTATTACCTAATTTAGTGGTAAAACCCTTTGCTGATTGGAGAATCTATCTTGCATATTTTTCAAAATGAATTCTGGACTTATGTCTAATTGGTATTGGACCAATCCCCTCCTTTCCGTTTATTTCATCAATTAAATACTAAGTTGATTGAGATAAATTGTATGACCCTGGTGCGGTTAGTTTCTGTTTTGTACACCAAATTTACCAACTGCCATTTGACATTTTTCTCTTCATACAATTTCGGTGCATTCATCAATTTGAGTACCAAATAGTCGTCGCTCCATTTCCTTATTCTTCTAAGTGCCTCCTCTTTGCCCCTCTTGTAAATGAAAATGAGTGTCAGTTTGCGTATCTGTATAACTTTTGGCAGATGCTCTATTACCTCCTTATCTCATTAATTTGATTTGACTGCACAGGTTCCAAGAAAATCTACTAGTGAAAGATTGCCATCCAAAGAGGAAAATAAACAATTACCAGCAAAGTTGCCTAAAGATGAAAATAAGCTGCAGATATCTACAAAACGAAATAATGGAGATTTAGTTGAGTCTGATAAATCATGTAAGCAGAGAACATCTGCTGGAAGGAAGCTATCTTCTGAGGCTGCTAATAATCGAATAGCAGGAAACATGACCAAGGTTTCTCTCAGTAGTAGGAGACTGACAGATGGAAATATTTCTTGGACTGCACTCCCATCATCTCTTGCGAAGCTCGGGAAGGTATGACCTTTTGTTTATCATATGAATCTTGTTATGTTCAATTGGCCATTTACTGGAACTTCAACACTTAATTGACTTGCTGCAAGTTTATTTTCTTGGCATAATGTGGCTGATGAAAGCAGGAGAATATCATATGTAGTTCAAAAATAACTAGTACAGAAATGAAGAGTAGGATGATCGCCTAGTGCAATAAATTGATTGTTATTACTTAGCATGCCGTCATTTTGGAGGAAAGACCTCATATTTTCTTACCAAAAAAGTAGACCTCGTTATATATATATGCCAAATCAGGTGGAGTATTATACCAACCGGGCAACCGGCTAAGATAGAGTAAAGCTATACAAAAACTCTACAAATGAATTGGGAGATCTCTCACTATTTATAACTGGGGCCATCTCTAAAGAACACCAACAAAAAAGAGTACGGAGCGGGAGTCCTTCATAGTATACATAGATTCTTCCACATTCTCAAAGACCCTTCTGTTTCTCTCCTGCCATATTGTCCAGCACACTGTTAGAACAGACGAAATTTCTTCTCTTACGCTTGTACAGGGACCAACAAAAGAATGGTTCCTTTATCGAACTCGGCATTGCCCACGAAATACCAAACATAATAAACACCACAGACGTCAATTGATTTGCAACTAGGCAATGGATCAGTAAATGATTAACGTTCTCCTTGCTACCTTTATACATGTAGCACTAATTAACATAAATCTACGACGTTTTCTGACTTTTCTCAGATTTTCATCAGTTAAAATAGCTTCATGCCCAGCCTCTCAAGCAAAAAAGGCTGCTCTCATGGGAGCACATGATCTCCAAACTTGCTTCTATGGAAAGAAAGTCATGTGTCTATTTATGAGCCGAAGGTAATACTAGCGAACAAAAAATTTCTTGCTCTTTGTCCCATTCCAAATCACCCTATCAGCCTGCAGACCTACCTTTTGACAATGTAACTTCTCTGAAAATTGCAAAAAGGACTCCATCTCCCAATCTTGAAGGCTCCTGCGAAAAATAGGAGACCATGACACGCTGCCTCCACCAAGTGCAGAACTATTTCTGACCATGCAGTCTTCTCCGAAGCTAAGGCAAACAGGTCCGGGAAAGAACGAAACAGCTCTACATCAACACCATCTATCCTTCCAAAATTTGACTTTATCCCCTATACCATTTTCAACAGAAATAAACCTCTCAAAAGCCATCCAACCCTTTCTAATCCCCCTTTACACACCGACCCAAAAGGCGAAGAGATGGAATTGGAGAAGATGAGAAACCAATATCTCTGAAATCGTGTCTCTAGCCAACTTTAAACCCCAAATAAATCCCCCTCCCACCGCTTTGTCAAGCAACCGACTTCAAGCCTCCATAACAATGATAAACAGGAAGGGAGGGAGATAGGGGATCTGCCTGCCTCAATCTTCTCGAGCTAGAAAAGAAGCCACTCGGTTCTCTGTTCACTAACACGGTGAAACGAGCAGTCGAGATGTAGAACTTATCCATCTCCTCCATTTGGCGCCAAAGCCCAGTCTAGCTAACATATACAACAAGGACTCCCAGCTGACGTGGTCATATGCTTTCTCAATATCTAGACACCACTCTTCAATCTATCATGCACTGCTTCATTGGCGATGAACAATGCATCAAGGATTTGTCGACCTCCCACAAAAGCATGCTGAGATTCCGATATGATCTTGCCCATAACCTTATCTAATCTTAAGGCTAGAACTTTAGTCAAGAGCTTATGGACACCTCCTAGTAGAGTGATAGGTCTGAAATCTTTCACATCAGAAGCACCTTTCTTTTTCGGAATGAGAACATTGAAGGTAGCATTTAGGGTTTTTTCAAAGCACATCCTCTCATGGATAAATTGAAAACCCCCAATAATGTTGCCTCTAACCACCTCCCAAGTCCCAACACTTCTGAGAAAATGCTGTAGAGGAGAATCCGTCTGATCTGGAGCTTTGTCCCTGCCCATACCATGTAAGAAGAGTTATCAAGGTGGGTTGGGTCAACCCATGGGTCATGAAAACCCACAATTTGGTGGGCGGGTACCAATAGGGGTGTGCGTTCGATTCAGGTTTTCGGGTCCCTATCCGATCGGGTTTTCGATCAGGTCGGGTAATGTCAGAATTTCGGTTAGCGGTTTACCCGAACACGATGCCTAAAATATCGGGTTTCAAAAAAATATCCGAATACCCGATCGGGTACCCGATATTTCTTAATGCGGAATTATAAAAGCCTCCAATAAATTCAGTCGTTGCTCTTTTATTGAATTACAGGAAAGGAAACTACTTTAATGGATCAGGCTATGGTAGTTGAAAGATGATAGATCTCTTTTTTCTCTTATTCATTCTGCCCTTCCTTCCTCCGCTAGTACAATACTTTTACAGCAAAACAACTGTTACCTCTTCAAACTCATCTGTGTAGCAATGATTCCACCTTCCAAGAGTGTTTCAATGTAAATCAACACTCACCGAAGAAAATAGAGAGAGAGAGAGAGAGAGAGAGAGAGAGAGAGACAAAGTATTCATTGATTCATCAATTTTTTTAATATAAAGTCTTTCATAATTAAAAAAAACAAAAAAGTTTCTCACAAATCACAATTTATCAATCATTACATCATTCATTCGTATCATTTTTCTCATTCTCATCAATAATTTCAAGAACATTTGACCTTTCACCTGATATGCCTGTCTTAATTTACTTATCAAAAAAAAAAAAAATGCCTGTCTTAATTTATCGTTTTTTTTGTTTTCTTACTTATGTGTGATATTAGTTTATTAAATTACTTTAAAAGACTAAAACCTAATTACCTAAGCCAACTTATGGGTCAGCCCACCCCAACCCACATCAACCCATGACCCGTATGGGTCCAACCCATATGACCCACACTTTTATGGGCCCATGTTTTCTCCACCCAACCCACTCTTTTTAGGTGGTGGGGTGGGTTGGTCCAATGGGTCCAACCCATTTTGACATCTCTACATGAAAGGCAGCCACTACCTCCTCCTCGGAGCTCTAAGAATTCCTTGTTTGCTTGCTCAAGGGAATCAAATTGGATTCCTTCCAGACTAGGGATGCTATTGCCCCTTGTCAGAATAACGAGACCAGAAGAATCCTGCCACTCCATCTTTGATATCCTTTTCATTGTCCAACACATATCCATTCACTGAAATTGACCTAATCTTATTCACGATCTTGTGGACGTTAGCCATTCTGTGGAAATATTTCATGTCTCTATCTCCTTTCTTCAACCATTGAATCCAAGATTTTTGTCTCCAACATATCTCTTCATTAATTAATAGCCAACCCAACTCTTTGTTAAGATAATCCCTTTGAATTTTTTGCTCCTCACACAACCCATAAAACTCTGCCTTCTTGTCCAGCTCACTGATTTCTTCCCATATAGCTTTTATTTTTATCTCCACTCTGCCAAAAACCTCGTTGTCCACACCTTTAGATCCTCCTTGAGCCGTTTTAATTTTCTTGCCAAAGAATAACTAGGGTCTCCATTGAAAATATATGACACCCACTTAGCTTTAATCCAATCCAAGAATCCCAGATAATTTAGCCACATATTCTCAAATCTTAAAGGAGTCTTGCCTCTACAAACGCCGCTACACTTCAGAAGCAACGAAACATGGTCGGATAAAAATCTAGGAAGAGACAACTGGACCGCTCCACTGAAGCAAGCGTCCACTCTCCAGTCACCAAGAATTTGTCAATCCTTGAAAACTGGTTACCCGCGTTGTTTCTGAACCACGTGTAATTTCCTCCAGATAAATCGAGATCCATCAAACCCATTTCATTTATAAAATCATTAAACTCAGCCATGACTTGCGAATACAGTCTGAAACCTGAACAATCATGAGGGAAATGCACAATGTTGAATTCTCCTCCTATGCACCATGGGTCCGCCCATACAGCTCTAACCTGTTTAAGATCCTCCCACATCATCTTTCGATCTGTATCTGAACAAGGACCGTAGATACCCAAGAAAATCCAAGCCTTCTCATTCACCTCTGTCTCGATTAAACAGGATAATGTGTGGATACCCTTCCTCACTCCCTTTTTCTTGAATTTCCTCCCATGACCCATCCCACATCTTTAAGATACCTCCCGTGTCTCCTTCCACCTCTAACAACTCTCAGCTTACCCAACTATAGCCCCAAATATTGTTGACAACCCTACTGTCTATTGCTCCCATCTTTGTCTCTTGAATGCAAACGAAGTGTGGTTTCCACCTTCTTAATGCTGCTTTTATCATTAATTTCTTATCATGGTCTTTCAAACCCTCACTCCGTTGCAGGCTAGTGTAGCTTCTGCTATTAAGGAGCTTTTCTGCGCAAGTTCATTGTTGACGACCTACTTTTCTAAAAAAAAGAACAGCAAAAAAGAGTTCCTAATTTTCTATCTTCACATTCTTATGCAGTTACTGCGCTGATTCTTGACATTGAAGTATATACTATAGTTTACTCATGTTGAAAGCCTTTATTACAGGAAGTTCTGAAGAACAGAGATGTCGCACAAACGGCTGCAATAGAAGCTATGCAAGAAGCTTCAGCTGCTGAAAACTTACTTCGATGTTTAAGGTTATTTTCCCTACAAATATATATTTTTCTAGTGTGAAATGGACTTCTATTACCTTGTAGTAAACCATGATATGATGTAGTAACTTGAGCATAAACTCTGCATTTAGAACTTTCTTATGTTGGTGTTTCACTTAGCCATTCATGAATCTCTGTGTTTGCACTTCAGATGTTAGCTTTGCTGCATTCTGGATCCAGAACTTAAGTAGTCAACTAACATTATTTAGGGGGCATGAAAAATTTCTTTACTATTTAACATGGTTAATTTTAAATTTTGAGTATGATGCAATCCATCCTAGGCCGTTATCCATCATTGGTGCCCAACAAAAAGAATACTTTTGAAGCCCAAAATCAAGACCAAAGTCAGCCATTCATGTCTTTCAAGTGAAACAGATTTTTCAGTAAACTTTAACGGGCTGCCCAGGATGTTCTAGAGCTCTAAAATTGGTGTATAATATATGGTTGGAAAGCCCTTGAAGATTAGTTTCCAGCAAACCAAACGGATCTCAATTCTGAGTTTTCTAGAAGGAGCTAGACCCAAAATACTACAAGCTGGTCAGAATAGACGGGAATGTATTCTCTTCTTATCCTTTTAGTCAAACAAACTTTGTTTTCTCCATCACCCTTTGGAGTTTTCTAGAGCATGAATTTAATACCTTTTTTGAACCTTGTAAGCCTATAAATAGGTATGATTAACCTTGTGCTTGATGCATAGAAGAAATATAGAAGTTTGAGATTATTAGTGATGACTAATATTGTGAGGTTTGATGTGTTTGGAACATGTTGAACTTATCAAGCTTGAGAGTCGCGGGCTTGTGGCGTTCCGTGATCGAGGTTCATTAGGCAATTGTGTCTTTTGCCTGAAGTTCTTAATCAATTGGGATTAGCGGGTCGAGGGAGACTGATCTATCCATTTCTTTTTGGTTGTATTCAAGCAAACCTTTAGAGCGATCGTCTATTATCAATGTGTTCGAATCCTCCCGGGCGAGATCTCATCATTTGGTATCAGAGCCAACTTTATCGGTTTGCATATCCTTCTTTCTCACCTTTCATCTCATTCTTTCTCATCTCTCTCGGTTCTCAAGGTTTGTAGAACTCAAGTATCGATAGTGGGTTTTGTTACAAGTTGTCAAGGTTCCTAATCAATCGCGATTAGTGGGTTTTGTCACTAGTTGTCAAGGTTCCTATTGTTGAGTTTCTTAAGGGTTGACGAGGATCTACATCTCAAAAATTAAAAAAAATAAAAACAATTACTCCACCTCTCATATTCATCTCATTCTTTCTCACCTCTCTCGGTTCTTAAGGTTCGTAGAACTCAAGTATCGATAGTGGGTTTTGTCACAAGTTGTCAAGGTTTCTAATCAATCGCGATTAGTGGGTTTCGTCACTAGTTGTTAAAGTTCTTATTGTTGAGTTTCTTCAGGGTTGACGAGGATCTACTTTTCAAAACAAAAATTTTTACTCCACCTCTCATATTCATCTCATTCTTTCTCACCTCTCTTGGTTCTCAAGGTTCGTAGAACTCAAGTATCAATAGTGGGTTTTGTTGCAAGTTGTCAAGGTTCTAATCAATCGCGATTAGTGGTTTTGTCACTAGTTGTCAAGGTTCCTATAGTTGAGTTTCTTCCTGGTTGACAAGGTTCTACATCTAAAAAAAAGATGAATTTTTAGTTTATACTAATAAATTTTTGCAGGACAAGATTCAAGGACGAATCTTTATTTCAAGAGTGAGAGAATGATGCAATCCATCCTAGGCCGTTATCCATCATGGGTGCCCAACAAAAAGTATACTTTTGAAGCCCAAAATCAAGACCAAAGTTGGCCATTCATGTCTTTCAAGTGGAACAAATTTTTTAGTCAACTTCAACGGGCTGCCTAGGATGTTCTAGTGCTCTAAAATTGGTGTATAATATATGGTTGGAAAGCCCTTAGAGTCTAGTTTCCAGCAAACTCAATTCCAAGTTTTCTAAAAGGAGCTAGACCCAAAATACTACAAGCTAGTCAGAATAGGCAGGAATGTATTCTCTTCTTATCCTTTTAGTCAAACAAACTTTGTTTTCTCCACCACCTTATGGAGTTTTCTAGAGCATGAATTTACTGCCTATTTTGAACCTTGTAAGCCTATAAATGGGCATGATTAACCTTGTGTTTGATGCATAGAAGATATATAAAAGTTAGAGATTATTAGTGATGACTAATATTGTGAGGTTTGATCCTCCTTAGTTATGTTTGGAACATGTCGAACTTATCAAGCTCGAGAGTCGGGGGGTTGTGGCATTCCGTGATTGAGGTTCATTAGGCAATTGCGTCTTCGAGGTTCCTAATCAATTGCGATTAGTGGGTAGAGGGAGACTCATCTATCCATTTCTTTTTCGTTGTATGCAAGCACACCTTTAGAATGATAGTCTTTAATCAATGTGTTCGAATCCTCCCGGGCGAGATCACATCAGAGTATGAAGTAATTTCTTCTAATTTTTTTTTTCTGTTTACTGGGTGAAAATCACGTGCAGATAAAAAGAAAACACATCTCTAACTCAATCCTATGTGAGAAAAAATAGGAAGAGAGAGAAAATTCAAGAGAAAACAATATTAAGAAAGAAATAGGGAGAAGAAAAACAGACCAAGTGGATCATATACTAACTCTTCTTCCTGCTTTATCGTATAGAATCATGGACTTGAATGTTGAGTTATTTGAGAAAGTACCAAATGTAAGCTAATAGACCAAAATTTTCCTAATTATTAAACATTCTCTAATTTTTTTGATAAATAAAGTATATTAAATAGACAACATGTACGCCGACTAGATATATTTGCTAAGAGTAGAGAACATTACCACCTGAATTTAGTTGTTTAGGATGCTGAACTTTCAATCCACATTTCTATGAAACAATTGCAAGTGATCGTGTGTTCGTGTTTGATGAAATGTGGGTTCCTAAATTAGATGGGTCAATTTTTCAAGCTGGTCGAAAGTCCTTCGATGCGGTTTGAAGGAGGTGCTCGGGGGTTCTGGAGTTTCAGTGGATCAAAAGAAGTAGAGGGAGAGTGAACAAAGCAGTGCTTTTCTTGAGGGAGTTAGCATGGGTATGTCACTAGTTAAAGGAGGCTTCTCTTACTCTGGGCAACTTTTGGAAGTCACTGAAAGTGATAGAGAGAGAAATGAAGGTGACCAAGGATGAAAATAGATCTGGGAAGTTTATTCGTCTTGAGGTTAGGAAGATAGGCAGGACGGAATCGATTTGTATTCCAGAGGTGGTAGAAGGATTTGGATGGGTGGATGCAGCAGATAAATTGATAAGGTTTTTTCACGCTGATTTAGGGGAAGCTCAGAGGATAAACAGGTCCTATGCCGAGATGACAAAACTACCACCGTGGCCAGACTTATCTGTGAAAACGAAGAATCTCCCGAAGGGGTCGGGGGCGGACTTCACTTTGGAGGAAGGGTCGTGTTTTGGAAGCCATCAGTTTTCTGGACAGATGTTTAGTGGGTAAGATGCAAGATTCGAGGTGCCCCATTCCATCGAAGTTCGATTTGCAGGCATGGGTGGATGTGAAATGGAAATCGGCGGGCAGAGTTCAAGTGGTTGATATGAACGGTACTTTCTACTTGTTTGAATTTCCGTCAAAGGAGATAGCTAACAGTTTCTTGTTGGAGAAGGAGTGGAGGTTTAATCAAGACATCCTGACCCTGAAGAGGTGGAATCCGGCAAATTACTGTCACGTAGAAGGTAGCTTGCCAAGAGAGACTTGGATAAGGGTGCTAGGTCTACCGCTGCATTTGTGGGGGGAGGAAGTTTTTCGCAAGAGACTTTTGCAGATGAACCCACAAAGATGAGGGAGGATTTGAGGTGGGCTAGGATTTTTGTGCTCTACCATGGTGACGTCCCGTAGAGTGTCTGGATAGGCAAGAGTGATCGCGTCTTTGCTGTACCTATTTGGGCTGAAACCACGGCGGCTTGTCTCCAATGGACAAAGCGAGGTCAAGGCGGAGGTGGGGAAGGAAAGGTTCTCGGGCAGCAATAAGGAGGAGCAGTGCACATCACGCGCCATTTAAGCAGGTGCATAGCAGGCATAAAGGCAGATTAGCAGGTGCGCAGAAAGTTAGTAAACAGAGCAGGGGGACTTGGGTAGAGAATTTTTCAAATTCAAATCCTGGGGCAGGTTGTGGAAACGGTGTTGCTCAAGGAGGGGTTTCTAACTTTTCGGGCCAGGCGGGTGGGCCAAATGTGCACCAAAGCTTTGCGCCGGATAGGCCATACAGAGGAAAAGGCTCTAAGAGCACTAACAGGCTGGATCAGAATGGTTCAGGAACCACAAGAGGGGAAGTCTTTGGGCCTTTCCAATCCAGTTTTAATTTCTCAGTAGGAAACCAGAGGGATGGGTCGACCACAAAAGATAATTTGTAAAGGCAGAGTCAACGCACGGAGATAGATAAGGGTGGTTCGCACTTGGGTGAAAACTTGACTCGTTCCAAGAAGGCAGATTCCAGTGCCAAAGAGGCAAGTCTGGGTAGGGGGTTGAACGATCATTTACAGGATGGGTACTCTGAGTGTGAAGTCTTAAAGGTGGTTGAGGGGGTTGTGCAATGGTTTCTCAGCAAAGAGAGGGCAGTTATTGTGAGCAAGCAAGTAAGTGTAGAGCCTGGGGAGACGGAGAATTCGAGGAAATGTGATAAAGTCAGAGACGAGGTTCTACTTCAAACAACGTTTGGTGAGTTGTGTTACAGTGAAGAGGATGGGTGTCCGGAATTTGTAGAAGATGCACCTCCTTCTTTAGTCTGTTGACATCTACCTTCTCATTGTCAAACACCCTATGGTTCCTCTCCTTCCAAACACTCCACCAAATTGCCAAAGGAATAGACTTCCATCTTCTATTGATGCTTATACTGCTGGAAGAGTCCCAATCATGAAGAAGATGGAGAGAAGTCCTTGGCATCACCCAAGAAATACCTACTGCACACAAAAAGGAAACACCTCCTTTTTACACATGAAACACCTTTTAACATAAACCTTCCCTCGAGCTCTTAGATTGTCCCCAGTCAAAATAGCCTCCCTCTAAACTTCCCATGCAAAGAACATCACTCTACTTGGGGCTCTTGACTTCCAAATTACTTTCCACGGATAGTGATTCCTGACCTCATTTTAAAGAAAGAGTAGAAGCACTTTACCGAGAATATATTCCTTTTTGAACTAACCCAGATTACTCTATCCTCCCCCGTACCCCTTCGGACATCATACAACATTCCAAAGAGTCTAGAGATATCGTCAAACTCCCAATCATGCAAATTTCTTCTGAATGAAGGGCTCCAAGAATCTATCCCATTGGATCATTCCACCACCTCACTAACCATCTCATCCTTGTTTACGGCTATCTCAAATAAACTAGGAAAACCCATTTGAAGAGAAGCTGTGCCGCACCACTTATCCTTCCAAAATCTCACCTTCTCCCCATTTCCAATGTTAAAGGAAATCTGTTTTTCGAAGGAATCCCAGACAATCCTGATTCCCTTCGAAACATTTACCCCATAAGAGCATGACACTTCCTTTGGAAACCACAAATGGTTCCCTACACCGTATTTGTCCACCACTACCCTTCTCCACAGTGCCTCCCTCTCGCCCAAAAATCTCCATAGCCATTTACCAAGCAAAGCCTTATTGCACTCCTTAATGCTCTTAACTCCCAAGCCTCCAATCCTGTTGCTACTACACACCGTTTTCCGGTTTAATAGATGATACTTCCCGTCTTCTGCAACCCCCTTCCCACAGAAAATCTCTTTCCAATTTCTCGATCCTTTTTACACCGACGGAGGAATCTGAAAAAGAGAAAGCATGTATGTTGGAAAATTTGACAGAGTACTCTTGATCGACGTTAATATTCCTCCTTTTGACAAATAACGTCTCTTCCAACTCGCTAACCTTCTTTTGAATCTTTCGAGCACTGAATCCCACATCCCTAAATTCTTGAAAGCTGCTCCCAAAGGAAGACCCAGATACTTCGTAGGAAGATGACCTGCTGTGCACCCAAAACAATCTGTCAAGCTCCCCAAATCAAAGACTTCCACCCACCGGAATTATCTCACACCTTGAGATGTTAATTTTCAGCCCCGACGCTGCTTGAAAAAAATAAGAGAACCAGCCTTAAGTAACCCAATTAAGCTTTATCCGCCTCACAGAAAACAAGAGTATCGTCGGCGAACATCAAATGCGATATAGAAAAGTCTGCATTACCATCTTCACCAACCTTGAAGCCCTGAATGAAACCCCTGCCACTGTCTTATCAATCAACTTGCTCAAAGCCTCCATCACTACTATGAAAAGAAACGGAGAGAGGGGAGTCCCCTTGGCTCAGACCTCTCGAACTAGAGAAAAATCCAGTTGGCTCTCCACTGACCAAAACTGAGAATCTTACCGTAGAGATGCAGAAATAAATCCATTTTCTCCATTTCTCCCCAAAACCCATCCGCGTCAAAAGATATAGCAAAAAGTCCCAATTAACGTGATCATAGGCTTTCTCTATATCCAGCTTACAAAGCACCACCGGAACCCCACTTCTAACCGTGACATCCACCACCTCGTTCGCTATAAGAGCAGCGTCTAAGATTTGTTTGCTACCAACAAAGGCTTCTGTGACTCTGATACCACCTTACCAACAACCTTCCTAAACCGCGAAGCGAGAACTTTAGCTATTAGCTTATACATGCCCCCCACAAGACTAATAGGCCTGAAATCCTTCAATTCTTCCGTCCCCTTCCGCTTTGGAATGAGCGCAATGAAAGCGGCATTAAGACTTTTTTCAAAACCCCCTCCTCATGGAAAGAGTGAAAAACCTCCATAATATCAAACTTCACTATCTCCCAACATCGCTTAAAGAAGGCAAACAGAAGGCAAACGAGAAACCATCCGGACCCGGAGACTTGTCTTCTTTCAAATTCCGCAAAGCTTCAACTGCTTCCTTTTCTGTGAAAGGCTGCTCTAACCAAGTCTCATCTTCTTGATCTATCCTCCTAAAAGGAATACCGTTCAGTGGATCTCCACCGTCCCCCCACCTCTATTTGTGTACAGTTCCTTGTAAAAATCAACTATCCCTTTCTTAATCAATTCAGGATCTTCCAGCACCTCTCCATCTTTCTTCAGCTTACGTGTCTCACTGTAACTGGAATGAGCGTTAGCCATGCAATGAAAGAACCTGGTATTTTTATCACCTTGCTTGAGCCTCTGGATAAGGGATTTCTGTCCCAACTAATCTCTTCACTAATTAAGAGTCTGTTAGCCTCCATCTTTACCTCTTCACGCCAAGCATACTCTGCCACTCCCATACCACCCTCTCCTTCCAGATCATCTAAACGTTTGATCTCTTCCATTACTGCTTTAATTCTAGACTCCACCTTCCCAATGGTCTCCCTATTCCACACTTTAAGGTTCTCCTTTAACAATTTGAGCTTTCTAGCTAGACGAAAACATGGCTTTCCCACTATCTCATAAGAGCCCCACTTGAGCTTCACCCATTCCAAGAAACCCGGCTCCTCGAGCCACATATTTTCTAATCTGAAAGGAGTACTTCTTTCCTGTCTCCCAAACTCAAGAACAATAGGGGAATGATGAGAGATAACCCTGGGTAAATATTTCTGCGTTGCCTTCTCCCAATCTGAGGACAACAAAAATCTGTCAAGTCTTGAACACTGCCTTCTACCACCGCCTCTGAACCGGGTATAAGAGCTGCCCTCTAAAGGCAGATCTAATAACTCTGCATCACTAATGAAATCATCGAAGTCCATCATAGCTTGGGATAAACCTCTAGCCCCTGTATGTTCATGCGGAAACCTGATAGCATTAAAATCTCCCCCCAAACACCACGGAAAATACAACCTCTGTCTCACGTCTAACAAATCTGCTCAAAACTCCATACGGTTCGAATCTGAATTAGGCCTATAAACCCCTGTAAACACCCACTTGAATCCTTCCTTCACTCCTTCAAACAAGCACGAAACAGAATGGGACGCTTTCACGACGTCTAGTCATGAAAATAGCCTGCTATCCCACATTACCAGAACTCCCCCTGCTGCTCCTACAGTCCCTAGATGAGCCCAATCTAACCATCTGCTGCCTCCTATACTGGCTGTCAAACTAGCATCCATCTTCTCCATTTTAGTCTCTTGAAGACAAATGACATTTGGCTTCCATCTTCCGATTGCTTCCTTAACTACCTGCCTTTTCTTGAAATCATTTAACCCCCACACATTCCAGCTTAAAATTTTAAATCCATAAAAGAAACTATTGATTTAATCTTAACAAGTATGTTGTACTGGATTTCCCCCACCCCTCTTACTTGCTGCCCCATTAAAGTTTATGCTGCAGCACAGATTCTTACGCTCCTGACTAATCTTCCCCTTAGATTTTCCCAAGTTAACTCCTTTATTAATTCTTTCGGTTCGAACCTTCTCAATTTCCATCAACAGATCTTCTATTCTATCTAGGGGTGGCAATTTGAGGCATGACACGATTGACCGACACGAACACGGCACGAAATTATAGGGTTTGAGCTGGGGCTTATCGGGTTCGGGCCGTTATAGGGCCAACACGATAAGGCACGATAAAAAATGGGTTGTTATTGGGTTGGCTTGATAAGCACGGTAAGGCACGATAAGACACGATAACTAAAATATATATGTTTTAAAAATATATTTTTAAAAATTTACTAAGGGTTATTCACTTCTTTCGAACTATTTTCATGATTATTTCATAGTTTTATCATTTGAAAATTTATGACTTTTAAACTATTTGACTATTTATATTGATAAATTTTCAAAATATGTATTAAAAAATCAAAATTATATATTTTATAATGTTTATTGGGCTTAACGGGCTTAACGGGCCTGACTAAATAAATCGTGCTTTTTTGCTTATCGTGTCGTGCCGTGCTTTTCGTGTTTTTACCGTGTCGTGTTCGGGTTTTAATATTAGGCACGATAAGCTTATCGTGCCGTATTCGTGTTCGTGCTGTTATCGTGCCGGCCCGATAACAGCCTAGCACGACCGATTTGCCACCCCTAATTCTATCTTCATATCCTTTGCAAGAAACACCCAGAAATTTCCCCAAACTCTTGGCCTTATTTTGCACCCAAACAAACATTTCAGTGTTCCCCCTATCCTCAGCTTCCAGTTCGATCTCCTCCATCTCCTCGGGTCTGACCATCGAAATAGGAGTGCACCGCACTACCTCTTCAGGAAAAGCACTAACACGGAGCTGGTCCCAAGAACAACCTACTCCAGGTCCTTCAATTTCTCTACCCTCTGCCTAGCCCTCCTGATCTTTTCTATAAACCCTCGAAAATTCTTTGTCCTCTGCCGAGAATCCAGACCTCTGCGAACCACCCACATATAGGGCTCTCTCTTCATTACACACCCACTGAATCTCAGCCTCATCTAGCACGAGCCCTCTCGAAGACTCGAACCAAAACTGTTGGTAAATAATCTGTTACCTGACGACGGCCTCTGTTCCGACATCTTCTCTGTCGGAGCATCCTCCTCTATCTCAGCAACAAACTTCGTCCCAGACTTTGTAGTCGAGAACTGCCTATTGCTCAACATATCTCTCTCCCGCCTCGGGCTGAGGCCTTCATCATTTACCTTAGACGCCTGCCCACTAAAGTAATTAGGATAGAATGGGTAAATCTCAACCTCTTTGTCTCGGCCCAAATCTGCCACCAACCATAGTTACGAAAGGCGAGCGCCTCTTCGCCTGAGGCGAGAGGCGAGGCGAGGGGGTTACGCCCCTTGTAGGTCCAGGCGAGGCGATTACACAGAAGCGAGGCTAGGCGATCGCCTTTCTCGCCTTTTGAAGAGGAGAGAGGCGAGAAGAGGCGGACAAAGGCGAACATTCTAGAAAAAACTTAATATGACGTATTTTTTAAGTTTTTTTAGGGTTTTTACTTAAAAGAAACGCACTTACCATCTTACCCCCACGTGCGATTTGGGCTTTGACTTCCAATTAGACTCTTCAACTTTGAGGAGAGATACAAATACCTTCCGGTCGCTAAACAGAGACCACAGTTCGTTCGTGACTGTCGACCCTGTTTGGGATTCGCAGAACAGCCTTCGGTCTTTCACCCTCGAGTCCTCGACTCTGTCAGTCTGTCATCTTCAACAATCAGACAACCAGGTAACTTTCTCTTCTTTTTTTGTGGCTAAATTGCATGATAATTTGACTTCTTCCTGCTTCTTTTCTTCACTTTTTTTACTCTGTTTTTGACTCTCTTTACTGAGTCTTCAAGAAACTTTTTACTTTTCTTTCTTTTTTTTTTGGTTAAATTGACTTCTACTCTGCTTCTTTCATTTTTTAAACTATGTTTCTGTTTATTTTGTTGTTTTTTGTGTGTGTATTTAGGAAATGAAAAACTATTTCTATGCTTCTTTCACTCTGTATTTCCTGCAATTTGATGCACTGCTACAGGCCTACAGGCTGTATTCAGTTTGTTTGTGTTTTTTATAAAAAAATGCAACAATTTGATACACTGCTACAAGCCTTCAGCTAATCAGTTTTTGTTTAGTAACAATGCTGCTTATGTCTGAAATGTCTTTTTACTGTTTTTATGAAATATAAAAAGTATTTGATTGTGTATTTATGAAAAATCAAATACAACAATACTCTTTTATTTGAAATATAAAAACTATATGTTTTGGATTATGTCACAATAAAATTAATATATATATATATATATATATATGCTATTTTTCTTAATTTCTCGCCTTGTTCGCCTTTCGGTCGCCCGCCCCTCGCCTCCCCTTTCGCCTCAAAAATGGACCTCTCGCCCGCCTCTTGCCTTCCGCCTTTAATAACTATGCCACCAACCCAAACCCCTTACTGCAGCATGGATCCTCCATTCCTGTGTCGGACTGAAGAGGCCCAATCTCCGCTTTAGATAAAATTCTAATAGGCCCATAACTGGCAAGGCCCTGGCCCAAATCTCCAACCCTATTCTTTCCTTTATCCACAACGACGTCGTCACCTCCACCGATTTTGAAATGCTAATTCTTAGGCACCCACGTGCCTCTGCTATCTCTGTTGACATCACGTGGGATTGTTTTGTTCAGACCTGAACTGAACCCTTTTGCAATTTCCTTGGCAGCGCGTGAGGATCACCTCTCTTCTTCATCGAAATCCTCCTCTCACCCCCCCTTCCTGCTCCTCCGCCATTGAAGGACCACAAACAACAAGTCACCGTTGTTTCTGCCCAAATTGGCACCGAAAAGAAATGACTACCCTCGCCTATTCTCAAACACCCTGGCAATTCCCCCCAAAGTCGCACCAAAATTCTTGCCCATCTCAGATCCGACCTTGTCTCTGTAGCCTCATCAACACCCAAAAAACCTCCACAAAAGTCTCCAATCTGTCTGAGCACGGCACTGAAATCAGAAATGCAACAATTCTCGTCTGACCACCTCTCCAAATATAATTGATTTTGGTTAATCTTCCACCCTTTTTGCAGCAAAATCCTACTCGCTTCTTCCTTGGATGGAAACTCGAACAAGAAAAGATATCATTCATGCTTACCACTCGAACACCCCCTACAATCCTCCTACTTCTGTCCACCCATCTCTGCATTTCCAATCGATCCGGCACCAGACACTTCAAATCTCCCAACCATCCGACCAGACATCTCTCCAGAAAAGTCAAGGCTGCCGCGCATGAACCATCCACAACCTTAAAATCTGCACCAGAACCCCTGGGAAGATGTTGAACCTTCACTACATAGTCTGGCCATGACGGAATTTTCGCAACCTCTACATACGAACTTATAGAACTACTAACTTTCCTTTGTTCAGTCTCTTCTTTGAAAGATTTGCTATTGATGCCCTGTTCCCTGAAGTGTTGAGCTCCGGGCCTCCGGTGAATGGATGAAGCTTGTCCACCACCCAAACCCAACCTGCCTCTACAAAGTTATTGAAAAGGATCATACCCTAGGCAGATGCAAGAATGGGGAGTCTTGATGCGAAAGAGAAGGGGTGGAGTTTCGAGAGAATTGAAAAACCTGTGTTGCACAATTAATTTCGACAAGGCAGCCAATAGGAAGGATGGGGGTGGGGGGAGTAGTGGGTTATTTCAGCAAACTTGTTGATTGTTTAATGGATTTAAATTTTTTAAGTTGGAATGTGCGGGGATTGAATGACAGGAAAAAGAGACGGGTAGTTGGGGAAGCAATTAGAAGGTGGAAGCCATGTGTTACTTGTCTTTAGGAAACAAAATAGTAGGCATGGATTTAAAGATGGTGGTTAGAGTGGGAGGTAATAGATCGTACATAATGAAGCTACAGGTCTGCTGGGGTATTTTGGTGATGTTGGATAGAAGAATTCTTTCAACATTAGACGTTTTTTAGGGCACTCACTCTGTTTCGTGTCTATTCAAGAAAGAGGAGACGGATCTTACGTGGATATTCTCAGCTCGGAAACGCATCAGAGGGAGCTTTGGGCAAGCTTTGGGCAGAGCTGAGAGCTGTTAGAAGGAGATGGAGGTATCCATGGTGTGTTGGGGGGGGGGATTTTAACGTCATTTGGTTTCCTCATGAGCGATTTGGGGCGCATGTTTTTTCGAAGTTCATGGAAGATTCCAATGATTTTATTAATGAAGAAGAGGTGATTGATTTACCTTTAGTTGGTAGTTCCTCCACCTGGTTTAGAGGTGGGAGCACTAATCAGTTCTCGAGGATCGAGGATCGACAGATTTCTTGTGTCTTCCGATTGGGAGGAGCAGGGGGGAGAGTTTATTTAGAGCAGTCTCCCAAGGGTAACGTCAGATTGTGCCCAACAAACATTTTATTGGAGAGAGGTGGTTTAATCAGGAAGAGTACGCCGTTCAGATTTGAGAGCATGTAGCTAGTGGAGCCAAGTTTTATGGATTGGTTTTATGGAGACTTTTGGGAGAATGATAAAAAAATAAATGAAGTGATGGAGGAGATCAAAAGGTTGGATGAGCTGGATAGAGTAGGGGATTTGGGAGGCTCTGTAGCTGCTAGGAGACAAGAGGTGAAGCTGGAGCTTGAGAAGCTCTTGATTAAAGAAGAAATCAGCTGGAGACAGAAATCTTGTATTTTTTGGCTTAAGGAAGGGTACAAGAATACAATTTTTTTTCACCGTATGGCTAGTGCACGTAAAGGGTATAATGAAATCAGGAAATTGAAGATTGGAGACGTAGTGATGGAAGGCTCAGAGCAGATCAGACAAGGGGCAGTTAATTTCTGTCAGGATTTGTATTCATCAGGGAGGGGATCTTTCTTGGAGCTGGAAGGGCTATCCTTCAAGGCTTTATTAGAGGTGGAGGAGGACTCGATAGAACAGCCCTTCTCCAAGGAGGAAATAGTGGCGTCTCTAAAGACCTTAGGAGGAGACAAAGCTCCGGGTCCGGATGGGTTTTCTCTAGCCTTTTTTCAGCATTGTTGGGAGTTGGTAAGGTTGAACATTGGAGGTTTTTCATTCGTTTTATGAGACGGGAGGTTTCGAAAAAAGTCTAAATGTTTCTTTCATCACCCTTATTCCAAAAAAGAAGGGTGTAAAAGAGTTGAAGGATTTTAGGCACATCATCCTTGTTGGGGGGTATTTATAAGATTTTAGCAAAGGTGCTTGCGAATTGGCTTAGGAAGGTTATTGGCAAGGTTGTCTCCGATTCCCTTAAGTGGAAACATTTACTTTTTTCTAATCCTTCAGCCTCATAAAATGAATGAAAAACCTCCATAATGTCTGCCCTTACCACCTCCCAACAATGCTGAAATAAGGCTAAAGAGAACCCGTTCGGCCCCGGAGCTTTGTCTCCTCTTAAGTTCTTTAAAGCCACAACTATTTCCTCTTCAGAGAAGGGCTGCTCTATCGAGGCCTCCTTCGCCTCTGATAAAGCCTTGAAGGATATCCCTTCCAGCTCCAAGATAGATCCCCTCCCAGATGAATCTCCAATCTTCAATTTCTTCATCTGAATGTTCCCTTTATGTGCACTAGCCATACGGTGAAAAAATCTTGTATTCTTGTCCCCTTCCTTTAGCCACAAAATTTGAGATTTCTGTCTCCAGCTGATTTCTTCTTTAATCAAAAGCTTCTCAAGCTCCAACTTCACCTCTTGTCTCCTAGCAGCTACAAAGCCTCCCAAATCCCCTGCTCTATTCAGCTTATCCAACCTTTTGATCTCCTTCATTTGTTTTTTTATCCATTCTCCCAAAAGTCTCCCTATTCCACACTTAGGTCCTGCTTCAGCAATTGAAGTTTCTTGGCCCACCTGAAACAAGGTTTACCGACTGACTGAGAAGAGTTCCATTTGGTTTTAACCGAATCCATAAAACCTGGCTCCTCAAGTCACATGTTCTCAAATCTGAACGGCGTTCTCTTCCCGATTAAACCACCACTCTCCATCAAAATGGGCACATGATCTGAAGTTGCCCTTGGGAGACTACTCTGAATAATCTCTCCCCACTGCTTCTCCCAATCGGAAGACACAAGAAACCTGTTGGTCCTCGAGCACTGATTACTACACCCTACTCTGAACCAGGTGAAGGAGCGGCCGACTAAAGGTAAATCGATCAGCTTTTCCTCATTTATAAAATCATTGAAATCTTCCATAGGTTTCGAAAAAGCCTGCGTTCCGGATTGCTCATGAGGAAACCGAATAACGTTAAAATTCCCCCTCAACACACCGTGGATACCTCCATCTCCTTCTAACAGCTCTCAGCTCTGCCCAAAGCTCCCCTTGATGTGTTTTACGAAGGCCATAAACCCCTGAAAAAATCCACGTAAAATCTGCCCTCTTTCTTGAATAGATATGAAACAGAATGAGTGCCCTGAAAAACGTCTAACTTTGAAAGAATTATTCTATCCCACATCACCAAGACACCCCCCCAACAGTCCCTAAAACTTCTTTATGAACCCAGTCAGTCCATCCACCTGTTACCACACTAACCACCGTTTTTAAATCCATGCCTACTATTTTTGCTTCCTGAAGACAAGCTGCACATGGCTTCCACCTTCTAATAGCTTCCCCAATTACCTGTCTCTTTTTTCTATCATTCAATCCCCGCACATTCCAACTTAATATTTTTAGATCCATTAAACAATCAACATGTTTGCTGAAACAAGCAAATGTGTGCTATAAGACTGCTGCGAACTGTCATCGTTGTTGTAAAGTTTTTGCAGTCGGTGATTATGTAATGGTGTACGTACGGAAGGAAAGATGTGGTGGGCAATGCAAGTTGGATCAACGAAAGTATGTGCCTTACGAATCCAGTGGTCAAAAAACTCAATGACAGTGCTTATGTTCTCGATCTTCCTTTGCTCATGCAGATTTCTAACACTTTCAATACAGCCGATCTTTCACCATTTTCAACGAAAGTGGAAGGGAATGATGCGGACGGCTTGGCTTGGCTGAGAAACTGGCAGCCGACTTGGAGAAACAATTGGACTGACCCAAATGCAAGAGCAGCAAGACTTGTTGCTTGTTTACTTTATTTTCTTTTCTATTTTTTATATATATATATATATATATATAATTCTTTTAGTATTACATTGTTTATTTGTTTCAGAATCTTCATAGTAGTGGGATTTGTTTTCCTAGTTTAATAAGGTTAGTTTTCCTAGTTTACTAAGGTTTGTATTCCAAGGCATAGGAGGAACCGTTCTGTATAAATAGGACTTGAGTTTTGTAATAGAAAAATAGTTTTGATATTGGACAAGTATTATTGCAGTAGGCGAGTTAGACTTCTTTGAGATTTCTCTCTCTTCGCCCGATCGTATTTCGATTAAGCGTCCGTTTGTACGTCAACAACGAACATAACATTCGTTTCTCTTTCGCTCTCCGTTCTGCGTCATTCTCTGTCTCTTCTGAAACCCTATTGATGCTTTATCCTCAAGAAAAACATAAAGAATTGGTGTTATATTATTGTTAGGATCTTTCGTATTATTATTTAGAGATGAATTGATTGTACAAAGTTTATTAGGAGCATTATTAGTTTAGGGATATTTTAGTTTGTTATTTTTCTTTGATAAGTAAAGGTTAGTCTATTATTAGCTTATTAGGTTTTTATCTAGCATAGTTGTATATAAATTAGGGTATAGTACTATACATATTTATGCAGTATTCGGTTATTAATCAAAGTTGAATATTATTAAGAATTAAGCTTAGCTTTTTCTGTGCTTCAACTGATCACTTGCGAGGGTAAATTCTCCCCCTTCTTCCCCATCTTATTTAAGTTCTTTCGTATTCGGGATCTCCATACCCCTTCCTACATCAAATGGTATCTTGGGCTCTGGCTTGCCAAATTTCAGAAGGTATTGTTTCTATCCTTCTATCTTTATTTTTCTACGGTCATCGTCGATCATCTTGTCAACTACTTTTGACTCTTGCCCAATTCTTCTTGTTCTTGAGATTGCATAAGAAAAATGTTTTTTCCCATTATTTAGATTTTCTTGCATTTGATCTGGTTTGGCCCCAGCAATAGGGTTGGGTTGGTTTAGATTTCCAATTCAGTTGAAGACCGATTTGCCTAGGGGACCCCGTTAATTAAAGGCTGGGTACATTCTCGATGGTCAAAAGAAATTAGGGTCAAGACTAAATATGAGTTGTGTTAGTTCTTTAAACATATTTGGGTTGGGTGTTTCTACAAGATGATTTGGACGGAAGATGGATCCATGATTGGTTTGTCTTCAGCGTAATGTGTGTAGGGTTCATGCAACAAAGGTGAAGGATGAGGTTAAGGCTTCTGCGTAATGGTGTTTACTTGCTTTCAGTATCCCTTTGTTTTTCTGGTATTTTCAGTATAAAAAGTTTTCGCTCCAGAGAAAATCAAGGGTGAACCTTGGCACAATGCAAGGGACTTCCATTTAGAACTGCTTATCATGGGCTGAAACCTCGGAAATAGCCTACCTGCAGCCGCTAGTAAGAATGGGTACCGTAGACCCTTTCCATACTGGCAGCGGCTTGAATCTTTTGCATGGGGCTGTTCTCTTTTAGCTCAGTATAAGATCTTTGGATATGGTTGCTGATTTTACTCCTGCTTCCTCTATAGAGCGTGGGATGCAGATACCATGCAATGATACTTCAAGATTTTAAATATATAGGATGCAGGTGAGGTGAGACGTCAATATCCTATATATACGTGTGTGATTATATGTAAGTATGTGTGTGTATGTATGTATGTATGCATGCATGCATGCATATTTTGTTACTCCGTCTTTACATAATTTCGTGAGGCACCTGTGGGTAAGTAGATAAAGAAGGGATCAGAGTCCCCTCCAATTGCAAAAGGAGAAGAGTCCTCTTACTCACTCTGGTGATAAAGCTAAACTGGATCCAAGGAACCTCTGTATCCCACGTGCACTAGCACCCAAAATGAGCTTGAGACCGCCACAAAGACCATTTATTAATATCTTGCACCGTTTCTCATAGGCAGCAGCACCCAACAATGTGTCCAATACCGTTGCAAAGCCCATTTTTAAGTATCCTGCTTCATAGCTCTTGGGTGAGGTGTTTGCATAGTAACGTGACTCCTTTATGCAAGAGCTATTAAATTTCATTTGCAGAAATGAGCTGGTATTGAAAAAGTTGTAGTTGCTATGAATTTTGGGTTTGTGCAAATTTAATATTATTATGTAGCATGTCAGTTCTGGATTTTACATATTTGACTGTTATTGCATACTTCCACTTTAACAACTATAAGTACTTCCCTTCTGATTTCAAATAAGTTGAAACAAATAAGTTGTTCTGCCAGGTCTTGAGTTGCCAGAGGATTCAACATAAAACCTTCCAGAGATAACTCCATGATAAAATCTTGGGTATCTATCCCATTTTCTATTTTGGTTAGGAAGTATATTTGCTAACGACTAGAACAATTAATTCCGTTCATAAGCTCTCATTTACGGGAAAGTGTCGTCAGCATTGGTAGCAATGACAGAAATAAAGAATTGAAATGACCTTCAGTAGAGTTACCAAGTTTTGTGTCTTTTCACTAATGTCTTTTCTTTTTTGCTACCATTTGTACTAATTGAAAAAGGCCTAACGTCATTTTAACCATTGTACTTAAGTTTTGCTACCACTTAAACCACTCTAGTTTTTTATTTTCGTTTCTGTCTTCGTACTGAGGTTTCTCTTTCTATTTTTGCCACAAATGCTCACTTGTAGTGTGCTAATTCACACCACGTGACATGATAGTGATAGCAACACATCAGCATTTGTGGACAAATAGAAAGAGAAATATCAGTAGGATGAAATAAATGAAAAACCAAAAAGTAGAATGGTTGGTAACTGAACTTAAGTATAAAGGTCTAAAATGGCATTGGGGCACTGAAAAATATGAGCATTCATATGATCAGGACAATTTTACGCTTTCTATCTTGTTAAAACTTTCTAATCTCCAGAGAACGTTTATTTCAGATGTAAGTTAATAATATCTCATGTTTCTGTATGGCAGCACATATTCTGAGCTAAGTTCTTATGCAAAAGAAGATAATCCACAGCCTGCGGTGGAACAGTTCTTGGCTTTGCATGCAAGCTTGAACAATGCTCATTTGATTGCTGAAGCCCTTTCCAAAACCGTCACATTTGGTTCATCATTGGATTGTGAAGAGAACCCATCAGAAGAAGCACTAAAGGTCACATCAGACAGACGAAAACAAGCAGCTTCTTGGGTTCATGCTGCTTTGGCCACCAATTTATCATCTTTCACGGCATATACCGAACAAAATAATTTAAGCCTGACTTCACCTTTAACAGTAGTTCCTACAACCAAGACTACACCTGGAAATCAATCTGTATTAGTTCTTGAGAACTCTACTAAGAATGCACCAACAAAAACCCAGCTCAAACCCCGCCAATCAGTCAGCTCTAGAAGTGTTACACCTGGAACTCCACGTCGCCAAGGGGATGGGCCAGCTGTCAATCAGAAGGTAAGTGCTCCATCTCCACCAGAATGGGTAAGAGGGGATGGCCTTGATGAAGCAATGGAAATGGCCGAAATGCTACGGATGGAATCCCAAGACTGGTTCTTGGGATTCGTAGAAAGATTCTTGGATGCTGAGGTGGATGTCTCGACTTTGTCAGATAATGGTCAAATAGCAGGCATGTTGACTCAGCTTAAGAGTGTAAATGACTGGTTAGACGGGATCAGTTCTACCAAGGACGAAGGAGATACTCCCCATTTTTCTCCAGAGACAATTGATAGTATAAGGAAGAAGATTTACGAGTATCTTCTGACACATGTGGAATCTGCTGCAGCTGCACTTGGCAATGGCTCTCAATCATCACCAAAAACAGATGTCAAAACTAGACGATGACTAAGCTGCACATAATTCTTAATGATCATGTGGTGTAATCAGGTCAGTTTTCCCATTTATGTATATAAGTTATGGAAGGTTCAGGTATATATGGAGTGGTGATTATAATTGATTGAAAAGAGAGAACCAATTTGATATTTAAGAAGCTTTGGTTTTACCCCTGTTTGTTGAAATATTTTACTTGGAACTATACAATGGCAACCAGCTTTGGATTGGAAATTTGTGGATGGCTGTTCTTACCTTAACTGGACATTGAAACTTAAGTGAGTTCATGTAAATTTTCTAGTTTTAGTGTTTGCTTATTCTGTAAGTTTGTGGAAATTTTTTGGTGATCTACAGTGAGTTTTCTGGTCACTTTGCCATTTCTAATCTCCTACTTCAGGGAAGAGTCTACAAACTAGCACTTTTCACAAACTTCAATGATAGAGGTACTGAAGAGCTAGTTGTTCTTTTCAGATATTCTCTTCTCTTCAAGCTTTGTCTCCCCGAGTCCTCGATAATAGGTCTTGGACTGCAGAGACTTCTGGTGTGTGCTGTAGTGAATCCTTTTAGCCTCATCTGTGCAATCCTCGATCTGCGCTTTGTGTCATCTGCTTCATTTGGAGAGCAAGAGTGCCTTTTAGAGTTTAGTATTTGAGGCTTCTGAGTGGTCTCGGTTGACATTAGTGATCATTCAAAGCAACGGAAACCCTACAAGAAATCGTCCTTGGAGCGGTGCTTGATATGCAATCGGCGTTCAAAATCTCAAGATCATGATTTAAGATTCGTAAGACGGTTTTACATGAGACTTGCTCAACAATAAACAGATGAGCTTTTAAATGATCATTAAAGGATCAAATATAGGTAATTCAGTATCCGATTCGCTAATCAACTAGATTATCAAATTTAGATTCGGGTTATTGGACTATTAAACAAATTTATATTCAAACTTTTTTATCAGCTTCGAGCCAAAATCCGATTCATTGACATGGTGTAATAAAAAAAATTTGACTTCACTCGTGAATCTTACCCATAAAGTAGGAATTATGACTTAGTTGCTGAAGGCAAAACCCAACGTAATGTTAAATTGGTCACATATTCGGAAATCGTAGTGCTTCCCCTCAACTTTCGGAAATTGCAGCACTACCTCTAAGATTTATAAATAAAAATCACTTTTTAGCATTAAAGTTATCTCATTTTAGCATTAGAAGTGTCATTTTTTACTTTAAAAGTATCACTTTAAACCCTCCATGTATAACATTGATTATGAACGAAAGTCACTCTTTGGCTTATAAGTATCCTTTTTTAACATCTTGATATTAAGAAGGGTCACTTTTGACATTAAAGTGTCACTTATAGTTGTGACTACAAAGTGTCACTTTGCATTATAAATGGAAACCATCATTTTTGGTCTTTAAAGTATCACTTTTTATCCTAACTGTCATTTAAAACTTAAAATAATTATCAATTGCCTCCTTGAAAGTTCTACAAAAGGTATGGATAAAGAAGAAGAAACATATTGTAAAAGGAAAAAGAAAAGAAAAAAAATATCTAAATTAATCAATTAAATGTATATTGTTTTATGGCCAAAATACAAAAAACACCCTAAAGTTTCCACCCAATCTCAAAACGGTACCAAACCTAAGGTTTGTGCCATAATCATACCTGACATTGCAAATTGTCTCATTTTCCACCCTAGCCCTAATGAGTGTTAGAAAACTAACAGACAGTTAGCATGTGCATGTCACATGCAGGGGTAATTAGACATTTTCTTCAAAAAAAAAATTTAATTCATGTGCATCTCACATGAGGGGTAATTTAGACTGCTACTTGCCCCTTCCTTCATACAATCCATCGATCGTATGGTTGTTCATCCAATTCAGTCGCAAAGATGGCTCGAAATGAAGAGAAAGCTCAATCGATGCTCAACAGATTCATCACCATGAAAAACGAAGAGAAGAAAAAACTGAAAAAACGTCTGCCGTACTTAGCCTCTGAATGCCACGACCTAGTCGAAGCAGACAGGTGGCGCTAGTAAATCATGAGGGAAATCGGTCAAAAAGTTGTTGAGATCTAGAACGAATGACTTAGTGAGCATCGACTCCGCCTGAACGACGAAATTAACAAGTTGATTTAGGAGAAGGGGCATTAGGAGTGATGTATTGTTAAGCTCGGTGGACCTAATTACTCGAAGCATTCGACAAAAATGGTTGATTTGGAGGGTAATATTGTGGATGTACCTAACCCTAGCGGGCGTGGGCCAGGGTATTTTGGGGTGGCAAAGAAGTTGCATGGGGTGAAGGAGTTATTCGAGAAGCCGTCGAAGTTGAGGAAGAGGAAGAGTCAGTATGATATATATATGAGGATTGATGCTAGTTATTGTAGGTATATGGATGATGAGGATGGGGTTTTGGAGAAGGTGGAGGGGCCTGCGGAGAGGGCCATGAGGGAGGCTGCGGTGAAGGAGTGGGTTGAGATGGACGAGATTAAGGAGGTCAGGAGGGCGGTGAAGGGCGGTGGGGTGGCCACTATGGGAGTGGGTGCCGCAGCTGCTAGGATTGTGTTTGAGGAGGAGGATGTGGGGGAGGAAGTGAAGAGGGAGAAAGAGAGGGAGGGGGAGAAGATGAATTAAGGAATTTTTTTGAAAAAATGACTAAATTACCCCTGCATGTGACATGCCATGCTATCTTTATGTTAGTTTTCTAACGCCCGTTAGGGCTAGGGTTCAAAATGGGACAATTTGCAATGTCAGTTATGATTATGACACAGACCTTAGGTTGAGTACCGTTTTGGGATTGGGTGAAAACTTCAGGGTGTTTTTCGTATTTTGGCCTTGTTTTATTGTATCACCATGTAATAAAGAAAATAAAAGTATGTCAAATTAAAAGAAATCTTATCAATTAGCTAACTTTTAAGAAGTTAATCCATGAAATATTTCCATCTACACCCATTTGTTGAATGTAATTTTAGGTTTTGATTCTTTAAAGGAGAATAATTTAGAAAATTTTAAATCAATTTTGTATTAATATTTGTTAAAAAACTCCTTTAATTGAAATTATAAAATTAAGCTTACAAGAAAAATATAATTTAGTTAAGTATGTACTATCTAAGATGAAAATATTTCGTGTTAAGAAATATATTTTTCACTAACAATTATCTTTTTTATATGAATTAATTTTATAATGAATATTTAAATGTATTATTCAATACTTCAAATGTTATTGTTACTCTAAAATATCAACAATTTTCTTTAACAAAATATGCGTCTAATGATATCTTTACCTTTTAAAACCCACTAATTCTTAACACCAACTAGCATCCACATTCTTACTTATTTGCATTGAGGGGGGAGGGGGGTGTAATTGAAGTTACATAAGTTAAATCACATGTTTATAGGGGATAGTGACAAAATTTCAACCTCATTCAAAACTATAATAGAACACCTAAACGTAACACTTAAATCCCTAAACTTAACATCATTTAAAATGTAAAATTACTTCATTACCCCTCAACACATTTAAACTATACTACTTCCTCTCTCCTTCACGTAATTTTAATTATGTGTTATTATTGATTGGTTTTCCATTGTTAAGACATGATATCGCACGTTATTTGAATTTGTTTTGATTCAGTTTATTTTTTATTTTCAATTACGAATAAAAAACTGTTGATTTGCATTTTTTTTTCGATTTCGGACAAAACATCCGCTAAACACTTACGAATGTTTTATAAAACATCCGCAAGTGTGTAGCGGATGTTTTATAAAACATCCACTAGTGTGTACCACAAGTGAGTATCTATTAAATGTTAAAAGTGGTATTTAGGTCATTTTATGCATTAAATGGTGTTACGTTTAGGGTCACTCAAACTATAATACTTCCTCCGTCTCAAAATTATTATCTGGGTTGACTTCACGCACGGTTTAAGAAAACACATTTGACTGATTATTAATATTAGTTTGATGTGTAGTTTACTTTAAAATCCATGTGTATGTGACATATACTTAAACTAAGATGAAAAAGTATGGGTAAAGTGATTAAAATGTTTTCCTAAAAAAGAAAGTTTCAAACAAGACAATTATTTTGCGACGGACAAAAAAGAAAAGTAGGACAATAATTTTGAGACGAAGAGAGTAGTAATTTTACCAATTAAATAGTCCAACTGTAGACACCCCAATTTCGTACCCCTGGTATGTGACTGACATAAAATATCAAGAACTGTTAAAACCTAACAAATGTCAAGTTACAGGAATAAAAAATGCGAAAGGAAAAGCAGGATGCGCGAAACAGTGAACTGCAGGGGGGGAAAGTGCAAAAAATTGAAAGATGAAAAGCTGCCTGGTGCCGCACCAAGGCCCCTTGGTGGCACCAAGCCTTTCATTGTTCATCTCTCTCAGATAGAAATGGTACAACTCCTAAAGCACAAGGTACAAGCGGTTGATGCAGGGAGAACAAATTGAAGAATCCCAGCCGTGTCCCTCTCCTTTAGTATAAATAGGAGGCCTCGGCTCCCAGTTTCAGTTGCTCATTCTTCCGCGAAGAAAAGATCGCAACGAAGCTCTGCTTCTGCGTTTTACCGATAAATTAGTACGAGAGGTGCGAGATAGGTGAGTGGAAGCCCCTAGAATCTCCAAATCCCGTCCAAACTCTGCCAAATCAAAAACCTATAGGTTATAAGTGATCCCTAGCCTAGTTGTTAGGTATCCACCTCACTTCCCCGGTCCAAAAATCCCAAAGTAAGCCGTTACTCTGTCCGAGTAACGAGCTGAAAAGTCAAAAAACTAAACCTAGGTTCCGCCCAACCAAAAAGGCCAAAAAACCTACCCAAATAAGCTGTCACTCTGCCCGAGTTGACAAGCCCAAACTCTAAGAAATAAAGCAGTCATTCTGCCCAAATCAAAACAACAGCCACACAACAATAACAAAAGACTCCCTCTCCCTGAAGGACAGAGCGAGCACACCGCCGCTCTAAAAGGTAAAACCTTTAAGGGCGCCGTTTATTTTATTTATTTACTTTTCTGTCTTTTATTTATTTTTAAAATTGTTATTTAAATCCGGCACAATGTAGCCAATATAAGCCGTTATGCTGCCCGGAATAGAATAGGAAATACTATGTAAAAGAGCCGTTATAATAGCCAAATATTCTTAAATATGTTTGTAATTATTGTAAGGAAATGACTGCGAGTCCGTAAATAATGTAGCCACAAATGTATTTGTTTAAATTTCCTGTCTTTTTAATACCTTATTTATTTGCGAGATAAATATGACAATAAGCATACTTCAGCCAAAAACCATTTTCGAGACCGAAAAGGCGAGTTGGATGCCTAGCACCTTACCAACTCGTAACTTAGCCTCCGAACCCGTTTTCTTTTTCTCTGGTTTATTTTTCCTTTCTTTGGCTTTGCTTTATTTGCCTTAAAATATAGATGGCGACTCTAAAACTTTCGGATTCAGTGGGGCCTCACAACATTTCTTCTTTGCACTTTCCCGTTCTTCCCTAAAAAAGGGAGATATGGGAATGGAGGGATGATGCATTCCCATATCCTGGTATCCCCTAAACAAGGGATAACTTGATGCGGGAAACCCAAAACTCCCATAGTAATCTGAATGGGCCATAAGGCTATTTTCAATAAAATCCATAGTGGGGGCGTCGCAATATCCTTTTTTGCACTTTTCCGTTTTCCCCTAAAAAAGGGAAAATGAGAATGAAAGGGTAATGCATTCCCATATCCTGGTATCCCCTAAAAAAGGATAACTTGATGCGGGAAACCATAAGTTCCCATATTGGATACAAAATCCACTCAAGGCAACCGAGGCACATTCCAACGTGCTAACATAGACAGCACTCCTCTCGCACTTTTGATTTCGTCTTCCCCTAAACAAGGGAGGGTGGAACGAGAGCAGTGGTGTCCCGCATCCGCACGTACGCGCACCCCTATCCAAGGGCGCGCGGGGCGCGGGGGCACACCACGGGAACCTCACACCAACGTCAAAATGTAAAAAAATAGTTAAAGGACAATGACAAAATATATCTTTTTTTTCCTATCTAATACTACAGAGGGGTGAGTGATGTGAACATCCCGTAATCGATATTCCTTGGAATATAATAACACCTAATCACAGAAAACTTTCAGTATGGTTTGTGTTAGGCAGTGCATAAGCTAGTTGGGGGGTGGTGTGAATAACCTATGTGGCCTTCATTAAAAATTTCATCATTCTTTTGATAAATCAAGTAAGAACTTGGATAAAATGTTTCTCGGACATAAGTAATTTCCCGATCATTGCTATTCTATTTTACATAAGGCACCAAATATGCTATAGCAGACTTTGAGGATCTGCTGGAAATCATTGTTATAATATTTGCTTTGAAAGAGATTAGTCAGCAGAAATATATAAGAAAATATATATAACATTGAACATAAAAGTTATAGTAAGTGAGATGAACTAAATTACACGTCAACTGAAAACTTTTACTTCATAAGATACACTCTTACAATTCCATGAGCACGGTGTTTAAACAATATAAGAGATGGAAGAGCACGCAAGAGCAGTAACGGTTGGATGTAGAAAAACTTATTTTGTATTTAGAATTCAGTAGATGTTCATCAAATAATGAACATACTTAGTACATAAAACTAGACTCTCTAACCTAAACTTTCATGCGTGGCTTCATGGTTGAATGGAAAGGGAAGAATATATATCTATACCAAAACTCTCAACTATGTCATTCCAAAAACCCTGGGTGGGAATATAGAAATGAGATGGCTAGAGTTATGTGAGAAGAGAATATTATGGGTTGATCAATTAACTAGTAATTGACCAACTGAGTTGTTAGGAATATGCTTGTGCATTAAATATGCTATACTACTTGCATATTCCAATGCAGTGATTTGCTTGATCTCATTTTAACAAGATGTTTCAAGAGTGGCTAAACGGGATGCATACCGGTTAGTGAGTGAACTCATTGATTTTGCTATAGGTAGTAGATTAGGTTAGTGTCTTTGTACATATATCAAGTCTTAGTCCTACCATACTGGCGACACCGGTGCTCAATCAACGGATTAGCGTGACAAGTGCAAACTCCAATAGATATCACTCCAGCAGAATCATCAAGCAGACTCTCAATATATGATGTACTTCAAATATCTACTGCTCCTGTCATGCTGAGTTCAAAAGAGAAAACTAGCAGATCTCCAAGCATTCAAGGTTACGAAGATTCTCAGTAGATCTTCATGACAGCTAAGAGATTCTCATTGATGTCTGTGACTTTATGTTTGTCCACCAGACATTTCCTCTTCTATGATTGATCTCGATCTTCAAGACTTATCTCTACAAGATCCATTCACAAAGCACTTTGACAACATCTGGTTTGTACGTCATATCAAATTAAACAACCTAACCTTCAAAATCAAGACAAAAGATCTTTGTGCAATCTTTTAACCAATAGTTCAAACAATGCATCCAAATGCATTCAAATATCAAACACTCCAATGGTTAGAAGATTATCCAAAATCTCAATGGATCTATTGCTTTCTCAGGTTATAAAAGAAATCTCTCATCACTTCTTAAAAAAGAAGAAAACACAGAAGGAACACACCAAGTGGAAAACACAATGTGCTTCCAGAGTGTAAAACATGTCAAGTGTTTATGCCTCCTGTTAAGAACTCATTTCTTGATTTGAGTTCTTTCATCCTTCAAAGAACTCAATCTCTTCTGTGTATAGACTCCATATCTATTGCAAGAGATTAAGCACGAAATAGTGATGTTGAAAACAAGCTGCTTGAAGACGTCCCAAGGAAGCTCCAATGCTGCTAATCCCAATCACATTCATACAAGCAGACTTGTGTTGCATTGCAAGGGCTGTTGGTTGTGTGATATTGAGTCATCACAGTTGGTCGAGCGTTCAATACTCAGTTGATCAATTACTAGCTAATTGACCAACCTATATTATTTTCTTCTCATATAACTTCAACCAATTCCATTCTCTTTCCCAATCAGGGTTTGTGGTATCACTTGGTTAAAGAGTTTTTGGTATATGTCTTCCCCTTCCCTTCTAACTTCTTTTCCATGTAACCCACATGGAAGTTTAGGCTAGAGAGTCTAGGTTGATAGACTAATCATGTTCATCATTTGATGAACCTTTCCGAAATTCTAAATACAAAATACGTTTTTCTACATTCAGCCTTTTACTTCTCTTCCATTTCTTATCTTGTATAAACTTGCTGCTCATGGAATTGTAAGAGTGCATCTTATGAAGTAAAAATTGTTAGTCGATATGTAATTAGACCATCTCACTTACTGTATCTTTTATTTTTTGTTATACATATTTGCTTGTACCTTTCCGCTGCCAATCTCTTTTTAATCACATATAACAATGATTTCCAACAGACCCTCAAAGTCTGCTATAGTATATCTGTTGCCTTGTTCAACAAAATTGATATGATCATGAAATCACTTATGCTTGAAAAACATTTATCCATGTTCTTAATTTATTTATCATAAAGAATGATGAAATTTTTAATGAAGGCAACATAAGCTATTCACTCCCCTCTAGCCCATGTAATGGGTATATCAAGGGCCTAACAATTGGTATCAGAGTAGGCTCTCTCGAAGTTCATAATTCCAAATTATTAGTCAAGGTTAACAATTGGTATTTGAGCAAGCATTATGTGAACTTCATTCCAGGTCTAACCACTTGAGAGCTGATCCTTAATACTCATATAAGATGCATAGTCAAAAGGCCTACTTTCTTTCAAGCCTTATTAACTAAGGGTTATCAATAGTCATATACCTTGTTTGAAAAATCTCTTCAAATCAAAAATCTTTTTGTTTTTCAAAAATCTTGTCTCAAGATGAATATATGTGACTACTTTACTTGAAAAAAGGAAATTCTTTTCAATATCAGAAGTTGATTCTTCGATTGAGATTGTGGGAAAAGTACTTTAAGATGTATGTAGTTTGAAATGCTGGGATATGTATCTTAAAAGGTTTTCTTACCCCTCTGCGAAATCCCAAATATCTTTCTCTATCCAGAGGTGTTTGTTTGAACTCTTTTTAAGTCTTGCACTTCAAATTGCTTTTGAAAACTTGGGTTCCCTCCTTTTCAAAAATCCTTTGAAAACTCTTATCCCCTAGCAAATCTTGACTACTTCAATTGTTGAATGATGCTTCTCTAAAATGCACTTTCTAAAGATTGCTATCTTGATATAAGGCTAACGATTGTTTCAATCTTAAACGTTTTTGAAAAAAGCCTTTCGGATCAAATACTTTTGACTGTTTTAAGACATTGAGCGTTGTATAAAAAATATGCTTGGACGAGTTTAAGTGTTAAAAGATTCCTATCATGGAATCTGCTTACCCCTACATTCTATGATACTAAGTTTTTGAAGACTTTGCTCACTGTCCACTTAGAAAAAGGTATTGACCTAATCACTAAAAGGAAAAGCAAAATAAATTTCAATATTCCTAGTGAAGCAAACGAAATCAACAAAGATCTTTCAAGATTAGTTGGATTTTCAGCTCTTGTCCAAAGGACGTCAATGATGAAATTACTCTTCTTCAACTGAAAGCTTTTGCCTATGAAATACACCTTAGTGACCTATGCTCAACCACAACTATTGTTCTTCAACTCCTATGAGCATAATAGACCAGGGGAGGTATGCAAATAATCAAAGTTTCAAGTTCTTACTCTATTTGGATTATATGAATTATATTTAGTTGATGTTATATACTGAATATACTTCACTATTTCTACTATTGTATAAATGATTTTTCTAGAGCTACTTGTAGCTCATAAATGTTGCTAATAATCTTTGATGAGATTTATAGAAGATTTGTCTACATATAGCCAAAGATGATAAGAAGCAACATGATTTACTCTCACAGCTGAATTAACATATCTGGTGTAAGAGTTGTTGCAAATTCATTATTCAATCAATTCTGCTCTTCATCCTTACTCTATACAGATATTTCATGATCATATGGTAAATCTTAAAGATTATGAAAATTCATTGTAAGTATATGTTGTGCTGTGTGTTCCCTCTTATACCTGCCGATCTTCATTTTTATATTCATGTCAGGTATACTATCTGAATTTGGTCAAGTCCTTCAATGTACTTCATACTTATTCAATTTGTGATTGATTGACTTTGCTTTATTCAAAATGTTTTCTTTGAAAACCTTGGGTAACAGAATTTCTATATTTGCTACTTAATAGTGCTTCATAAGCTCAGTTATATGTGATGACTTATAGGAACATAATTTTCATAAGCCTAGTTGTACTTACTAACTTATATGAGAAGAGACAAAACTTACAAAGCTAAACACTTGTGTAAGTTCTCATACTGTCCCATAATTTGTGGTATAATCAAATCTTTTGGAAAGATTCTTCAACATAAAATATTTTACTTTTTCAAAAGCTTTACCAAATCCTGAGAACAACTTACCTCGAACTTCACACCAACATTTAATAGGGTAAGTGGAAGGACACCTCAATTATTAACACACAGTTAATGACGGACCTTTAGTCTGACCTCGTTTAGTATAAATATAGACTTGTTCTTGCCATCTCTACATACAAACATACTTAACTTCTTAATATATCTTTGTAGATGTGTTATCGTCAACTCAACAACTGGGTAAAATTCTTCCTAATCCCTCAAGTTGTTTTGGTTATTTTTGTTATTAAAAGGTTAGATTCAAACTTAGCAGTACTTGTTATTCACGTAAAATATTTTTGTAACAAATTGTGAAAAATATTTTCAAAATCTTTTGAAACACACTTTGTATAACTGCTAAAGTTTATCAAATTTTATTTCTCAAAAATTAGAAATTACAAGATTTAAATCTTGTTTTTGAATTATCTGATTCGAAACACTTATTTTCTGCCTCCCATATCTAGAAGTAAAATTTGGCATTGTCTCGTCTGATTATAAATCATTCGCGTTGCCTTAATTTACTTCTAGATGTTGCTACATTAAAGAAGGTTTCCATAATCATTTCTCTTTAAAGCAAAATATAGTCTTATCAATTGATATTCACAATGATTCTAACCTTACTGAATATCCTTCCAGAAAAGTCACTGTGGAAACCACTTGGTTCCCAAAAAGATGACTTGAAAGATCCTCGGTTCTCTTTTATCAAAAAGGATTCGAGTTCCCTGCTTGGTTGCTTCACTCTTGAATCCCCAACAGGTGATCTTCTGGGATGGGTCCTTTTTGCTCCCCAAAATTGGTGGAGATTTAGAAGTATTGGACTATACCTATCCGACCAGCCTAACTTTGCCTGTACATTTGTGGTTTCATCCAACGTCCAACGAGCATGTTAAAGAGGGTTCAGGGTAGAGCCCAGTGTATGAGTCATCTTTGCAGAGATGACTAAGGCAAAAGTGGCTCTCTTAGTTGGGAAGATGGCCAATGAAATCATTGGCAAAGAAGATAGACTGCAAAAGGACCCACATACTTTCCAATGAGATTTATGGTCAAAGCAGGATTGTCTTATTTTGACTTTTGTCTTGAGACCTAACACATATCTTCTAAACCCAAAAGAAACATCTTTCTCGTCGAGCATCCTTAGATGCTAGAAGGATTTTATTTTATGATCAATTCCTATGTGTGCAACTCTAACAATTCCACTCCATGGACCATGATGTATGTTTATTTACCTCGCTAGTGCACGAGTCAACCGAAATATAGTTGTGTGGAAGGAAGGGTCGAATCACAGAGAGAAAGAACAATTGCGAAAGTTTAACATGTAAAAGTAACAATTAACCTGGGGGGGGGGTTTGGTTTGAAAAATAATTACAACTAATTACTGGAAATTAAAACTAAATTAGAAAAATAATTCAATTGTTGTAGAAGTCTCAGAATTACCAAAGATTGATTTTACTCTTATGTTCGCTTATCTTTTGTATCAATCAATTAAAGGTACGTTCACTTATGTAAAGATTGGGACACATGGATCATGATTTGCAATACTTAGTACCCCGCTTTGGTTATGCTTTCTTGATACGTCCACATAACAATTAAGGGTCCATTAAGCACACAAAGAACACATGCGAACCTCTATCTTTACCTTTGCCCGATTAAGAATTCAGAAAGATCTATTTATTACTTAGGTTGGCCAATATATGATTTATGCATATGTATCGTGTAGTTCATCATACCTAAGAGCCTACACATCTACAAACGCAGCTAGTATGCGAGAGTTTGAATGAAAGACCGGAGATAATCTATGTAGTAAATAATAATTAATTGAATAAAATTAAGTACTATAACATAAGATTCGATACAAGTTACCTCAAATTCCTAGATTGATGCGATTAGTTCTTCACAATCGATGAACAAACAAAATCGGATGAAAAGCTCATGATCGACCTTCAATAATTCAAAGTCAAACTGAAAAACAATATGTTTCTAGCCTAAAGAGGCTGAAATTCGGATCCCCTAAACCTAAACTACTAGGGTAGTATTTATACTGGGTTTACAAAATAAAGAAATTACAAAACAGACCATGGCTGAAAACAGGGCTAGGCGGACGCTTGGTCATTGTAACTAGGCGACAGCTTGAGACTTTTTATTTGAATGCAATGTTCTGGAATTTGCGTGAGAGCCTAGTCCAACAAGTAGGCGAGCGCCTACTGGTTTCTTCATGCTTGACCTTTGATGAAGGCGGCCGCTTAGCCATCGGGGCTAGGCGAGCGCTTGGCCTCTTTTCTGGCTTTTTGACAACTTCAAGTTCCAGCCTTTTGCACTTTGGTCCCTGGAGTTTCCAATTACTTGGAAGAGGCCTTCAAGTCTTCCAAAATCTCCATTTAAACCTGAAACTTATCAAAGCACCGCAAACCCATATTAGTAGCTTATGTGACGACCCGACCCGGATCCCAAGACGAGATCCCAAGGTCGTACCATCAGGACAAGCTAAGAGGCAGACAAGCACCTGCTAAGCATAATGGTGCGAGTCAAAAGACGAGCCAACAAGCTCAAGACAAGAAGACATAGCCATAACGGCGATACAGGATAACAAAAACTAAAACTTGCGGAAGCAAAACCACAAATGGACCCGAGCTAACAAGCTCCTAAATATAAACAACCAAAGAGATAGTAAATCTCTTGGCCCAAAAATTCGACGCACGTGACGCAACATTAGACACGCGCAACAAACCATCGGCAACCACGGCCGGCAACAGACAAAATCCCAACCTGATAAACACCACTCAACGGCTACAACATGCCGGAGGGACAATTCAACTATAATAGTGTAATATCAATGCTAACCACCAACCAAGATCTCACGACTAAAACTGTCGGAGGAAGGAACAACAATAATACCAAAACTAGAATAAGCGAGCCACACATGCTCGAAATGACAACGGGAATAAATCTAAAGATACAAAAGCTCGGCTATACAACCGGCTCCCAAATACATAACCATAACATAATACTACAATATACCCACGTAAAGTCTACATAACTTTACATTCGAGCCTCACAAATAAATAACAACATTAACATTAAATAACTCCAATCTTATGGCTTGGAAGACCACCTGCTAGAAATCGCTATCCGAAGTCGCCGCGCGTACTAACGGGATCACTGCACACACTAGGGAAAACAATCACACGGAGTGAGTCATAATGACCCAGTAAGTTTCTAAATGCAACTACATGGCATATTATGTCATGGCATGGCATAATGTGCAATCATATACAAATCATGGTATCATGCTAGTATACCAACAAGAAACATGTACTTAATTTTTAAAGCACATAAAATCACATAAATCATGTAGCATAATATCCTTCATATAAATGCTCATAAATAAACATGTGTAACAGGAAACGTAAATCGAACCGTTACAACCAAAACCGGGTCCAACACCCAACCAACTTACCATAAGATCCAATCTCAAACCAAGATCCGGGCTCAATACCCAATCAATCATACCCTGGGGTTTCGTCCCCAAATAATCACAACTCATCAGTTTCCCTTAATGAGTACTCGTTACATTCATCCAGTCTCCGGATGAGAAATGGGAGCTCGAAAGTAGGCTAGATGGCTCTCTCTCGAGACCACATCCCACTATTGGCCAAATAGTGAGGAGAAAAGGACCCAATGCAACGATTCATAGCGATTGTTTCCAAAGACTATGAATCGTCCCATTGCCGACACAACAACCAAACCCGCCAGCTGGACTTAAACCAAATGATCAAGTAGATATTTACTTGCATAAACCAATGAGACCAAGTTCATTATTATCGGGCTCATTAAATCATGTAGGACATAATGCTCTACAACAATCTCATAAACCATGCACATATTTGCATATAACCACGTAGGACATAATGCTCTACGAAATCTCATAAACCATGCATATATTTGCATAAAATCAAGTAGGACATAATGCTCTACAAAGTATCATGAACAATGCATATATTTGCATATAACCAATGTGTTTAACTAACTTACAAGTTTAGTACAAAACTACATATTGAGGTACTCATTATTCCTCAAGTCATCAACCAAGTCAAGTATAGCATACAAGCTTAATAAAACATAATGTGAGGTCTACAATAATCCTCAACTCAAAATCTAACCAAAGACTAATACGTTAGTCCAAGAATATCCACAAACCAAGTCTTAGTATTTTAGTCTTTATTTAAGTACACCGGACTCAATCATAGTCCTAATCGTCATACATGATCGACATCACCAATTCCATGCTCAAGAACAACATGACCACTCCGTAGTCACTTTCTCACAAATGTTTTCATATACACGCAACCAAAATCCTTACGGAGAGAATTCTTTCTTATTCTTCACTTAATATACCCGCGACCATACGTAGGTCTCTATTGTCCCATGCTCTAGCAAGCATGCTCAAGATATTATTCTAACAAGTCTCCACGACATGAGTGTCTCAAATGGACACAAACCAAAAACCCGGTGCGCACAAACATAACCCAAACAAACCCAAACATTGTAGGCTTTCAACCCAAGGCTCTTTATCATTTTATTGGCCTTATAACGACTCCGTTGAGTCTTACTACCACATTTCATTCTTTATGTGTTTCATGACTCCACACCGTAATAATTCATTAAAGTTTACAACCAAATCTGAATAGCCATTCGGGCTTAATTCCCAAGACTAAAAATCCCCACAACACATCACAATTATAATCCATTGAAAGTTCGGAAGTTACGTGTTTCACTTCATTAATCAAACGAAATCCAATCGTCGTAGGAATTCCACCCAAGTTCGTTTAGCACATTATCGAACATATAATGACTCCGTTGAGTCCAATTTACCCTTTCCAAAATTTAGGCATAGAAGCCATGGGTCTCAATATCCCCTATATTCATAACTATCATCAATAGCCATCCTCCCAAGTTCGTTGAACTCACATAAACCCAACAAAACATTTGTCAATGCAACATAGAACAAATTCATCAATTTGTGCATAACTTCATTTAGTTCACCTTACCAATCATATTCTCCAAAATATGATTTAATCACACAACATGGTCTAATATACTCTACTAGACATATATAACATAATAATCATGCTTACCATCATGTTAATAAGCCAAAACATAATTAGGGAAAAAATCCCCTTCCAAGTATCTCTACCAATCAAGCTCAATACCCATGAACAATTCACATAGCCAAGTTTAATAGACCATTTAACACATGAATTTCGTATAAATCAAGGTCTCACATAGGTTCAACCAAGCTCTATCAACAATTGGAAACCTAGGGTTCATGGCATCTCTAACAACCCTAGAAATTGCATCCATTGACCTCACTTAGCAAATATGATTGTTTCCCTAGGGTCAATGGAGCCAAAAGAAGGAGAAAGAGGGGTAGAAACTTACCTTTGCTCAGCCCCTAACAAGCTGCCATTCCCGAATTTCTAGTGATGAAGTCGATCTCCTCAATCTTTACTTCAAAGCTACGGTGCAAATTGGGGGAAGAAGGACCCTAGCCATGGCCTCCAAGATCGAACCCTTCACGAGCCCTAGAAGTCGTCTCTCCCAACTCTCTCATGTTTTTGATGAGCGTTCGCAGAATACGGGAAGAGTAGAGGTCGACTTATGCGGCTGATGTAGGATAGAGAGTAATTGGGTTTAGTTTAAATAGGTGGGATTATTTCCCCTTAATTAACCCACTAATCCACCTCCAAAACTCTAATAAGTGATTAGGACATGTCTTAGGTTAAGTAGGAGGGTTTAGGTTTAGTTTAGATTGGGTTTGGGTGGGTATAAGTTGGTCAACCTTTCAATTTTTCCACAAAAACCCGTAACAGCACATCAGGGACCAATGCGGTCGCTTGGTGCCTTAATGATGCGAGCGCATCAAGGCAGCATACACCATTCTAAAGTTCGTTGCTTCCTTGCTCGGCCTCGGACTCTCCCGCATGCATTCTCGAGCCTTAAAGCTTCAAAATGGCTCACAATTGAACCCTTAAAGTCCTCAAACATTAAACTAATCCATCCAAGTCTCAAACCACTTTTAAAGTAGGTCTAAACTCCCCTAAACAACACCCGAAACAACCAGGGGCAAAACCGACGCAAGACGTTACAACTTGCTATCGAAACGTCGAATGAAACCACAAACCGACGGGTAATAACCCATGATTGTAAACACCTATGAGGGCTACAAAATAGGCCTGAATGCCTCTCAGATGATGAACAACAGGTAGGGGAAATAAGTTCCCGAAAGATGAGACGATCGCCCGGCTAAATCTCAAATTATGCGATAAGGAGAATTGTTATCCTCGAAGCGTCAAAACTTCACGAGACTTAAGGAATGCATCCAATTAGAAGTCTAATACATCTAAACATGTTATTTAATCCTCATGTAAAGATCTAGGACCAAATCGAGGTCAGGAACACCAAAACCCGAATAAACTCTCAATCGCGTCGCATTTCAACTATCGTCGGGTTACGACTTTTGACTTTAGCAAGTCAACAACTATATGACATCTCTTAAAAGTGTTTTGGTCTTAATGTGATCTCTCATACACATTTAGACTCTCTCACAAACTAAACGAGCAATCAATCAAAGAAGAAATGCGAGCATTGCACGCAATTCAAGCTAACCGGGAATCGGGATCTTACAACTTAATACTCATGGAAAAACACAATCTAAGTAGGAATATACACCAAATAGATTTTACTCGTCCACAAGTAAACAAATAAATACAATAATAGTAAATTATCAAATAAAATACATAAAGAAAATCTTTTTGGAGGGTGACACTAGTTACACTCTTTTAGAAACCCACAAACTCAAGGAGACTCAAAAGAGCGACTCGACTATGCAGATAAATACAAAAGCAATAAAATTAAACTAATAAAACAATAAATAAAACAAAATCGTTTTGGTTTATTCTCAATTCAAGATAGCGCGGAAATTAAAAAGTGCCTCAAGGAATGCTCTACACTTGTAAGGACTACTTTCATTACCAAATGAGTTCACTCAATGATGTAAATAGTACTATGATTTTTCAACTGTGCGAACGTCCACTCATATAGTATCTCCTAACTTAGACTGTTTAATCAAGCTAAGATGTTTTCCATTCCCAATTTCTTTATTAAAAGCATGTGCATAAAAGAATAAGGAATCTATCATCTATACCCGATCACTTTACGAAAGAGAGAACACAATGGAATAAACAATGCTTATACATCCATTCCATGCACTTCCTATGTATGAATACAATGCTCTTCTCTCCCAGTTACTTGAAATAGCTAAGATTATGCTAACACATTGAGCTTTTTACCAAGAAGTGTATATATATGAAGCATGGATCAATTAAACATGTATCATAATTTCAAGAAAGATATAGCATGAATAAGTGGCACTATATCGTTAGGACTTCATTAAGCTTGTAATGTAAGACCAAGAGTTAAGGGGGTTATGAAAAGAAGGAAAGAATTTCAAAGCGAGAAAACACAACTACCCCAAATCTCATTAGTTTTTATTGCATGGATGCATGCATTAGGCTAAGACTTGAAAAAGACAACAACTTGGGGATATTTCCCTCAAACTTGCTATTTATTATCCAATCACTAAAGATAAGTGATCCACTTTGCTTTCTTTTTCTCTGTAGGCTATGCATTCACTTGAATTCTTTTGCACCCCTTTTATTTCTTATATTCATCTCTTCTCTCCTTTATTATTCATTTTTTTTGAAACAACGGAGAATACAACGAAGAAGATGAAACTATATTGGGATCTTTTGTACCGATGGTTCCGCGCAAAATAAATTCCCAACCCAAGTCCTACTCTCTCGAAGGTAGGCTAAAGTGTATAAGCTTTAAAGGTTAAAGTTAATTTGGTTAAAAGAAATGAAGCCGAATGGGGGATGATATGTGCTTTTGAACACGCCACTATTTTTAATTAATCTAAAAAAGGGGATACTAGATATATATATATATATATATATATATATATATATATATATATATATATATAGATGGACATGTTAGGAATTTTTGAGGCTCAAGTGTTCCAAAGATGGCTTAAATCATATCCTAGTGCCAAGTCATCATGTAAAATTCCATAGAAAAGAGATATAGTTATAAATATCACATCCATTATGAAATGAAGAACAACTCCTAATGCCTTTGACATAAACATTTGCTAGAAAAGATGTCGGGAAATTCAAAACTGACATGTAATCACGATTCAAAAGTGTACTTGAGATATATTAGCAAGACAATTCCAAAGGTTCTAATTCTTATGAAAATGACCCTAAAGTTACATATCAATGTAACACTCACGTATAGACGGCTATTCAACATATTTATTTGCACCAAACCTGTCTTACGGGGAATGCAATGTGTACTATAAACTAGATAAAAATGTCTAAATTATTCAATAATGTTGGGGTATGAGTACACAAAGGTGAATAATCATAGAAAATTTACACAACAGAGTAAATTATAGAAGGATTGATGGAAGAGTCATGTTGGTCATAGCATTATATCATCATCGGTGGGGATTTCCATACCAAGACTCAAGAATAATTTTTTTTAAAAATTTTTAAGAGAATTGGAATTTAACATTGACCGTTCTAAGGTTGGATAAGAAGACAACTGCCAAGATAGGCAAACTAAAATGGTCTCTCCCTTTGTTTTAAGAATGCCTATTTGACATGTTGAGTTTGCTCTTGTCGAGCTCAACCCTACTTGAATTATTGATGAGAATACTTACTTGTCATGAACGAGATTTCTCTTTTCGACCTCGTTCTCTACTTGAGAATTTGTTAAGTAAACAACTACTTGGCATTTGCACAAGTCCAGCTGGCATACTTGTTCTTATACATACACGCCTCCATTGTGGTCGCAGTGGGGAAATAGCCCCTTTGTTGTAACCATTAAAGCGCATTGGTGTGTCTATCCCAAGCATCTCCTCTGATGGAATCCCTACAAGAAATCGTCCTCGGAGCAGTGCTTGATATGCAATCGGCGTTCAAAATTTCAAGTTCACGATTTAAGATCCGTAAGATGGTCTTACATGAAACTTGCTCAACAATAAACATATGAGCTTCTAAATGATCATTAACGGATCAAATATAGGTAATTCAGTATCCGATTCACTAATCAACTAGATTATCAAATTTAGATTCGGGTTATTGGACTATTAAACAAATTTATATTCAAAATTTTGTATCGGCTTCGAGCCAAAATCCAATTCATTAACATGGTGTAGTAAAAAAATTGACTTCACTCGTGAGTCTTACCGATAAAGTAGGAATTATGACTTAGTTGCAGAAGGCAAAAGCTCAAGGTAATGTTAAATTGGTCACATATTCGGAAATCGTAGTGCTTCCCCTGAACATTCGGAAATTACAACGCTACCTCTGAGATTTATAAATAAAAATCACTTTTTAACATTAAAATTATCACATTTTAGCATTAAAAGTGTCATTTTTTGCTTTAAAAGTAACACTTTAAACCCTCAATGTGTAACATTGATTATGAATGAAAGTCACTTTTTGGCTTATAAGTGTCCTTTTTTAACATCTTGATCTTAAGAAGTGTCACTTTTGACATTAAAAGTGTCACTTATAGTTGTGACCACAAAGTGTCACTTTGTATTATAAATGGAAACTGTCATTTTTGGTCTTAAAAGTGTCACTTTTTATCCTAACTGTCATTTAAAACTTAAAGTAATTAATTATCAATAGCCTCCTCGAAGGTTCTACAAAAGGTACGGAGAAAGAAGAAGAAACATATTGTAAAAAGAAAAAGAAAAGAAAAAATATCTAAATTAATCAATTAAATGTATATTGTTTTATGGCCAAAATATGAAAAACACCCTAAAGTTTTCACCCAATCCCAAAACGGTACCCAACCTAAGGTTTGTTCCATAATCATATCTAACATTGCAAATTGTCCCATTTTGCACCCTAACCCTAACGGCGTTAGAAAACTAACAGAAAGTTAGCATGTGCATGTCACATGCATGGGTAATTAGTCCTTTTCTTCAAAAAAATTTCTTTAATTCATGTGCATCTCACATGAGGGGTAATTTAGACTGCTACTCGCCCCTTCCTTCATACAATCCATTGATCGTATGGTTGTTCATCCAATTCAGTTGCAAAGATGATTTGAAACGAAGAGAAATCTCAATCGATGCTCAACAAATTCATCACCATGAAAAACGAAGAGACGAAAAAACTTAAAAAAAGCCGATCATACTTAGCCTCTGAATGCCTCGACCTAGTCGAAGTAGACATGTGGCACTAGTAAATCATGAGGGAAATCGATCAAAAAGTTGTCGAGATCTAGAACGAATGGCTTGGTGAGAACCGACTCCGTGACCGGAACGACGAAATTAACAAGCTGATTCAGGAGAAGGTGCATTGGGATCAGCGTATTGTTAAGCTCGGTGGACCTAATTACTCGAAGCATTCAACAAAAATGACTGATTTGGAGGGTAATATTGTGGATGTACCTAACCCTAACGGGCGTGGGCCAGGGTATTTTGGGGTGGCAAAGAAGTTGCATGGGGTGAAGGAGTTATTCGAGAAGCCACCAGAGTTGAGGAAGAGTTGGTATGATATATATAGGAGGATTGATGCTAGTTATTGTAGGTATATAGATGATGAGGATGGGGTCTTGGAGAAGGTGGAGGGGCCTGCGGAGAGGGCCATGAGGGAGGCTGCAGTGAAGGAGTGGGTTGTGATGGACAAGATTAAGAAGGAGGCCAGAAGGGCGGTGGGGTGGCCACTGTGGGAGTGGGTGCCACAACTACTAGGATTGTGTTTGAGGAGGAGGATGTGGGGGAGGAAGTGAAGAGGGAGAAAGAGAGGGAGGAGGGGGAGAAGATGAATTAAATATTTTTTTTAAGAAATTGACTAAATTACCTCTGCATGTGACATGCAGATGCTAATTTTCTGTTAGTTTTCTAACGCCCGTTAGGGCTAGGATGCAAAATGGGACAATTTGTAATGTCAGGTATGATTATGACACAAACCTTAGGTTGAATACTGTTTTGGGATTGGGTGGAAATTTCAGGGTGTTTTTCGTATTTTAGCCTTGTTTTATTGTTTCACAATGTAATAAAGAAAATAAAAGAATGTCAAGTTAAAAGAAATCTTATCAATTAACTAAGTTTTAAGAAGTTAATCCATGGAATATTTCCATCCACACCCATTTCCTGAATGTAATTTTAGGTTTTGATTCTTTAAAGGAGAATAATTTAGAAAATTTTAAGTCAATTTTGTATTATTTGTTAAAAAACTCCTTTAATTGAAATTATAAAATTAAGCTTACAAGAAAAATAAAATTTAGTTAAGTATGTACTATCTAACATGAAAATATTTAGTGTTAAGAAATATATTTTTCACTAACAATTATCTTTTTTATATGAATTAATTTTATAATGAATATTTAATTAAATGTATTATTCAATACTTCAAATGTTAGTGTTACTCTAAAATATCAACAATTTTCCTTAACAAAACATACGTCTAATGATATCTTTACCTTAAAACCCACTAATTCTTAACACCAACTAGCATCCACTTTCTTACTTATTTGCATTGAAGAGGGGGGGGTGTAATTGAAGTTACATAAGTTAAATCACATGTTTATCAGTGACAGTGACAAAATTTCAACCTCATTCAAAACTATAATACTTCCTCCGTCTCAAAATTATTATCTGAGTTGACTTGATATACGGTTTAAGAAAACACATTTGACTGGATTATTAATATTAGTTTGATGTGTAGTTTACTTTAAAATCCATATGTATGTGGCATATCTTAAAGTAAGATGAAAAAGTAGGAGTAAAGTAATAAAAATATTGTCCTAAAAAGGAAAGTTTCAAACAAGACAATTATTTTCGGATGGACGAAAAAGGAAAGTAGGACAATAATTTTGAGACGAAGAGAGTCGTAATTTTACCAATTAAAAAGTCCAACGTCAAAATGTAAAAAAATAGTTAAAGGATAGTGAAAAAAATAGATGTTTTTTTCCTATCTAATACTACGGAGGGGTGAGTGATGTGAACTTCACATAATCTATATTCCTTGGATTATAATAACACCTAATCACAGAAAACTTTCAGTATGGTTTGTGTTAGGCCCTTGATATACTCAGTGCATAAGCTAGTTAGGGGGGTGAATAGCCTATATGGCCTTCATTATAAATTTCATCATTCTTTTGATAAATCAAATAAGAACTTGGACATAAGGAATTTCCTGATCATTGATATTCTATTTTACATAAGGCACCAGATATGCTATAGCAGACTTTGAGGATCTGCTGGAAATCATTGTTATAATATTTGCTTTGAAAGAGATTAGTCAGCAGAAATATATAAGCAAATATATATAACATTGAACATAAAAGTTATAGTAAGTGAGATGAACTAAAATACATGTCAACTGAAAACTTTTACTTCATAAGATGCACTATAACAATTCCATGAGGACGGTGTTTAAACAATATAAGAGATGGAAGAGCACGCAAGAGCAGTAACGGCTGGATGTAGAAAAACTTATATGATGTACTTCAAATATCTACTGCTCTTGTCATGCTGAGTTCAAAATAGAAAACTTGCAGATCTCCAAGCATTCAAGGTTACGAAGATTCTCAGTAGATCTTCATGACAGCTAAGAGATTCTCATTGATGTCTGAGCCTTTATGTTAGTCCACCAGACATTTCCTCTTCTATGATTGATCTCGGTCTTCAAGACTTATCTCTACAAGATCCATTCACAGAGCACTTTGACAACATCAGGTTTGTACGTCATATCAAATCAAACAACCTAACTTTCAGAATCAAGACAAAAGATCTTTGTGCAACCTTTTAACCAATAGTTCAAACAATGCATCCGAATGCATTCAAATATCAAACACTCCAACGGTTAGAAGATTATCAAGAATCTCAATGGATCTATTGATTTCTCAGGTTATAAAAAAATCTCTCATCACTTCTTCAAAAAAGAAGAAAACACAGAAGGAACACACCAGGTGGAAAACACAATGTGCTTCCAGAGTGTAAAATAGGTCAAGTGTTTATGCCTCCTGTCAAGAACTCATTTCTTGATTTGAGTTCTTTCATCCTTCAAAGAATGCAAGAGATTAAGCACGAAATAGTGATGTTGAAAACAAGCTGCTTGAAGACGTCCCAAGGAAGCTCCAATGCTGCTAATCCCAATCACATTCATACAAGCAGACTTGTATTGCGTTGCAAGGGATGTTGGTTGTGTGATATTGAGTCATCACAGTTGGTCGAGTGTTCAATTCTTAGTTGATCAATTGCTAGCTAATTGACCAACCTATATTATTTTCTTCTCATATAACTTCAACCAACTTTATTCTCTTTCCCAATCGGGTTTGTGGAATTACTTGGTTGAAGAGTTTTTGGTATATGTCTTCCCCTTCCCTTCTAGCTTCTTTTCCATGGAACCCACATGGAAGTTTAGGCTAGAGATTCTAGGTTGATGGACTAAGCATGTTCATCATTTGATGAACCTTTGCTAAATTCTAATTACAAAATAAGTTTTTCTACATTCACTCTTTTACTTCTCTTCCATTTCTTATCTTGTATAAACTTGCTGCTCATGGAATTGTAAGAGTGCATCTTATGAAGTAAAAATTCTTAGTCGATATGTAATTAGACCATCTCATTTACTGTATCTTTTATTTTCAATGTTATACATATTTGCTTGTACCTTTTCGCTGCCCAATCTCTTTTTAGTCACAGATAACAATGATTTCCAACAGACCCTCAAAGTCTGCTATAGCATATGTGTTGCCTTGTTCAACAAAATTGCAATGATCATGAAATCACTTATGCTTGAAAAACATTTATCCATGTTCTTAATTTATTTATCCTAAAGAATGATGCAATTTTTAATGAAGGCAACATAAGTTATTCACTACCCCTCTAGCCTATGTACTGAGTATATCTAGGGCCTAACAATTGGTATCAGAGCAGGCTCTCTCGAAGTTCATAATTCCAAATTATTATCCATGGCTAACAATTAGTATTTGACCAAGCTTTATGTTCATCATTCTAGGTCTAACTACCTGAGAGCTGATCCTTAGTACTCATATAAGATGAATAGTCAAAAGGCCTACTTTCTTTCAAGCCTTATTAACTAAGGGTTATCAGAAGTCATATACCTTGTTTGAAAAATCTCTTCAAATCAAAACTCTTTTTGTTTTTCAAAACTCTTGTCTCAAGATGAATATATGTGACTACTCTACTTGAAAAAAGAAATGCTTTTCAATATCAGAAATTGATTCTTCGATTGAGATTGTGGGAAAAGTACTTTAAGATGTATGTAGTTTGAAATGCTGGGATATGTATCTTAAAAGGTTTTCTTACCCCTCTACGAAATCCCAAACATCTTTCTCTATCCAGAGGTGTTTGTTTGAACTCTTTTTAAGTCTTGCACTTCAAATTGCTTTTGAAAACTTGGGTCCCCTCTTCAAAAATCCTTTGAAAACTCTTATCCCCTAGCAAATCTTGACTACTTCAATTGTTGAATGATGCTTCTCTAAATTGCACTTTCTAAAGATTGCAATCTTGATATAAGGCTAACGAATGTTTCAATCTAACACGTTTTTCAGAAAAGCCTTTCGGATTAAATACTTTTGACTGTTTTAAGACATTGAGGGCTGTATCAAAAATCTGCTTGGACGAGTTTAAGTGTTAAAAGATTCCTATCATGGAATCTGCTTACCGGCCCCTACATTCTATGATACTAAGTTCTTGAAGACTTTTGCTCACTGCCCACTTAGAAAAGAGTATTGACCAAATCACTGAAAGGAAAAGCAAAATCAATTTCAATATTCCTAGTGAAGCAAATTAAATCAACAAACATCTTTCAAGATTAGTTGGATTTTCAGCTCTCGTCCAAAGGACGTCAATGATGAAATTACTCTTCTTCAACAGAAAGCTTCTGCCTATGAAATACACCTTAGTGACCTATGCTCAACCACAACTATTGTTCTTCAACTCCTATGAGCATAATAGGACAAGGGAGGTATGCAAATAATCCAAGTTTCAAGTACTTACTCTATTTGGATTATATGAATTATATTTAGTTGATGTTATATACTGAATATACTTCACTATTTCTACTATTTTATAAATGAATTTTCTAGAGCTACTTGTAGCTCATAAATGTTGCTAATAATCTTTGATGAGTTTTATAGAAGATTTGTCTACATATAGCCAAAGATGATAAGAAGCAACATGATTTACTCACACAGTTGAATTAACATATCTGGTGTAAGAGTTGCTGCAAATTCATTGTTCAATCAATTCAACACTTCATCCTCACTCTATGCAGATATGTCATGATCATATGGAAAATCCTAAAGATTATGAAAATTCATTGTAAGTATATGTTGTGTTGTGTGTTCCCTCTTATACCTGCCGATCTTCATTTTTATATTCATGTCAGGTATACTATCTGAATTGGGTTAAGTCTTGCAATGTACTTCATACTTATTCAATTTGTGATTGATTGACTTGCTTTATTCAAAATGTTTTCTTTGAAAACCTTGGGTAGCAGAATTTCCATATTTGCTACTCAATAATGCTTCATAAGCTCATTTATATGTGCTGACCTATAGGAGCATAATTTTTCATAAGCCTAGTTGTACTTACTAGCTTATATGAGAAGAGACAAAACTTACAAAGTTAAACACTTGTGTAAGATCTCAAACTGTCCTAGGATTTGTGGTAAGATCAAATCTTTTGGAAAGATTCTTCAACATAAAATATTTTACTTTTTCAAAAGCTTTACCAAATCCTGAGAACAACTTACCTCGAACTTCACGCCCGCATTTAATAGGGTAAGTGGAAGGACAACTCAATTATTAACACACAGTTAATGACTGACCATTAGTCTGGCCACGTTGAGTATAAATAGAGACTTGTTCTGGCCATCTATACACAACTTCTTAAGGAATCTTTGAAGATGTGTTATAACGATTCAAAATCATTTTCAAGTTTTTTTTGTGTATTCCTCCTGGATATATATATATATATATATATATATATATATATATATATATATATATATATATGTGTGTGTGTGTGTGTGTGTGTGTGTGTGTGTGTGTGTGTGTGTGTATTGTCAACTCAACAACTGGGTAAAATTCTTCCTAATCCCTCAAGTTGTTTTGGTTATTTCTGTTATTAAAAGGTTTAAATCAAACTTAGCAGTAATTGTTATTCACGTAAAATCTTTTTGAAACAAACTATGAAAAACATTTACAAAATCTTTTGAAACACACTTTGTATAACTGCTAAAGTTTATCAAATTTTATTTCTCAAAAATTAGAAATTGCAAGATTTAAATCTTGTTTTTGAATTATCTGATTCGAAACACTTATTTTCTGCCTCCCAGATCCAGATGTAAAATTTGGCAATGTCTCGTCTGATTATAAATCATTCACGTTGCCTTAATTTACTTCTAGATGTTGCTACATTAAAGAAGGTTTCCACAATCATTTCTCTTTAAAGCAAAATATAGTCTTATCAATTGATATTCACAATGATTCGAGTTCTCTTTTATCAAAAAGTATTCGAGTTCCCTGCTTGGTTGCTTCACTCTTGAATCCCCAACAGGTGATCTTCTAGGATGGGTCCTTCTTCCTCCCCAAAATTGGTGGAGATTTAGAAGTATTAGACTATACCTATCTGACCAGCCTAAATTTGCCTGTACATCTGTGGTTTCATCCAACGTCCAACGAGCATGTAAAAGAGGGTTCAGGGCAGAGCCCAGTGTATGAGTCATCTTTGCAGAGATGACTAAGGCAAAAGTGTCTCTCTTAGTTGGAAAGATTGCCAAGGAAATCATTAACGAAGAAGATGGACCAAAATCACGGAGATTTATGGTCAAAGCAGGATTGTCTTATGTCAACTTTTGTCTTGAGACCTAACACATATCTTCTAAACCCAAAAGAAACATCTTTCTCATCGAGCATCCTTAGATGCCAGAAGGATTTTATTTAATGATCAAGTCCTATGTGTGCAGCTCTAACAACTCCACTCCATGAACCATGATGTATGTTTATTTACCTCGCTAGTGCGTGAGTCAACTGAAATGTAGTTATGTGGAAGCAAGGGTCGAATCACAGAGAGAAAGAACAATTGCGAAAGTTTAACAGGTAAAAGTAACAATTAACCTAGGGGGTTTGGTTTGAAAAATAATTAAAGCTAATTACTGGAAATTAAAACTAAATTAGAAAAAGAATTCAATTGTTGTAGATGCCTCAGAATTACCGAAGATTGATTTTATGGGGAAAGTCTAGGAATTAAGATTCACTTGTATCTATTCTTATGTTTACTTATCTTTTGTATCAATCAATTAAAGGTTCGTTCACTTATGTAAAGATTGGGACACATGGATCATGATTTGCAATACTTAGTACCCCGCTTTGGTTATGCTTTCTTGATTCATCCACATAGCAATTAAGGGTCCATTAAGCACACAAAGAACACATGCGAACCTAGATCTATACCTTGTGGCATTGGTCAAATATGACCATTTGACCCGGTTGATGAACATATATGGACTTTGAACATAAACCATTGTTGTCGACCAAGTGGTTTACACTGGTTTATTGATAAACCAGTTGTCGACCAAGTGGTTTACACTGGTTTATCAATAAACCAGTGTAAACCACTTGATCGACAACTGGTCGATCTGTCGACTACTTGATAAACCAGTGATTTCGGATGTTGAGGGGTGAATTTTTACTGGTTTAGCGATAAACCAGTCATGGTTTATCAGTGGTTTATCAATAAACCAAGCCATAAAAGAGTATTTTTTTTAAGTGAGGCTACAAATGACCAAGTCATCTTTGACTTGGCCATTTTTGTAAATTCGCCCTATACCTTTGCCCGATCAGGATTTCAGAAACATCTATTTATTACTTAGGTTGGCCAATATATGATTTATGCATATGGATCGTGTAGTTCATCATACCTAAGAGTCTACATATCTACAAACGCAGCCATGATGCGAGAGTTTCAATGAAACACCGGAGATAATCTAAGTAGTAAATGATAATTGATTGAATAAAAGTAAGTACTAGAACATAAGATTCGATACAAGTTACCTCAAATTCTTAGATTGATGCGATTAGTTCTTCACAATCGATGCGCAAACAAAAGCGGATGAAAAGCTCATGATCGATCTTCAATAATTCAAAGTCAAACTGAAAAACAATATGTTTCTAGCCCAAAGAGAGGCTGCAATTCGGATCCCCTAAACCTAAACTACTAGGGTTGTATTTATACTGGGTTTACAAAATAGAGAAATTACAAATCAGACCATGGCTAAAAACGGGGCAAGATGGTCGCTTGGTCATTGTGACTAGGCGACCGCTTGATACCTTTTCTTCAAATACAATGTGCTGGAATTTGCGTGAGAGCCTAGTCCAACCAGTAGGCGCTCAGTAGGCGAACGTCTACTGGTTTCTTCATGCTTAAGCTTTGATGAAGGCGGCCGCTTAGCCATCGGGGCTAGGCGAGCGCTTGGTCTCTTTTCTGGCTTTTTGACAACTTCAAGTTCCAGCCTTCTGCACTTTGGTCCCTGGAGTTTCCAATTACTTGGAAGAGGCCTTCAAGTCTTCCAAAAACTCCGTTTAAACCTGAAACCTATCAAAGCACTACAAACCCATATTAGTAGCTTAAAACTCATGGAAAAACACAATCTAACTAGGAATATACACCAAATAGATGCGTATAAAACACATCCATCAAATACCCCCAAACTTAGACTTTACTCGTCCACGAGTAAACAAATAAATACAATAGCAATAAATTATCAAATAAAATACATAAAGAAAATCTTTTTGGAAGGTGATACTATTTACACTCCTTTAGAAACCCACAAACTCAAGGAGACTCAAAAGAGCGACTTGACTATGCAAATAAATACAAAAGCAATAAAACTAAACTAATAAAACAATAAAATAACAAAATCGTTTTGGTTTATTCCCAAGTCAAGATAGCATAGAAATTAAAAAGTGCCTCAAGGAATGCTCTACACATGTGTAGGGACTACTTTCATTACCAAATAGGTTCACTTAATCATGTAAATAGTACTATGATTTTTCAACTGTGCGAACGTCCACTCATATAGTATCTCCTAACTTAGATTGTCTAATCAAGCTAAGATCAACATCCATTCCCAATTTCTTTATTAAAAGCATGTGCATAATAGAATAAGGAATCTACCATCTATACTCGATCACTTTACGAAAGAGAGAACACAATGGAATAAAAAATGCTTATATATCCATCCCATGCACTTCCTATGTATAAATACAATGCTCTTATCTCCCAGTTATTTGCAATGGCTAAGATTATGATGACACATTGAGCTTTTTACCAAGAAGTGTATATATATGAAGCATGGATCAATTAAACATGTATCATAATTTCAAGAAAGATATAGCATGAGTAAGTGGCACTATATCATTAGGACTTCATTAAGCTTGTAATGTAAGGCCAATGGTTAAAGGGGTTATGAAAAGAAGGAAAGAAATTCAAAGCGAGAGAACACAACTACCCCAAATCTCATTCGTTTCTAATGCATGGATGCATGCATTAGGCTAAGACCTGAAAAAGACAACAACTTGGGGATATTTCCCTCAAACTTGCTATTTACTATCCAATCACTAAAGATACGTGATCGACTTAGCTTTCTTTTTCTCTGTAGGCTATGCCTTCACTTGAATTCTTTTGCACCCCTTTTATTTCTTATATTCATCTCTTTTCTCCTTTATTATTCATTTTTTTTTGAAACAACGGAGAATACAACGAAGAAGATGAAACTATATGGGGGATCTTTTGTACCGATGGTTCCGCACAACATAAATTCCCAACCCAAGTCCTACTCTCTCAAAGGTAGGCTATAGTGTATAAGATTTAAAGGTTAAAATTAATTTGGTGAAAAGAAATGAAGTTGAATGGGGGTCGATATGTGCTTTTGCACACGCCATTCTTTTTAATTAATCTAAAAAATGGGACACTATATATATATATATATATATATATAGGAATTTTTAAGGCTAAAATGTTCTAAAGATAGCTTAAAACATATCCTAGTGCCAAGTCATCATGCAAAATTCCATAGAAAAGAGATACAATTATAAATATCATATCCATTATGAAATGAAGAACAAATCCTAATGCCTTTGACATAAACATTTGCTAGAAAAGATGTCGGGAAGTTCAAGACTGACATGCAATCACGATTCAAAAGTGTGCTTGAGATATAGTAGCAAGACAATTCCAAAGGTTCTAATTCTTATGAGAATGACCCTAAAGATACATATCAATGTAACACTCACGTATAGACGCTATTCAACATATTTATTTGAACCAAACCAGTCTTGCAGGGAATACAATGTGTATTATAAACTAGATAAAAATATCTAAATTATTCAATAATGTTGGGGTATGAGAGTACACGAAGGGTGAATAATCATAGGAAATTCACACAACAGAGTAAATTCCAGAAGGATCGATGGAAGAGTCATGTGGATCATAGCATTATATCATCATCGGCGGGGATTTCCACACCAAGACTCGAGAATAATTTTTTTTTAATTTTTAAGAAAAATGGAATTCAACATTGACCGTTCTAAGGTTGGATAAGAAGACAGCTACCGAGATAGGCAAACTTAAATGGTCTTTCCCTTTGTTTTAAGAATGCCTATTTGTAACACCCCGAATCTTTAAGTAGTTGACTCGATAGGATGGTTTCATACTTCTTTCTTACTCGGGACCTTTGAAGGATCGTAGGTTTTCGTGTAATCACTTGGATACATTTAATATCCTTATTATCATGTTTATAAGTTGCATGAGGTCACGGCGTTCAAAGTATAGTCGTCGTCGTAAGTTTGATTTCACGATTCGCGTTTCGTAAACGTTTCGTCTTTCGTATTTTTGAGGGACTTAATTCTAAATTAAGTCTGAGTATGAGTTTGAGACTCTTTATTAGGCTTTTAACATACTTTAAAATAAGTATGCATACTTATTCGATCATTGTTTTGATCGTTAGTTTGTTCCACGTGATTTCGTTGTCATTTATTAAGTTACGGATCGAATTTGGTACATGACTGAATCGTTTTGTTCAAGATATCATAAAAGATGGTTTTAGTTTGATTTGAGACTTTTAAGGCTTTTAGTTTAAGTCCTTAGGGTCAGCCGGGTGAAGAAATCACGTCATTTCGTCGAATGGTGTGCAAACGGGAGTCGTCGGAAGATAGTCTCGCGTTGCTGCCCACCAGCAGACTTTGAGCTGCCTACCAGCTAGACTTTGGGCTGCTATACCAGCAGACTTTGGGCTGCACCATCAGCAGACTTTGAGTTGCCTACCAGCAGACTTTGGGCTGCTATACCAGCAGACTTTGGGCTGCACTATCGGCAGACTTTGGGTTGCTCTACCAGTAGACTTCGAGCTTCAGTAGCAGCCTTCGAACAGCAGCCTTTAGCCCTCGAACAGTAGCCTTTTTGCTCTTGAACAGAAGCCATTTAATGATCAGTCTTTTATGACATGTCTTGATGAAATTTCCTATTCTACCCTTAATATAAATCCCTCCTTTATCCCTTATAAGGGTATGTTGGACCTTTGATCTCTCCTTAGGAGTATATAAGCCTCAAGGCATCTCTCCATTCATTCTAATCTGATTTTTATATACATCGTTCTCTCCAACCGGTCAAACCTAGAGAGAGAGAGAGTGAGGGAAGTGGGTTCATGGAGTGTTCCGGCGATAACCAGAGCTTCGGCCAACCAATCGACGAGCTGAGACCACCGTTGGAAAGATCTCATCAAGGAGATCGTTTCCCCTCTATCTATTTCAGGTTTCATATAGGTTTGAAATTCAGATCAGAGGTACGCTACTAAACCCCCTTGCTTTCTTCTTCACTAATCTTGCTTAGATCATGCTAAGGAAGAGTTTTATCAAGTCTATAAAACATTTTGATGCTTCTATGAAATCCGGAAACTTTTCCATGGATCTTGACTTGATGATTTTGGTCTTGGGTTTAGTTTGAAATATGTTCAAGCTTTGATTGGGGATCATTGTTTTTCATGAACTTGTTGGAAAACACACCATACAAATTCAGTCTCTGTTTTGGGTAAATTTCGGGAAACTTCTGGTACTAATATACTAAAGGTAATTTTCTAAAAATTGAGTATGTTATACCTATACATGTTAGGTAACTCTCGGTAACGTTTCATAAATTTTGGAGTTCAGGAAGTATTTTTCATTAGTCACAAATCATGGCTGTTCCAGTAAGCTATTAGCAGAAAGGTAGTCTGTTAACACGATATTGAGGTGGTCATATTTTGATGAATACAAGTCCTAATGGAGTGTTTTAAAATGGTAAACTCTATATCAAAGAGTCTAGTTTCTGGAAAAGTAAATTTTATTTCATTTGGAGCAAAGAGGAATTTTTGGTGAATTTTGTATGATAGACATGCTGAATGAGTGACGACAGAAAATCAGGTTTTTAACATGAACTTTGAGGGGCTGTTTTTTGATGAATACAAGTCATAATGGAGTAATTTAAAAGGCTAAAATATAGTATTAACAGTCTAGTTTCAGACTAAGAAAGAGTCACCTCCTTTTGAGTTGTGAGTAATTAATGGTGGAATTTACAAGATGACTGTGCAGAATGACTTATAACAGAAAATCTAGAAAATAACTTGTCTTTGTGATAATCATAAATTTATGATTATAGGTTGAATTGAATGTTTGGCGACCCCGACCCCGAACCCGGGATGGGAACGCGGACCGGAGCGCCAAACAAGACAAGACAAGAGGGACAAGAAAGAAGGAACATGTGACGACAGGCCGGATCCCAAAGGCGAGATCCCAAGTCGTGCCATCGGGACAAACTAAGAGACAAACAAGCACCTGCTAAGCATAATGGTGTGAGTCAAAGGCGAGCCAACAAGCCCAAAGCAGGAAGGTAAAGCCATAACGGCAATACAGGAAAATCAAAACCTAAAACTGCGGAAGCAAAACCATAATGGGACCCGAGCTATCAAGCTCTGAATGAAAGCAACCAAAGAGATAGTAAATCTCTCGGCCCAAAAATTCGGCAGCGTGACGCAACATTGAACACGCACAACAAACCATCGGCAACCAAGGCCGGCAACAGCAGAATCCCAACGATAAACAACACTCAACGGCTATAACATGCCGGAGGAACAATTCACTATAACCACATAATCAATACTAAACCACCAACCCAACCTCACGACTTAAACTATCGGAGGTAGGAACAACAATATACCACAACTAGAATAAACGAGCCACACATGCTCGAAACGACAAAGGAAATAAATACTAGGGGTACAAATGCCCGGCAATACAACCGGCTCCCAAATACACAACCATAATAAAACACTACAATCTACCCAAGTAAAGTCTACATAACTTTACATTCGAGCCTCACAATAAATACAACATAATAATTAACTCCAAGCTTTTGACTTGGAAGACCACCTGTTAAGAGTCAATATCCGAAGCCGCTGCGCGTACTAACGGGATCACTGCACACACTAGGGAAAACAATCACACGGAGTGAGTCATAATGACCCAGTAAGTTTCTAAATGCAACATGTGGCATATTATGACATGGCATGGCATAAATGCACAATCACATAAAATCATGGTATCCTACTAGCACACCACCATAAAACATGTACTTAATTTTTAAAGCACATAAACTCACATAAATCAAGTAGCATATTATTTTCCATATACATGCTCATAAATAATCATGTGTAACAGTAAACGTAAATCGAACCGTTACAACCAAATCCGGGTTCAAAACCCAACCAACTTACCATGAGATCAAACCTCAAACCAAGATCCGGGCTCAATTCCCAAATCGATCATACCCTGGGGTTCCGTCCCCAATAATCACAACTCATTAGATTTCCTTTAATGAGTACTCGTTACATTCATCCAGTCTCCGGATGAGAAATGAGAGCTCGATGTCAGGCTAGGTGGCATAACTCGAGATCACATCCCACTATTGGCCAAATAGTGAGGAGAAAGGGAACCAATGCAACGATTCATAGCGATTGTTTCCAAAGACTATGAATCGTCCCATTGCCGACACAACAACCAAACCCGGTGGACTTTAAACCAAACCATCAAGTAAATATTTACTTGCATAAACCAATGAGACCAAATTCATAATTATCGGACTCATTAAACCATGTAGGACATAATGCTCTACAACAATCTCATAATCCATGCACATATTTGCATATAACCACGTAGGACATAATGCTCTACGAAAACTCATAAACCATGCATATAATTGCATAAAATCAAGTAGGACATAATGCTCTACCAAACATCATGAACAATGCATATATTTGCATATAACCATTATATTCAACTAACATACAAGTTTAGTTCAAGAACTACTTTATTGAGGTATTCATTATTCCTCAAGTCATTAACCCATTCAAGTGTAGCTTACAAGCTTAATAAAATATAATGTGAGGTCTTCCATAATCCTCAACTCAAACCAAACCAAGACTACTACGCTAGTCTCAAAATATCCACAATTCAAGACTTATTATTTTAGTCTTTTATTTTAAGTACACCGGACTCAATCATAGTCCTAATCGTCATACATGATCGATAACACCAACACCATACTTAAAACATCATGACTACTCCGTAGTCACTTCTCCCAATTATTTTCATATACACGCAACAAAAATCCTTGAGAAGAGGATTCTCTCTTAATCTTCTCTTAAATAATCTCATGACCTTATGTGGGTCTCTATTGTCCCATGCTCTAACAAGCATGCTTAAAATGTATTCTAGTCAGTCTCCAAAACATAAGTGTCGCCATAGGACACAACCAAAAACCCGGTGTGCCCAAGCACAACCCAAGCAAACCCAAACATTGTAGGGTTCCAACCCAAGGCTCTTTATCATTTTATTGGCCTTATTACGACTCCGTTGAGTCTTACTAACACAGTTCATTCTTTATGTGTTCTATAAATTCACACCGTAAGAATTTCTTAAGGTTTATAACCAAATCTCAATAGTCACTCGGGCTTAATTCCCAAGACTACAAATCCACAAAACACATCTCAATCACTAATCATTAAAGTTTGGAAGTTATGTTCTTCATTCCTTAACCAAAGCGAAATCCAATTATCGTAGGATTTCAACCCAAGTTCAATTAGCACTTAATCGAATTTACAATGACTCGTCGAGTCTAATCTACCCTTTTCTAAGATTTAAGGGCATAGAGGCCATGGGTCTCCATTCCTCTATAATCATAACTATCAACAATAGTCATCATCCGGGCTCGTTTAACTCACATAAACCCGACAAAACCTTCACTAATATAACATAGAATAAATTCATCATTTTGAGCACAATTTCATTTAGCTCATCCTACCAATCATAATTCCAAATTCATGATTAAATCATACAACCTAGTTTAATATACTCTATTAAGCATATAAAACATAGTAATCAAGCTCACTTCATTAATTTAGCAAGCTAAACCAAATTTGGGCAAAACACCCTCCAAGTATCTCAACCAAACCAACATCAAAACTCATGGATAATCAACATACCCAAGTTCAATAGACTAATTAGAACATGAATTTCATATATTTCATGGTCTCACATAGGTCAATCCCATTCTAACATCAATTTGAAAACCTAGGGTTCATGCTTCTCTACAAACCCTAACAATGGCTTCCATTGACCTCACATAGCACAAATGGTTGTTTTCCCTAGGTCAATGGAGCCTAAAAATCAAAGGAAGAGAGGTAGAAACTTACCAAACTCAGCCCTCACAAAACAGATTTTCGGATTCTTGGAGATGGGTGTTGTTACCTTCAACCTACTCTTCAAAATCAAGGTGTAGCTTGGGGAAGAAGACCTCTACCAATGGCCACCAAGGAGGGACCCTTCAAGAGCCCTAGAACCTCCTCTCTCAAGCTCTCTCTCAAGTTTTACGTTGGGTATTTGCGAGAAAACGAAAATGGAAGGGCTGTTAGAATGAGAGAGAAATCAGATTTGGGGTTTAAATAGGAGGGATTAAATCCTCTAATCAATCCACTAATCAACCCCTAATAACTCTAATAGGTGTTTAGGACTAGTTTAGGTTAAGTAGGAGGGTTAAGGTGTGGTTTAAAATGGGTTAATTGGGTCAAACATTAGACAATTCTGAAACAGATTGAAAAATCCCGTAAGTCTGCCCGGGACCCTTGCGGTCGCATCCTAGGAGGGTGATGCGGCGCATCACACTATTCACAAAAAAAACCCCTTTGTTGATTCCTTGCTCGGTTTCGGTCGTTCCGCATGCATTCTCGAGCCTTAAAGCTTCGAAATGGCTCACAATTGAACCCTTAAAGTCCTTAAACATTAAACTAATCCATCCAAGTCTCAAACCAATTTTAAAGTAGGTCTAGACTCCCAAAAACAACACCCGAAACAACCCGGGGCAAAACCGGCGCAAGACGTAACAACTTACTATCGAAACGTCGAATGAAACCACAAACCGACGGGTAATAACCCATGATTATAAACACCTATAAGGGCTACAAAATAGGCCTGAATGCCTCTCAGATGATGAACAACAGATAGGGAAATAGGCTAGAAGGGCGAGGCGTTCGCGGCTCAATCTCAAACTACGCGATAAGGAGAATTGCTATTCTCGAGGCGTCGAAACTTCACGAGACTTATGGAATACATCCAAGTAGAAGTCTAACACATCTAAACATGTTATTTAATCATCATGTAAAGATCTGGGACCAAATCGAGGTCCAGAACACAAAACCCGAATAAGCTCTCAATCGAGTCGCATTTCGACTATCGTCGGGTTACGACTTTTGACTTTAACAAGTCAACCACTATATGACATCTCTTAAAAGTGTTTTAGTCTTAATGTGGTCTCTCATACACATTTAGACTCTCTCACAACCAAACGAGCAATCAACCAAAGATGAAATGCGAGCATTGCACGCAATTCAAGCTAACCGGGAATCGGGATCTTACATCCTCTCCCCCTTAAAAAGAATTCGTCCCGAATTCTAAACCGTATCTCAAACCAATGCTAGGTCATAATCCCAACATGAAATACCCCAAAACCACTACAGTGTCTCACAATCCCGAGTGAACACTCGATGCTCAAAAACCATAAACCTAGACTCAGTCTCCGAGTCTACCATCACAATAACCAAACCCAGTATATATATGAGGATCAAACTACCGTGATCCCAAACTCAGGTTTCAATACCCCTTAATAGGCACAACAACATTAAACTCTCTTAGATTGAAAATAATATGACTCATTTTCGAGTCACGAAAACACGTATGAACCATACTAACCAAACTTGTACACAAACCCCCAACGTTTAACATGAAACAAGTTCAAGCACATCATAACCTTCAACTACGGAAACTATTTGTTCCGGGGCACATCATAAAATTCGTGCATAACAGACCTTATGTCACAAGAAGTAATAATTGCCTATAGAGCAATTTTCAACCAAATCAGAGGCAATCATGCTGACATTTAAATCCACGCAAATAATACTCGCGGTTTCCCTATCGCGGGTAAAACACATAAGAGCACAACAATGAAATGTTTTGAAAATTCTTTTCATTTAGGTCCATTCCTTTTGGTAATGGGTATAGTCAATTCTACCACAATTCATACCAATCCTAGTCCAACAACGATCACTTTTGATCACCAATTTAGGGTACCGGCTAAATTGGATACTCAAAAGCTTTCGTTGCAAGGATCGAGGTTCATGATAAAAGGTTTTAAGCATCCTTTAATAGTCTCCTACGCTAAGGAAATGAATGAGCAGGAGATAACCATTTATGAAATGCGAATTTAATATACCACAATGTAGATGCATCAAGTAGGTGTTCCCTACAACTAATGCACATAATTGAATAAATTCAAGTCAAGTAACAAGGTCTATTACCTTGACAAACAACAACCATATTTTACCACAAAACTCGTGCACCTAGCACGCAATCATGAAAACTCGCTAAAAGTCATCACGTATCGACTCGGCTACTAGTAGTCGTAACGTCTATACTTCACAAATCCAACCTTTCTTAAGCTCTAGACCAAGTCTACAACCGACGTATATTCTAACGTCCCCAAATCACCAAAACTTCAACGACATTGCGGTGAAACGTCATACTTGTTCACGCACTAAAATCAACCCATAGATCATAATACTTAACCTTCGCACTTACCGAGTGTATCCTACTCGCATAATAATCATATACAATATTATCGATGTATATTATTCATCACCTTAAACATATCCCCATAGGATATACAAGTATCATATCAAACCAACAAATATCATCATACAATTCATGTTTCATATATATATACATATATATACGAATATTCATACCCCGGCTCTTAATATAGGCCGACAAAACCGTAACCCCATAAAACCATTGGTTACTATCATCGTAACACAAATTCATCCTCAATGCTCTTTATATATAGTATAGTCCTATAAATATATAGACTACACAAGAATCCACAAACCATGTGTGATTACCTACCGGCAATTCACAAATCAACAATACCACAAACCAACATCACATTGGGGCTTTATCCCCAATCAAACAATAAACCAACAATATGCAATACACCATGTAATGTATGTATGAATGCACATGAGCTACCGATAAAACGCGTACTCATAATAACAATAATAGTAGCAACGGTATAACATATATACGAGAGCATACCTTCCTATTCGGGTAGGTTTCAAAACTCCGCAATGGCCAAGCGCCACACGCCAACCTCAAACTCTAGGTCGACCATCACTATCTCTCTTGGAGCCACGGATTTTCGACTAGTACTCCCAAACGATTAACCCTCATCCTTGGGCAATCTTCGAACATGATCACCACCACAAGCAAAGCACTTTCTGCCTTGCCCCGACATACGTTCTCGGCATGTCACGTCCTCGAACAAAAATTACATATCAACTCACCGCCTCGTCGTCTCCGACTAGAGGTAGGAACATCACTACGTCTACCGATGCGTGTGATTCCTTGATTAACTTTCTGAGGTGCTAATTGCCTCCCAATATTATCATCACTCTTAATAGCTCCCGAGGTTCTCTTTTGAGCATATTCCTCGAAGTCTAACTCCATCGCATAAGCACGATCCACAGCATCTCGGTACTCCGTGAGCCGTAAGGGAATAAGCTGCCTACGATACTTCATCTCTAGGCCTTTTACAAACCGGTGGGTCTTCTTAGCCTCATCTGGTACTAAGTAACCACGATGCTTGAGCCAACTCGTGAACTTGAATCTTGAGCCACGATCATATCTCCTTGTTCTAGCGCAATAAATTCCATTTCTCTTCTTTCTGAACTACTTGCGGAATAAACTGTGCCCTAAACTCCATTATGAAATTTTCCCACACTTGGGGCACTCCAAAGTGTCTCCAATTATCTCGTAACACGTGCCACCAATGGTCAGCTGCACCGCTCAATGTAAACACTGCTAGGGTCACCATCTCTTTTGAGGTACAACCCATAACATCAAAAATCTTTTCCATGCTTTCTAACCAGTGCTCGGCTTTAGAAGCATCGGGCTCTCCATCAAAGCCCTTAGGTTCCAACTTCATGAATCTCCCAAGCATAGTGGAACCATTCTCCCCTCTAAACATTTGTTGAGGAGTCACACGAGGATCATTAACATTTTCTCCTCTCTCATAACCACGAACGGTACTCGAACGAGGTCTGCTAGAACTAGCTCCACGCCAAGCCCCTGACATGATATACCTACAAGGAACACTCGGCGTTAAAAATCTCAACAATAAACCCAACCCAACTAGGCCAAGGAACCTATCCTGGCAAAATAGCTAACCAATAGCTCTGATACCAACTGTGACGACCCGACCCAGATCTCAATACGAGATCCCAAGGTCGTGCCATCGGAACAAACCAAGAGACAGACAAGCACCTGCTAAGCAAAGTGGTGCGAGTCAAAAGACGAGCCAACAAGCTCAAAACAAGAAGGTAAAGCCATAACGGCAATACAGGAAAATCAAAACCTAAAACCTGCGGAAGCAAAACCATAATGGGACCCGAGCTATCAAGCTCCTAAATGAAAGCAACCAAAGAGATAGTAAATCTCTCGGCCCAAAAATTCGGGCGTGGCGCAACATTAGACACGCACAACAAACCATCGGCAACCAAGGCAGCGCATGTAATCCCAACCTGATAAACAACACTCAACGGCTATAACATGCCGGAGGAACAATTCACTATAACCATATAATCAATGCTAAACCACCAACCAAACCTCACGACTAAAACTATCGGAGGTAGGAACCACAATATACCACAACTAGAATAAACGAGCCACACATGCTCGAAACGACAAAAGAAATAAATACTAAGGGTACAAATGCTCGGCAATACAACCGGCTCCCAAATACACAACCATAATATAACACTACAATCTACCCAAGTAAAGTCTACATAACTTTACATTCGAGCCTCACAAAAAAAAATACAACATAATAATAAATAACTCCAAGCTTTTGACTTGGAAGACCACCTGCTAAAAGTCGTTATCCGAAGCAGTATTAACGGGATCACTTTGCACACTAGGGAAAACAATCACACGAGTGAGTCATAATGACCCGTAAGTTTCTAAATGCAACATGTAGCATATTATGACATGGCATGGCATAAATGCATAAACATATAAAATCATGGTATCATGCTAGTATACCATCATGAAACATGTACTTAATTTTTAAAGCACATAAACTCACATAAATCAAGTAGCATATTATTTTCTATATACATGCTCATAAATAATCATGTGTAACAGTAAACGTAAATCGAACCGTTACAATCAAATCCGGGTTCAAAACCCAACCAACTTACCATGAGATCAAATCTCAAACCAAGATCCGGGCTCAATTCCCAAATCGATCATACCCTGGGGTTCCGTCCCCAATAATCACAACTCATCAGATTTCCTTTAATGAGTACTCGTTACATTCATCCAGTCTCCGGATGAGAAATGAGAGCTCGATGTCTAGCTAGATGGCATAACACGAGATCACATCCCACTATTGGCCAAATAGTGAGGAGAAAGGGAACCAATGCAACGATTCATAGCGATTGTTTCCAAAGACTATGAATCGTCCCATTGCCGACACAACAACCAAACCCGCCAGCTGGACTTTAAACCAAACCATCAAGTAAATATTTACTTGCATAAACCAATGAGACCAAGTTCATAATTATCGGACTCATTAAACCATGTAGGACATAATGCTCTACAACAATCTCATAATCCATGCACATAATTGCACATAAACAAATAGGGCATAATGCTCCACAAAATCCCATAATCCATGCACATATTTGCATATAACCACGTAGGACATAATGCTCTCAAATCTCATAAACCATGCATATAATCGCATAAAATCAAGTAGGACATAATGCTCTACCAAACATCATGAACAATGCATATATTTGCATATAACCATTATGTTCAACTAACATACAAGTTTAGTTCAAGAACTATTTTATTGAGGTATTCATTATTCCTCAAGTCATTAACCCCTTCAAGCATAGCTTACAAGCTTAACAAAATGTAAGGTGAGGTCTTCCATAATCCTCAACTCAAACCAAACCAAGACCACTCCGCTAGTCTCAAAATATCCACCAATCAAGACTTATTATTCTAGTCTTTATTTTAAGTATACCGGACTCAATCATAGTCCTAATCGTCATACATGATCGATAATACCAACACCATACTTAAAACATTATGACTACTCCGTAGTCACTTCGCAATGTTTTCATATATACGCAACAAAAATCCTTGAGAAGAAGATTCTCTCTTAGTCTTCTCTTAAATAATCTCATGACCTTATGTGGGTCTCTATGGTCCCATGCTCTAACAAGCATGCTTAAAATGTATTCTAGTCATTCTCCAAAACATAAGTGTCGCCATAGGACACAACCAAAAACCCGGTGTGCCCAAGCACAACCCAAGCAAACCAAACATTGTAGGGTTCCAACCCAAGAGCTCTTTATCATTTTATTGGCCTTATTACGACTCCGTTGAGTCTTACTAACACATTTCATTCTTTATGTGTTCTATAAATTCACACCGTAAGAATTTCTTAAGGTTTATAACCAAATCTCAATAGTCACTCGGGCTTAATTCCCAAGACTAAAAATCCACAAAACACATCTCAATCACTAATCATTAAAGTTTGGAAGTTATGTTCTTCATTCCCTTAACCAAAGCGAAATCCAATTATCGTAGGATTTCAACCCAAGTTCAATTAGCACTTAATCGAATTTACAATGACTCCGTCGAGTCTAATCTACCCTTTTCTAAGATTTAAGGGCATAGAGGCCATGGGTCTCAATTCCCTCTATAATCATAACTATCAACAATAGTCATCATCCCGGGCTCGTTTAACTCACATAAACCCGACAAAACCTTCACTAATATAACATAGAATAAATTCATCATTTTGAGCACAATTTCATTTAGCTCATCTTACCAATCATAATTCCAAATTCATGATTAAATCATACAACCTAGTTTAATATACTCTATTAAGCATATAAAACATAGTAATCAAGCTCACTTCATTAATTTAGCAAGCTAAACCAAATTTGGGCAAAACACCCTCCAAGTATCTCAACCAAACCAACATCAAAACTCATGGATAATCAACATACCCAAGTTCAATAGACTAATTAGAACATGAATTTCACATATTTCATGGTCTCACATAGGTCAATCCCATTCTAACATCAATTTGAAAACCTAGGGTTCATGCTTCTCTACAAACCCTAACAATGGCTTCCATTGACCTCACATAGCACAAATGGTTGTTTTCCCTAGGTCAATGGAGCCCAAAAGCAAGAGAAATAGGGTAGAAACTTACCTCTAAACAGCCCTCACAAACTGCAGAATTCGGACCCTAGAGATTGGGTTGTCTCCTCAATCTTCTATCTTCAAACTCACGGATTGAAAGGGGGGAAGAAGACCTATACCAATGGCCACCAAGGAGGGACTCTTCAAGAGCCCTAGAATCACCTCTCTCAAGCTCTCTCTTAAGTTCTCTTGTTGAGTTCGCAGAAGAGGAAAAGGGGCTGAAGTCTATTACGGCGAAAGATGAGAGAAAGAGGCACTGTTTTGCTTTTATATGAGGGATTAATTCCTCTAATCAAGCCACTAATTACCCCTAAATCTCTTAATAGATGTTTAGGATTAAGATTAGGCTAAGTAAGTGGGTTTAGGATAGGTTTAGATTAGGTTTAATGGGTAAATTTTCGAGAGAATAGAAAAGGGGCAAAATCCGAAATGCGGAGCAGGGACCCTTGCGGTCGCTTTGCATATGAGTGATGCGACCGCATCACTCTTAACTACCCTTTCTCGGCTTTGTTGCTTCCTTGCTCGTGTCCGGTCTTTCCGCATGCATTTCGCAAGCCTTAAAGCTTGAAATGGCTCACAATTGAACCCTTAAAGTCCTCAAACCCTTGGCTAAACCACACAAGTCTCAAACCACTTTTAAAGTAGGTCTAAACTCCCAAAAACAACACCCGAAACAACCCGGGGCAAAACCGACGCAAGACGTAACGACTTGCTATCTAAACGTCGAATGAAACCGCAAACCGACGGTTAATAACCCATGATTATAAACACCTATTAGGGCTACAAAATAGGCCTGAAAGCCTCCCAGATAATAAACAACAGATAGGAGAAATAAGCTCCCGAAAGACGAGACGTTCGCCCGGCTCAATCTCAAACTACGCGATAAGGAGAATTGCTATTCTCGAGGCGTCAAAACTTCACGAGACTTATGGAATACATCCAATTAGAAGTCTAACACATCTAAACATGTTATTTAATCATCATGTAAAGTGCGGGACCAAATCGAGGTCGAACACCAAACCCGAATAAACTCTCAATCGCGTCGCATTTCGACTATCGTCGAGTCACGACTTTTGACTTTAACAAGTCAACCACTATATGACATCTCTTAGGAGTGTTTTAGTCTTAATGTGGTCTCTCATACACATCTAGACTCTCTCACGAGTCAAACGAGCAATCAACCAAAGATGAAATGCGAGCGTTGCACGCAATTCAAGCTAACCGGGAATCGGGATCTTACATGAGATAGACTTCTGTTTCCCCTTTTCTTACAAAGTAACCATTTAAGGTTTTTCTGTATGGTTGGAGAGGGGGATGTGTGTAAGGACGCTTTTCTTTTTCGGCCTTTCTTTTCTCACGCTTTTGTTTCATGACAGCAGCTATCTCAGCTGGAGTAGGTGTGTATCCTAGGCCAAAGGGAGGGATACATTCCTGAAGTTCATCCTGGACTAGATTGACAAGCCCCTGTTGGTTTCTACCAAGACCCAAACCAGGCATATAATTCATTTTTCGAAACATGTTTAAAGGGACCATGTTTCCTAGGGACGTGGTTTTCTTTCCAGTGATGTCAGTCTCTCGACCATATTCAAGGGTGTTGACCACAGCTTGGGGGATAACCTCAAAACCACTGAGGAAAATACCCGTGTCTTCGTGCTCTATCTCGAGGATTGGGATATCCTTGCTTTCTTTGTTTTCCACAATTTTATCAGCCAGAATAATCACTATGTGGTCATCGTGGATGAATTTGACACGTTGGTGCAATGAAGAGGCTACCCCCTTTACCCCATGGATCCAAGGGCGTCCCAGTAACAGACTGAAAGTAGCGGGTATGTCCAAGACTTGGAATTCGACCGGCATGGTTAGTGGCCCAATAGTCAGCATCAGGGTGACTACCCCTAAGACACATCGACTGGTGTTGTCGTATGCCTTTACTGTCTGTGAAGAAGGAGTGAGTTCTGATATTTTCGTTCCCAACTTGGCTAAAGTGCTGGCGGGACACACATTCAGAGAGGACCCGTTGTCGATCAGAACTCGAGGAACCCGCTTTTCCATCACTCCCACAGTGATATGAAGAGCATCAATGTGGTTGGTCCCTTCCTTGGGCAGATCTAGATCAGTAAACATTATGACATTTCCAAAGTGAATGTTTCCGATCATTTGAGTAAGCTCATTCGGGGATGTTTCAATGGGAACAAGCGACTTAGAGACTTCGCCGAGGGGTATCACGATGGGTTTTGAAGCCTGAGTAAGCCCCGGATGGAAATGTTGGCTTTGAGTTTTCTTCATCGAGCTAAGCAGAGTATCTTCCACCTCTTTAGGCCCAGTATCTGTCTCTTTGTCTTTTCCTGAGTGGTCACCCTTTTCCAGGTTTGGTTGGTAGGCTCGGCCAGATCTAGTAAGGTGGCTAACATCCCCACCGACCCAAGTGGCTTTTTCAATGTTGCAAGTATTTTGGCTACCCAGGATAGTGTCCCAAGAGAGCATATTGCAGCTAGGCTCTTTTATGGATTGAGATGGAGAGAAGGGAATGAGGATATATGGTAGCGGGTGGCTAAATTTTTCGAACTTGGGTACAGTGATTTTTTCATCAACCTCAATCATGTTGATTTGAGGTAGGGGGTTATTGACTGTGTTTGGTCCGGGGGGAGGTTTTTCAATTACCTTATCATCTATCAGATCCTGGATAGCATGTTTGAGTGTATAGCATCTGTCGGTGAGGTGACCACTATGGCGATGATACTCATAGTACTGGGCATGGTTCCATGTGTCAGGCAGGGGGTTTGGAGGCCTGTAGTTTTCCAGAGGCTTTAGCACTCCCTGAGCCATTAGTCCCTGTAATATCACAGACAGAGGAGCTTGTAATCTGTCAAAGTACCGGTTGGGCCATTATTCCCTCCGACTGAGTTGACAGACCTGTCTGGCCCATAGGACCATGGAGTAGCATTATAGTTTTGAGTAGGAAAAGTGGCTGAGGCATCTCCAACCATATTGACGGCTGGTGCTGGCGCGGTTGTCTTTCCTTTAGAGTATCGGAAAGAACTGGAGGGTGTATTGACTTTTAGTTGCCCGGTTCGTATATCTTTATCAATACGGACCCCTATCTCCACTACTTCTTTAAAGCTGCTGTAAGGGAGATACCTCATGTGTTCCAGGTATATGGGTTGGAGGTTTTTGATGAACATCCGACATGACTCAGCCGGATCAGGTCTGTCAAAAGTCTGGGCCAACTTTCGTTTCCACCTGACTGCAAATTCAGCGCATGTTTCTTTCTCTCTTTGGGTGCATGACTCGAGGTCTCTTTTGTTTTCCGGGCTAGTGTTGTCTTTATACCTTTCAAGGAATTCTTCGGCTATCCGGTCCCAGGTATTCAGACTGCTACTGTCTGACAACATCAGCCATTGCTTGGCAGCCCCTACCAGGGTGAGGTGAAAATTGGAAGCCATAGCTTCAAAGCTAGCTCCCCTTGACTGCATACCAGTGGAGTAGGATTTCAGATGAGATATAGGGCATCCAGTCCCATCAAACTTTTCTATGTCGGGCATTTTGAATTTTGAAGGCAGTACGGCCGAAGGTTGTAATGTCAATGCCCGAGTAGAAAATTCCCCTTTGTTGAGCAGTTTGAGCATCATGGTTTTCATGTTTTCCATGTCGGCTTCCATTTTGGTAGCTGGGGGAGTTGGTTTCAGGTATATGCTGGCAGGATTTAGGAAAGCTGGGTTAATTTCTGCCTGTGGCGCTGGGTATGGATTTTGAGCAGGGTATGGATCTTGGGTCAGATTTTGAGCTGGGTATGGATTTTGGTTTGGATAGAGATTCTGAGTAGTATAGGGGTTTTGAGCTGGATATGGATTCTGGTCAGTATAGGGGTTTTGAGCTGGTGGGTTTTTGACAGGGTACGGGTTTTGAGCCGGGTATAGGTTTTGAGCTGGATAGAGGTTCTGGGCCGGATAGAGATTCTGGGCTGGTGGATTTTGAGCTGGGTACGGGTTTTGGGTAGTGTAGGCTGGTGGATTCTGGATGGTTTCGGCTGGATGGCCGGGATCATTGGGAGATAAGTAGGTAGTAACTTGGCCTGACGGGTTATAGCTCTGGGGATCCATATGTGGGCTATTTTGGAGTGGGTTGTTCATGGGAAAAGGGAGGTCATTTGGATTCTGGGGAATATTGGTGTTTGGGAGAGGATATGAAGGGTAGGATGAGTAAGGGTTGATATTTGGGTAGTAGGAAGTCGGTGGAGGGTTAGGATTTGGAGTGGTAACAGTGTTTGGTGGGTTAGTGTTTGGCTGAGGGTTTGGGTTTGGAAGTGTATGTGAGGTTGATGCTCGGGAACCGCAGGGAAGAAATTACCCGCCACCGGATTTCAAGCTACATGCAGTTAGCCATTTGGCTCATTATTCGGTCGACTGTGCACCCAAATTCGATCTAGCCACCGCCTTTGCATTCTTTGAGTCGAGCATACCCAGGAGCCCACTGCGTACCCATGTGCATCGTTCACTTTCGCCGCCATGCCTTTGTCAGATCTGTACCTAGTCAAGCCCCGGATCGACTGCTTCGATATCCTCGATCGATCTACGCACTTGATTCCCGTATCAATCGGCCGATCTTGTCTGCGCTTTCCAAATTCGGGCCGGGTTTACGGGAAAATGGACTGTATCGAAAGGTGTCAAGGCTTTTTGGGCTTGACGTGCCTTTATTAGTATATTTTATTATTATTTTATTATTCCTACCAATTGACCTGATAAGCACTCGCTTAATTTTGACAGCCTCATCTCGGGACTTTCCTCGAACAATGGATTCTTTCTCCGCAGTATAGGACCAACGTATTCCACCTCGCCTTTCGACTCCCCGAGATCGGGTCGATCCAAAGCGAAGGGCCTATACTCTTCCTGATCCACCATTCAGAATGGTCTAGGTCGAGCATTTGAAAATAATAAATCAGCCCCAGTGTATATATTATTTTTTTTTGACTTGCGCACATTTTTTTCGACTTGTGCAGATTTTTTTTTTGCTTGCGCACATTTTTTTTTGACTGGGACTGACCCACAATTTAGAATGCAAAAACCGGTCGATCTTGGAGTGTCCTGAAAATTTATATGCAGTCTAACGTTGGCTTATGCAGGGGGTAGGCTTGGCCATGGTGTAGGGTAGCAGTTCAGAATATATTTATATGCATGTGCACGTGTGTGCGGTATCTAAAAAGCAAAAAGAGGTTTTTTTTTTTTTCAGATATAGAAATAGAAAATAAAACAGATATAGCCTGTCTTGCTGTTATGTATGGATTTTCTCGGCTTTTTAGCTTAAGCGCGAGCAAGCAAGCATACCATCAAGAAATAGAAAGAAAAACGGGGAATCTATTTATTTTTAGAAAATGGGTTCTAATCCCCAAAATAAAATGATAGAATGCATGCATGCATATATATACATATGTATATTGCAGAATGAAGATGAAGTAGAATATAATAATATAAAACTGAAAATGGAAAGAATTTTTTTTTTTGAAAGAAGCCCCAGCCCTTTTTGTTGTGCTGCCCGGGTATTATCACACATAATATATATACGTAAATAGTAAAGACACACACACACACACATATATATATATATATATATATATATATATATTTTTTTTTTTATATATTTTGTGCGCACTTATTTATATATATATATATTTTTGAACTTATTTTTTTGACATATATATATATATATATATATATATATATATATATATATATATATATATATATATATATATTTTGATTTTTTTTTTAAAATGTATATTTTCTTTTTTTTTTATACTCTTAAACATGCCCGTAACGGGTATCGGAACGAGACTGCTGCCAGATGGAGGATCATATCCACAAATATGGCCACGGCCGTATGGGAACACTTTATTCAAATGCGTAAATTAATATGACAAGCATACTGCAGCCAGAAACAAATAAAAATAAAAAAGTTTTATTTTGCGAGTCTAGCCCTCCATTTTATTTAAAATAAAATGACGTCCCCAGCAGAGTCGCCACTGTGAGGTTCCCTGATGTGCTTCGCGCCGCGCCTTGGATAGGGTGCAGACGTGCGGATGCGGGACACCACGCTCGCTCCGCCCTCCCTTGTTTAGAGGAAGACGAAATCCAAAGTGCGAGAGGAGTGCGCTCTATAGTAGCACGTTGGAATGTGCCTCTGTTGCCCCGAGTGGATTTTGTATCCAATATGGGAACTAATGGTTTTCCATGTCAAGTTATCCCTTATTTCGGGGATAACAGGATATGGGAATGCATTACTCTTCCATTCCCATTCTCCCCTTTATCTTTCGGGGAAAATAGAGAAGTGCAAGAAAGAATATTGCGACGCCCCCATTATGGATTTATTGAAAATAGCCTTATGGCCTATTTCGGATCACTATGGGTGCTTTGAGTTTTCTACGTCAAGTTATCCCTTGCTTAGGGGATACTAGGACATAGGAATACATCACCTTTCCATTCCCATTCTCCCTTGTTTAGGGGAGAACGTGAAAGTGCAAAGAAAGATGTTGCGAGGCCCCACTGGATCCAAAATGTTTTAGAGTCGCCACCTTTATTTTAAGGCAAAAATAAAGGAAAACCAGAAAAGAAAACCAGAGATTTTTAAAAACGGGTTCGGAGGCTAAGTTACGAGTTGGGAAGGTACTAGACACCCAACTCGCCCTTTCGGTCTCGAAACGTTTTTGGCTGAAGTATGCTCATTGTCACATTTACTTAGCAAATAAATAAGGTATTATAATGACAAGGGAAATTTAAACAAATACATTCGTGGCCACATTATTTACGGACTCGCAGTCGTCTCTTTCCAATAATTACAGACACATTTAAAAATATTTGACTATTATAACGACTTTATTTAGTATTATTTCCTAACAAAATCCGGGCAGCATAACTGCTTATATATTGATATTGAACCGGACCGAAAATAATACATTTACAAATAAAGACTTTATTGAATAAATAAAATAAATACAACTTATTTAAAAACATTTTGCCATAATAACGGCTACATTTAGTACTATTTCCTAATAAAATCCGGGCAGCACAACTACTTATATATCTACATTGGGCCGGACTGGAAATAATACTATTACATAGAAATAAAAGACTTTAACAATAAAAGCTTATAAAAGGCGTAGGGGTGTGCTCGCTCTGTCCCTGGGAGAGAGAGTCTTTTTTCGTCCAGTCCGGTCCGGTTTGAAGTTGTGTGTTGTGTGAATTTGGGCAGCGTAACTGCTCTGAAAAGTTACTTTTCGGCCTTGGGATTGGGGCATGGTAACTGTTTATTTCTGCTTGTTTTGTTTTACTGGAAAAGGCTGAAATTGGGTAGAGTAATGGATTACTACTGGCTATTTTGGCCTTTTAAATCGGGCAGAGCAACTGCTCTATCCGTGATTTTTGGACCGGGGAAAAGGGGTGGATACCTAGCTGGGGGGCTAAGGTACACTTCTACCGGTTGGATTTGTGTTTGGCGAAGGTTTGGCAGGGTTTCGAGGCTTTGGAAATTGATCTATCGGTATTTATTTCTTCAGCGTAACGAGAACGCAGAGAAATTTTACGGATGAATTGAGCGCTGAATGAAGGAGCCGGAGGCCTCAATTTATAGGAGGTGGCTGGGACATCGCTGGAATTTTGAGATTTCTCTCCGTGCATCAGAGGGTTGTACACCGCGTTCGACGAATTGTGCAATGCGGCAAACTTTGCGCTGAACAGTGGGCTGGGAGGAGGTTTGGGCGCCACCCCCAAACCCTTGATAGGTGGAGCCTAAACCTCAAACCTTCTCCTTTTTTGACACTTTGGTCCCCTGCAGTTTGTCCTTTTGTGCATCCTGCTTTGTCCTTTTGCAATTTTGACCCTGTAACTTGACATTTGTTAATGTTTTAACAGTTCTTGATATTTTATGTTATGTCATGTATCTGGGGTACGAAATTGGGGTGTGTACATATGCGAGTAGGATATACACTCGAATTGTGAGAAGGTTAAAGGTTGCGATTTAGAAGATAATCACGGCTGCACGGGAGTGTATGACGCCTCACTGCGAGTATTGAGACGTTAACGTTGCGATAGGATGCTTAGAGTATGTGTGGTTGTAGACTTGGTCTAGAGCTTTAGAAAGGATAATTTTGTGGAGTATAGACGTTACGAGTGTTAGTGGGCGTGCCAGTTTCTTGTAATTTCTAGTGAATTATCTTGGTTGAGTGTACTAGGTACACGAGTTTTGTGATAGCTATGATTGTTGTTTGCCAAGGTAATAGACCTTGTTACTTGGCTTGATTTTATTCAGTTATGTGCATTAGGCGTAGGAAACACCTATTTGATGCATTACATTGTAGTATATTAAATTTTCATTTCATAATGATTATCTCCTGTTCATTCATTTCATTAGTATAGGGGACTGTTTAAAGGATGCTTAAAACTTTTTATTCATGAACCTTCTCATCCTTACGACGGAAACTTTTGAAGCTAATTCAGTAGGTACCCTGAATTGGTGAGCAAAAGGTATTCGTCGTTGGACTAGGATTGGTAAGAACTAAGTTAGAAATTGACTATACCCGTTACCAAATGGAATGGACAGAAATGGAACGAATTTTCAAAACATTTCATTAATGTGCTCTTATGTGTTATTACCCGCGATGGGGAAATCGCGAGTGTGAATTACATGGTTTGAAATGCCGATTTGATTATCTTTAATTTGTTTGCAAATTGCTCCATAGGCAATTATTATTTCTTTTAACTTAGAACCTCTTGTGCTTGAATTTCGTTGAGCCCCGAACACAAATAGTTTCGGTAGTTGAATGTTTTAAAGTGTCCTTGAATGTGTTTTTATGTTAAAATTTGGAAGTTGTGCATACATGATTGGCTTAGTGTCGTTCGTATGCGTATTTGTGACTCAAGTATGAGTCATGTTATTTTCAATCTTAAGTGTTGATGTTGTGGTGTCTATTGAGAGTTCGTAGACTTTTGAATTTGTATTATTATAGTTCGACCTTCGTGTACTTGGTTTAGCATGTGGTGGTAGACTCGGAGGTTCGAGTCTGGGTTGGTGGTTTTGAGACCAAGTGTTCACCCGGGATTAAGAGACACCGTAATCGTTGTCTCGATGTATTGTGGTTGAGTGTGGACCTAATGTTGGTTTGTATCATGATTTAGAATTCGGGACGAATTCTTTTTTAAGGTGGAGAGAGTGTAACACCCCGCTCCTCCGTTAGCTCGGTTTGCGTGCCATACTTGCACCTCTTCCTTTGTCAACTGTATGTTTGGTTTGCGAGAGGGTCTAGATATGTATGAGAGACCATATTAAGACCAAAACACTATTAAGAAATGCCATATAGTTGTCGACTTGCTAAAGTCACAAGTCGTGACTCGACGATAGTCGGAATGCGACGCGATTGAGGGTTTGCTTGCGTTTTGCGTTCGTGACCTCGGTTTAGTCCTAGACCTTTATATGATGGTTTATTAACATGTTTAGATGTATTAGACTTCAATTTGGAGGTGTTCCTTAAGTCTATTGATGATTTAGAAGTTTTGGAGATAACGTTCGTCTCTATCGCGCAGAAGTTCGGGATCGAGTCGCGTAATCGCTCTCCTTTGGAATTCTTATTTCCCTAGTTGTTATTCAACTTTCTATAAGTATTCAAGCTTCTTCATTAGCCCTTAGACTTGCCTTAAATGTCTCCTTTCATTGCTCGCTCAATTGCTAGTTCATTCGTCGCTCGGTTGCACGTTGTTGCACCTCTTCCGGTTTCGCCTCCCGAGTTGTTTCGGGAGTTGTTTCGGGGGTTATTTGTGAGTGTTCTAAGGGAGTTCTAGACCTACTTTGGATGAGGTTTGAACCTTGTTAGGTTTGGTTAAGTGTTTGGGGGTCTTTTGGGTTGAATTTTGAGCCATTTCGGGTCTGCCGGGCTTGCCCTCGCAAGGTGGAATGGCCTTGCCCCCGCAAGGTCAATGTAAGAAGTCACCTAGAGAGGCTGGAGAGCTTACGGTCGCAAGTTATAGGGGACCTTGCGACCGCAAGGTGCCCCGATCCTGCTTTTGCCCTCTTTGTCTTTTGACGAGAAATACCTATCCTACCCTCATCAAACCCCCTCTAAACCCTTCCTCACCTCCCATACTTAGCCCTAAACATGTCCTAACATTAGTTGGAAGTTAATTAAGGTTATATTAGTGAGTGATTAATCGTAATCTCTACTAATTGTACCAAGGAATTCCCTATTTTGCCCTCTTGGTTTGTGGAGGTATAAAAGCCAAATCCCTTTGCAATTTTCGAACTTTCCTCATTTCTCTCCAACCTTCTTACGTATTATAGAGAGAGAGAGAGTCCATGGGAGATTTCAAGCCCTAGCCTTCTTCTATCTTCGATCCAAGACGATCCAACCGTCCGATTGCCTTCAAACTTCAGATTCGTGAAGCCCTCGACGAGTAGAACAAGTTCACCGATCGGATTTTGCTCTTTGGAGTTTTCATCCGAGCTAGGTAAGTTACTTTCTTTTGATTTTGGTTCATTGGCCCTAAGGAAAACAACCTATATGTTATTTGTTGGCAATGAACACTTGATATGCTATGTGTGCCCATTTTGGGGATTTTGGAGATATGAACTTGTTAATAACATGAATAGGATGATTTGAATGTTATTATGTGTTGTAAGAAATGGGTTATCCCTTTGTTAAGGTTTTATGAATTTTGGGGCTTGGGAATCAAGCCCGAATTATTTTGGAATTTGTTATAAATTGAAGAGGATGATAATGTTGGGATTTATGGAATGTGTAAATAATGAAACTTAATAGTAAGACTCAACTGAGTCATTATAAGCTCAATAATGTGTTTAGTAAACTTGGGTTGAAATCCTACGACATTTGTGACACCCCTCCTTCGTTATCTCGGCTGCGTGCTATACTTGCACTTCTTCCTTGTCTACGGTATGTTTGGTTTGCGAGAGGGTCTAGATATGTTTGAGAGACCATATTAAGACCAAAACATTATTAAGAGACTCCATATAGTTGTTGACTTGCTAAAGTCACAAGTCGTGACTCGACGATAGTCTGAATGCGACGCGATTGAGGGTTTGCTTATGCTTATGCTCGTGACCCTCGGTTTAGTCCTAGACCTTTATATGATGGTTTATTAACATGTTTAGATGTATTAGACTTCAATTTGGAGGTGTTCCTTAAGTCTATTGATGATTTAGAAGTTTTGGAGATAACGCGTTCGCCTCTATCGCAGTAGTTCGGGATCGAGTCGCTAATCGCTCTCCTTTGGAATTCTTATTTCCCTAGTTGTTATTCAACTTTCTATAAGTATTCAAGCTTCTTCATTAGCCCTTAGACTTGCCTTAAATGTCTCCTTTCATTGCTCGCTCAATTGCTAGTTCATTCGTCGTCTTGCACGTTGTTGCACCTCTTCCTTCCGAGTTGTTTCGGGAGTTGTTTCGGGGTTATTTGTGAGTGTTCTAAGGGAGTTCTAGACCTACTTTGGATGAGGTTTGAACCTTGTTAGGTTTGGTTAAGTGTTTGGGGGTCTTTTGGGTTGAATTTTGAGCCATTTCGGGTCTGCCGGGCTTGCCCTCGCAAGGTGGAATGGCCTTGCCCCCGCAAGGTCAATGTAAGAAGTCACCTAGAGAGGCTGGAGAGCTTACGGTCGCAAGCTATAGGGGACCTTGCGACCGCAAGGTGCCCCGATCCTGTTTTGCCCTCTTTTGTCTTTTGACGAGAAATACCTATCCTACCCTCATCAAACCCCCTCTAAACCCTTCCTAACCTCCCATACTTAGCCCTAAACATGTCCTAACATTAGTTGGAAGTTAATTAAGGTTATATTAGTGAGTGATTAATCCTAATCTCTACTAATTGTACCAAGGAATTCCCTATTTTGCCCTCTTGGTTTGTGGAGGTATAAAAGCCAAATCCCTTTGCAATTTTCAGAAACTTTCCTCATTTCTCTCCAACCTTCTTACGTATTATAGAGAGAGAGAGAGAGTCCATGGGAGATTTCAAGCCCTAGCCTTCTTCTATCTTCGATCCAAGACGATCCAACCGTCCGATTGCCTTCAAACTTCAGATTCGTGAAGCCCTCGACGAGTAGAACAAGTTCACCGATCGGATTTGCGTTCTTTGGAGTTTTCATCTGAGCTAGGTAAGTTACTTTCTTTTGATTTTGGTTCATTGGCCCTAAGGAAAACAACCTATATGCTATTTGTTGGCAATGAACACTTGATATGCTATGTGTGCCCATTTTGGGGATTTTTGGAGATATGAACTTGTTAATAACATGAATAGGATGATTTGAATGTTATTATGTGTTGTAAGAAATGGGTTATCCCTTTGTTAAGGTTTTTATGAATTTTGGGGCTTGGGAATCAAGCCCGAATTATTTTGGAATTTGTTATAAATTGAAGAGGATGATAATGTTGGGATTTATGGAATGTGTAAATAATGAAACTTAATAGTAAGACTCAACGGAGTCATTATAAGCTCAATAATGTGTTTAGTAAACTTAGGTTGAAATCCTACGACATTTGGGTTTCGCTTGACTATGATTATGATGAGTTCTTGAGTTCTTTTTTAGGCTTGGGAAACAAGCCCGGATTATTTTGGGAGAATTTCTATAAACTTGAATGATGTGATAATTTTGGGATTTATGAAATATGTATTTAATGAAATGCGATATTAAGACTCAATGGAGTCGTTATAGGTTCAATAAGATGTTAGTGAGCCTTAGGTTGAAATCCTACGATGTTCGGGTTTGGTCGGTTTTGATTATGAGTACCCGAGCATCTCGAATTGTGTCCCATTTGTGACACCCACGATATAGAGGCTTATTGGGGATTTATTTAGAGCGTGCTCGTTAGGACATAGAGCATTAGAGACCAACCTATGATCTCGTATTACTTTAAGAATGATTATTTGAATGAGTTCTCTTTTAGGGAATTAGTCGCGTGCACATGAAAGCACTTGCGAGGATATGACTACGGCTTAGTTTTGGTACCCTTGAGATTGACTTTGAAGAAGTCGAATATATATGACGGTTGGGACTATGGTTGAGTCCGGTGTACCTTTAAGCGAGGCTAAATGCTAAGTCTTGATTTATGATTGTTCTTAGACTAAATAATAGTCTTTGGTTTAATTCCGAGTATAGGACTATGGTAGACCTCATGTTGTGATTTCTTAAGCTTATATGCTACTTTTGATTGGATGATGACTTGAGGATTATGAGTACCTCATTATATGGTTCTTTGACTAAACTGATAAGTTAGTTGGATTTGTTAAGTATGAGCAAATATGTGCATTGTTAAATTGGTGTGTAGAGCTTTATGACCTACTTGATTTGATAAGTCCGCTATGGTCGGTCTTGATCCTTGTTGAGCATGCGAGTAAATATCTACTTGTGCATTGCATAAAAGTCCAGCTGGCATTATTTGGATTGGTTTTATAAGTCAGGGTAGGACGATACATCGCCTATACGAATCGTAAGATTCGTATTCGCTATGGATCACCGTACCTGGGACCTCATACACCCCTCCATTGTTGGCCGGAATGGGGAAGTAGCCCCTTTGCCATAACAATACGTGCGCCATTGGCTGCTATCTAAATCGAGTAGGTTCTCGATAAAAGTCGATGTAATCACAGAGCATCGATGTGGCACGATCCAGTATAACATTGTGTATTGCAGGAGCAACACAACGTCGCTATTTGGGTATCTTCTCTATCCCTTATGTGGCTTACTATAAGCACTTATATGAAAGATAATGTGCTATGTAGTTTATGAAGTTAATGTTCCTTGATAACTTAATACAAGTTTATTATTGGTATGCTATTAAGATGCCATGAGTTTATACATGTTTGTGCATTATGCAATGCCACGCCATGTCATGCTATGCCATACAATTGTATTTAGTAACTTACTTCGGGTCATTATGACTCATTTCGTGTGTTTGTTTTCCTTAGTTTGTGCGGTGAGCTCGTTAGTGCGCTGCGCCTACGGTGCATGTTTGATAACGTGGTCTTCCGGCAATAGCTTGGAGTTATTACTATTATTGTATTTATTATCTTGTGAGAACGGATGTAAAGTTATGTAAACTTTACTTGGGTAGTTATGTTATTATTTTATTTCAGATATTTTGGGAGCCGACTTGTTTGGTCGAGCTGTTGTATCTATTTAGAAGTTTATTCCGTTGTTTTTCCGAGCAAGGTTTTAGCTCGCATGTTCTAGTATTGTGATATTGTTATTTCTATCTCCGACAACTTTAGTCGTGAGATTTTGGTTTAGTTGTCTAGTATTTAATCTCTTATTCTTTAGTTGATTTGTCCTTCCGGCATGTTATAGCCGTTGAGTGGTTGTTTATCAGGTTGGTATTTTGTTGCTTCGCCGGCCTTAGGTTTGCCGATGGTTTGTTGCTCGTGTGCAATGTTGCGTCACGCGCGTCGTAGATTTGTCGAGAGATAGTTGTCTCTCAGCCTCGTGTTCTTTGGTTTAGGATTTTAAAGGCTTGGGTTCCACTTATGATTTGCTTCCGCAGATTTTATTTTTGTTATCCTGTTTTGCCGTTATGGCTTTACATTTCTGTCTTGAGCTTGTTGGCTCAACTCTTGACTCGCACCATTATGCTTAGCAGGTGCTTGTCCATCTTTTAGCTTGTCTTGACGGCACGACCTTGGGATTCCGCATTGGAGTCCGGGTCGGGCTGTTACACTTGGTATCAGAGTTATATGTTAGCTATTTCGCCAGGATAGGTTCCTTGGCCTTGTTTGGGTTGGGTTTATTGTTGAGATTTTAACGCTGAGTGTTCTTTGTAGGCGTATTATGTCAGGAACTTGGCGTAGAGCTAGTTCTAGTATACCTTGTTCGAGTACAGCTCGTGGCAACGAGAGAGGGGAGAATGTTAATGATCCGCGTGTGACTCCTTAACAAATGTTTGGATTGGAAGACGATTCTACTGTTCTTGCGAGGTTCTTGAAGTTGAAACCGGAAAGTTTTGATGGAGAGCCAGATGCTATTAAGGCGGAGCGTTGGCTAGGAAGAATGGAGAAGATCTTTGTAGTTTTGGGTTGTACATCAGAAGAGATGGTGACCTTAGCGGTGTTTAGATTGGATGGTGTGGCCGAGCAATGGTGGCTTGAATTACGAGATCACTGGAGACAGCATGGAGTGCCTCGAGTGTGGGAGAACTTTGTCATGGAGTTTACGATACGGTTTATTCCGACATTAATTCGAGAAAGAAGAGAGATGGAATTCCTAGCGTTAGAACAAGGAGATATGACCGTGGCTCAGTATTCAACAAAGTTTACGGAGTTGGTTCATTACTGTAGTTACTTGGTACCAGATGAGACTAGGAAGACCGAGCGGTTCGTGAAAGGCCTGAGGATGAAATATCGTAGGCAGCTTATTCCATTACAGCTTACGGATTACCAAGCGGCTGTGGATCGTGCGTATGCGATGGAGTTGGATATCAAGGACCATGCCCAAGAGAGAACGTCGAAGACTATTAGGAGTGATATTTCTACCTCTAGACAAAGACGACGAGGTGACGAGTTGACATGTAACTTTTGTAAGAAAACAGGACACACCGAGGATAGGTGCTGGGGTATAACAGGAAAATGCTTTGTTTGTGGCGGAGATCATGTTCGTAAAGATTGCCCGAGGAGGAGAGTTAGTCAGTCTGGGAGTACTGGTCAACAATCTAGTGGCTCCAAGAGAGATGGTGATGGTCGGCCTAGAGTTTGAGGCAGTGTGCGCGTGGTGGTTGGCCATTGCGAAGTTTTGAGACCTATCCGAAATAGGAAGGTATATTCTTGTATACATATATGTAAATTATACCGTTGCTACTATTACCTTTATTATGAGTACGCGCTTTAATCGGTAGCTCATGTGCATTCATACATACATTATATGGTGTATTGTGTAATATTGGTTATTTGCTCGATCGGGAATAATACCCCAATGTGAGATCGATATATGATATGGTTTGTTTTGTGAATTACCGGTAGGTAATCGCACGTGGTGTATGGATTCTTGTTTAGTCTATATATGTATAAGGCTATGCTATATATAGAGTTGTGGTTTTGTGTGGTTATATAAAAAGGCCATAGTATGTATATGTATGTATATATATATGAATATATATACGAAGCATGAATTCTATGATGATACTTATTGGTTTGGAATGATACTTGTATATTCTACGGAAATATGTTTAATATGATGAATAATATAATACTATATTATTGTTAGTGGTTATTATGCGAGTAGGATATACACTCGAATTGTGTGGTTATATAAAAAGGCCGGTAGGATTGCCCTGTTTTGTGTTTTGATGAGAAATACCTATCCTACCCTCATCAAACCCCCTCTAAACCCTTCCTAACCTCCCATACTTAGCTCTAAACATGTCCTAACATTAGTTGGAAGTTAATAAAGGTTAGATTAGTGAGTGATTAATCGTAATCTCTACTAATTGTACCAAGGAATTCCCTATTTTGCCCTCTTGGTTTGTGGAGGTATAAAAGCCAAATCCCTTTGCAATTTTCAGAAACTTTCCTCATTTCTCTCCAACCTTCTTACGTATTATAGAGAGAGAGAGAGAGTCCATGGGAGATTTCAAGCCCTAGCCTTCTTCTATCTTCGATCCAACACGATCCAACCGTCCGATTGCCTTCAAACTTCAGATTCGTGAAGCCCTCGACGAGTAGAACAAGTTCACCGATCGGATTTGCGTTCTTTGGAGTTTTCATCTGAGCTAGGTAAGTTACTTTCTTTTGATTTTGGTTCATTGGCCCTAAGGAAAACAACCTATATGCTATTTGTTGGCAATGAACACTTGATATGCTATGTGTGCCCATTTTGGGGATTTTTGGAGATATGAACTTGTTAATAACATGAATAGGATGATTTGAATGTTATTATGTGTTGTAAGAAATGGGTTATCCCTTTGTTAAGGTTTTTATGAATTTTGGGGCTTGGGAATCAAGCCCGAATTATTTTGGAATTTGTTATAAATTGAAGAGGATGATAATGTTGGGATTTATGGAATGTGTAAATAATGAAACTTAATAGTAAGACTCAACGGAGTCATTATAAGCTCAATAATGTGTTTAGTAAACTTGGGTTGAAATCCTACGACATTTGTGACACCCCGCTCCTTCGTTATCTCGGTTTGCGTGCTATACTTGCACTTCTTCCCTTGTCTACGGTATGTTTGGTTTGCGAGAGGGTCTAGATATGTTTGAGAGACCATATTAAGACCAAAACATTATTAAGAGACTCCATATAGTTGTTGACTTGCTAAAGTCACAAGTCGTGACTCGACGATAGTCGGAATACGACGCGATTGAGGGTTTGCTTGCGTTTTGTGTTCGTGACCTCGGTTTGGGTCCTAGACCTCTTTAAGATGATTTATTAACATGTTTAGATGCATTAGACTTCAAGTTGGAGGTGTTCCTTAAGCCTATCGATGATTTGGAAGTTTTGGAGATAACGTTCGTCTCTATCGCGTAGTTCGGGAATCGAGTCGCGTAATCGTCTCTCCTTTGGGATTCTTATTCCCCTAGTTGTTATTCAACTTTCTAGAAGTATTTAAGCTTCTTCATTAGCCCTTAGACTTGCCTTAAAAGTCTCCTTTCGTTGCTCGCTCGATTGCGAAGTTCATTCGCCGTTCGCACGTTGTTGCACCCCTTCCCGGTTTCGCTCCGAGTTGTTTCGGGAGTTGTTCGGGTGTGTTTTAGACTTGTTTTGAGTTGGGTTAGACCTTAGAATGGTTGCCCATAAGTTTGGGATCGTTTAGGACAAGTTTAGACCAAATTTTGGAGGTTCAGGAGCCGAGGCGCCCGCCTGGCACATAGTGAGGCGCCCGCCTCAAGTACTGTGAGAACCCAAACCCCATTTCATGTTTGTCATCATTATAACATGTTTATAATATGTCTTTACATATTTGAGACTTCATTTCATTCATATCGTGTTGGCATTGAATTGGTTAAGATCATAATAGAGTAATGGTCTTCCATGCGTTGCATGCCTTGTTGTTGTTGTTTCGGTGTTCGTCAGATAACGTGTTAGCACCTTAATAAGTCTCATGAGAGTCTTAATACCTTGCATACAAGATTTACAATGTTCATCTTAGTTGTTTCATGCTTGGTTGGGAGTTTAGAAGCTTCGTTGCTTCGGTTGTGTTTTGTGGTTTAACATCATTGCTTGTATTGCCTTCATTTCGTCCCGAGAGAAGTTCGGTTGAGTTCTAGGCCTTGAATACAAGCCATAACCATGTTTAAACAAGTCTTATACATGTTCATAGATTGGTTGCATTTGGAAATAAGATGATCAACTTATTACTTCACAGATTCAGTCCGGTTTTTGGGCGAACTTCGGGAAACTTCTGGTACCAATCTACTAAAGAGAATTTTCTAAATATTTAGTATGTTCTACCTACATATGTTAGTATACTCCCTGTAAAATATGGTATTTTTCCAAGGTGTATAAGTACCTCATTTAGGTCTTGACTTACGGCTGTGCCAGAATTCTGTTTTCAGGAAATCAGCTTCTGTACTTGAACTTGTAGTAGCCATATTTTGATGAATATAAGTCAAAATTGAGTACTTTAAAAGGCTAAACTATAGTTTAAAGAGTCTAGTTTCATAAAAATCAATAATCAACTCATTTGGAGGTGTGAGCTATTTATGGTCGATTTTACAAGATTGACTGTCTGTTGTCCAGTTTTCTGCATTTGTGAGTTTTGAGTGGATTTGGCTAATGACTCTTGAACCCTTGCCCCTTGGCCGACCTTGATGACTTCAGGCCACCTTTGTTGACTTGTCTAACACCCTTTTAGACCCTTGGATCATGGCTTATCAAAGGCTAGCATGCCTTGGCCAATTAGAAGTCTCTTAAAGCCTTTCACTTGGATTAGGGACATAGTGGGAAGTATATAAACACAAATATTCAGCCTTCCAGCCATTTTTGTCTAACAAAACCAGAGAACCAGAAGCTTGAGCTCCAAATTCGTCCATGGAGGAGACCCTAGGTTGAAGGACCATTTCCCGGAGATCCGGTGGTCCGATTGTCGAACCGAGACCGCCAAATCGAAGCTCTTGATCATCTCTACAAGAATCCTTGCTCTAATCAACCTTTCCTCCATTAATCATAGGACTAAGGTGAGTGACAATTCCCTGAGATTTTCATGTTAAACAAAATAGCATGACCCCTTCATTATAGTTGTTTTAATGTTGATTGTGAACATCTTTTGTGAAGACACAACCTTCAATTCAACATATAAAATGTGAGTATGATTTTATGAAATCTCTATGAAGTTATGATTTTGACATTTATTAAAGCATGAATGTTGTTTGTATTAAGCTTGAGAATAACTCTTGTGAAAGAATTCGGTTCAATTCAAGGTTTAACAAAATTGCCGAAACTAGGGTTTGAAACTCGAGATTGTGTTTTAGGCTAGTTCGAGAACATGAACGGCTTAGTTATAAAGTTCTAAATGAACGGAGAACTTAGGAGAAGGCAATGTGATACATATAGTATCAATACTCTTCTCGGTTGAATTGTAGTAAAACTCACCGGAGTTGAATTTAGGGAGTTATGAACAATAACGACTCCACAATCAATCCCTACGACGAATGTAGTTCGTTAGACTAATGAATTAGCTTACGATACTTTGAGATGGATTGATGAGTATGCCTTGATGTATGTGTGCTTGTAAGACTCAATCGAGTTCTTATGCGGTTGTGTGATCGTGTGGAGTAAATGCATGATCGAGAGCATGTTATAGAATGACATATCTATTTGACATGATGAATTTAGTGCGTTAGACTAATGAATTAGCTTACGTGACTTTGGGATGGATTGAAGGGTATATTTGATATGCGTGCTTATAAGACTCAATCGAGTTCTTATGTGGTTTGTGTGATCGTGTGAAATAAATGCATGATTGAGAGCATGTTGTAGAATAATGAATCTATTTGACATGTTGAATTCGCTTTTGTCGAATTCTTGTGTGATCCCTTAAGTGAGTAAACAACTACTTGTTGAATAAGTTCGCTCTTGTCGAACTTATTCCTTATTTGAGATTTCATGACCAGTAAACATCTACTTGGCATTGCATGAGTCCAGCTGGCATATTTGATTGAGTCGTTGGTGTGACAATGCATCGCCGTCACGAGTTATGGGACTCGTGATAGTGATGGATTGTTATACCGGTTTTATCACACACGCTCCACTGTTGGCCACAGTGGGGAAGTAGCACCTTTGCTGTAACCAAGAGAGCACATAGGAAGGTCTAAGTACCAAGGAGAGAGCTTGGTACCCGAGTAGAGAACTCGATACTTTGATACACTCATCACGGGTATCATTGGCACGAATGTTAACGCTGTGTATTGCAGGAGCTACGTAGCGGCATTGGTTTCATATCCTATCCTCCTTATATGTGGTTTACCTTTATAGCACTTATGTGAAACAATGTGCTACCATGGATATGTGTTTTAAGTGTTTATTAAATGAACGCTTTGAGTGACTTGATATTAAAAATGATATCTTGATATGTATGCTGCATGATGCCATGACATGCATAATTGTTAACTCACAAAGTCTTTATGACTTACCCCTCCCTTTTATCGCTTTTAGATCCGAGTCGCTCGTGTACCGCTCGTTGAGGCGTGCGTGGTTCATGCTTGTCCGTGATCGCACGCGACGAGGTTGTGGTTATTAGATGTCCTTATTTTGTTCTCTTTTGTAAGGACGTTGGGATTAGCAAGTCATTTAGACTTTGCTTTGGGAATTTGGTGTTGTTGTATTTATGTCTATACCTGTATACTATTTTGTGTGCCGGCGCATGTACGCCGAGCCTTGTATAGCTGTATATTGGTTCATCTGCTTTTAAAACTTCCATTGGGCATTACTTTAGCTCTTATTTAAGTATGTTGTTCTCCCAAGATGTTATAGCCGCCGAGGTATATTTGCATGAACTGTAGTGTTGGGTTCCGTAGTAAATTCGCCGATGATTTGGTATAATTGTATTAATTGTTATATCGTGTAAAAAGTTTTAAATTATTCCGCCTATTGGTGCCGAGTCGCTTCATCCGAAATGTTAAGGCCACGCCGTTTTCTAAAACTGAGTCTTTGCATGTATTGTTGTCCTATTTGGACGACTTGACTTGTGATTCCATCTCGGGGTCCGGGTCGGGTCGTCACAAGTACTGAGAGCATCTTTGTGCTGGGCAGAGCCCAGGCGGCCGCATGGAGGGGAGTGAGGCGCCCGCCTCAACCTGCACGTCGTTAGGATTTTGCCCTGTTTTGTGTTTGGACGAATTATACCTATTCTACCCTCATTAAACCCCCTCTAAACCCTTCCTAACCTCTCCTACTTAGCCCTAAACATGTACTAACATTAGTTAGAAGTTAATTAAGGTTAGATTAGTGTTTGATTATCCCTAATCTCTACTAATTGCACTTGAGAAATGTCCTTTGTGCCCTCCTTAATTTGGGGGTATAAATACCCACAACCCCTTTGTTATTTGCTGAAACCATTTCATTTCTTCTCTTCCACAATACGTATTAGAGAGAGAGGGAGGAGGCTTGGAGATTCAAGCCCTAGCTTCATTCTTCCTTCGATCCAAGACGATCCGACCAACCGATTGCCTTCAAACTTCGGAATCTTGAAGCCCTCGACGAGTAGAACAACTTCACCGATTGGATTTGTGTTCTCTTGAGTTTTCACTCAAGCTAGGTAAGTTACTTCCTTTTGATTTTGGTTCATTGGCCCTAAGGAAAACAATCTATATGCTATTTGTGGGCAATGAACACCTTGTATGCCTTGTTTGCCCAATTTTGGGGATTTTGGAAGTATCAACTTGTTAGGAGTATTTGTAGATGACTTCTATGATTGTTGATGTATATGTTTATCCTTCATCTTGTGATTCTAGGGTTGTGAGCATGCTAGAAATCATGTTTACATTTTATTTGGGTTTATTATGAAAGTATGCATATGGTTGGGGCTTTGGATGTGTGAACTCTCTATATACTATGGTTATGATCACTTAAATGAAATTATATGAGTTATGAAATGAGTTTTGATCTATGTTGGGATTATTTTTGGATTTTAGGCTTGAGAGTCAACCCCGAATTATTGGAGAAATTATTGTTAGTTGAAGTGGGGTTAATGTTGAGATGGATGTAAGGTTTAAGAATGAAACTTAGTGTTTAGACTCTACGGAGTCGTAATGGGTCCAATATTGTGTTAACGAACTCGGGTTGAAGTCCTACGTCATTTGGGTTTCGTTTGACTATGATTATAATGAGTTTTTGGGTTGTTAGGCTTGGGAATCAAGCCCGAATGAACTTTGGGATTTTTGTGGTATATATGAATGAAATGTTTAATTGTGGGGCTATGAAACACATAAAGAATGGAATGTAGAATTAAGACTCAACGGAGTCATTGTGAGGCCAATAATGTGATAACAAGCCTTTGGTTGAGGCCCTACGATGTTCGGGTCTCGTTTGCTTATGTTTGTGCGCACTCGAGTATCCCGTTGTGTCCAATGGAGACACTCATGTTATAGAGACCTATTGGGAACTTGTTTAGAGCGTGCTTGTAGAGCACGGAGTATTAGAGACCAACCCATGGTCTCGAGTACTAATTAATAATGGTTATTCGATGAATTCACTATAAGGAATTTAGTCGCAAGGATATGAAAATACTTGCGGATTTAGACTACAAGGTAGTCTTGTCATTCATGAGATGGGTTTTGAGGATGTTGACTATAAATGACGAGCGGGACTTGGGCTAAGTCCGGTGTGCCTTTAAGTGAAGCTAAATGCTAAGCCTTGATTTGTGGTGGTTCTTAGACTAAGTAGTAGTCTTTGATTTAATCTTGAGTAGAGGACTTTAGTAGACCTCATATTGTGAATTGTTGAGCTTATATGCTATTCTTGAATTGGTGATGACTTGAGGTTTATGAATACCTCAATATGTGGTTCTGAACTAAACTTACAAGTTAGTTGAACATGTTAAGTGTGTACATTTATGGGCATAGTTTATTGGGTTTTGTAGAGCATTATGACCTACTTACTTTGATGAATCCTTTTGTGATGAACTTGGTCTTTATTGGTTTATACAAGTAAATATCTACTTGAGCATCTTGATTTTGAGTCCACCGGCGTCTTGGTCGTTTTTGCAATGGGACGATTCATAGCCTTTGGGAAACATTCGCTATGAATCGCCGCATTGGTACCCTTTACCCTCACTATGTGGCCAATAGTGGGATGTGGTCTCGTATTAGCGCTGCCGAGCCTGATATTGAGCTCCCATTTCTCATCCCAGGGTCGGATGAATGTAACGCGGTACTCATTAGGGAAAACTGGTGAGTTATGATCATTTGAGGAATGAAACCCAGTTTATGATCATTTGAAGGGCTAGGCCGGTTCGATTTTACGTGCTTATGTATAAGCACTTATATGAAAGATAACATGCTATGTGGTTTATGAAGTTTATGTTACATGATGACTTGATACAAGTTTGTTATTGGTATGCTATTTAGATACCATGATTTTATACATGTTTGTGCATTATGCCATGCCACGCCATGCTATGCCATATAATTGCATTTAGTAACTTACTGGGTCATTATGACTCATTTCGTGTGTTTGTTTTCCTTAGTTTTTGCAGTGATCCCGTTAGTACGCGTGGCGGCTTCGGATAGTGATTCCTAGAAGGTGGTCTTCCGGGCTTTAAGCTTGGGTTTATTATTATTAAGTTATTTTGTATTTGTGAGACACGATTGTAAAGTTATGTAGACTTTACTTGGGTAGATTATGTTAGTATTTTGTTATTGTATTATTTTGGTAGCCGACTTGTTTGGTCGAGCTGTTGTATCTCTTATGAGTTGTTCCCTTTTATTATTCCGAGCATGCTTTAGCTCACCCATTCTAGTATTGTTGGTATTGTCATCTCCGACGACGTTAGTCGTGAGACTTGGGTTTAGTTGTTAGAATTTGAATATCTTATTCTTTTAGTTGATTTATTCCTCCGGCATGTTATAGCCGTTGAGTTGTCGTTTATCGGTGTTGGTATTCTCGTTGATTCGCCGGCCTTAGGATGGCCGATGGTTTGTTGCCCGCGCATTGTTGCCACGCATGCGTCGTAGATTTGTCGAGAGATAGTCGTCTCTCAGCCTTGTATTCCTTAGTTACAATTATAAGTTTGGGTTCCACTTTTGATTTGCTTCCGCAGATTTTAGTTTTTTTGGTTATTCGGTTTTTGCCATTATGGCTTTACATTCTGTTTAGGGTTTGTTGGTTCAACTCTTGACTCGCACCACTACGCTTAGCGGGTGCTTGTCCGATCTTTTAGCTTGTCTTGGACGGCACGACCTTGGGATTCGCATTGGAGTCAATTCGGCCGGGCCCATTGGTATCGAGCTATAGGTTAGCTATTTCGCCAGGATAGGTTCCTTGGCCTAGTTTGGGTTGGGTTTGTTGTTGAGTTATTAACGCTGAGTGTTCTTTGTAGGCGTATTATGTCAGGAATTTGGCGTGGAGCTAGTTCTAGTAGACCCGGATTCGGGTACAACTCGTGGCAACGAGAGGGAGAATGTTATGGATCCGCGTGTGACTCCTCAGCAGATGTTTGGGATGGAAGACAATTCTATCATTCTTGCGAGATTCTTGAAGTTGGAACCTGAGAGCTTCGATGGAGGACCCGATGCTTCTAAAGCAGAACTTTGGATAGAAAACATGGAGAAGATCTTTGCAGCTATGGGTTGTACGTCAGAAGAGATGGTGACCCTAGCAGTGTTTAAATTGATTGGTGCGGCCGACCATTGGTGGCATGTGTTACGAGATAGTTGGAGACACCATGGAGTGCCTCTAGTGTGGGAAAACTTCACGATGGAGTTTATGGCACGCTTTATTCCTCGTAGTTCGAGAAAGAAGAGAAGCGGAGTTCGTGGCATTAGAACAAGGAGCTATGACGGTGGCTCAGTATTCAGCGAAGTTCACAGAGTTGGCTCGCTATTGTGGTTACTTGGTACCAGATGAGGCTAGGAAGACCCAACGGTTTGTGAAGGGCCTAAAGATGAAATATCGTAGGCAGCTCGTTCCGTTGCAACTTACGGATTGACACGAAGTCGCCGTGGATCGTGCGTATGCAATGGAGTTGCCGACATCGAGGAGTATGCTCAAAAGAGAGCCTCGAGTACTATTAGGGAAATGATGGTAATAGAGGCGGCGGCACCTCGAGAAAGTTAATCCGAAATCACACGTCGGTAGGCGGAGTGATGTTCCTACCTCTAGTCGGAGGCGGCGAGGCGAGTTGATATGTAATTTTTGTATGAGGACGGGACATGCCGAGAAGATGTTGGGGTAAAGGCGGAAAGTGCTTCGCTTGTGGCGGTGATCATGTTCGTAAGGATTGCCCGAAGATGAGGGTTAATCAGTCTGGGAGTACTAGTCAACAATCCAAAGTGGCTCCAAGAGAGACGGTGGTGGGCGGACTAGAGTTTGAGGGTCGCTTGGCGTGGCGGTTGGCCATTGCGGAGTTTTGAGGCCTATCAGAAATAGGAAGGTATATTCTTGTATATATATATCGTAAATTATACCGTTGCTACTATTACCGTTATTATGAGTACACGTTTTAATCGGTAGCTCATGTGCATTCATACATACATTATATGGTGTATTGTGTAATATTGGTTATTTGCTCGATCGGGAATAATACCCCAATGTGAGATCGATATATGATATGGTTTGTTTTGTGGATTACCGGTATGTAATCGCACGTGGTGTATGGATTCTTGGTTAGTCTATGTATGTATAAGACTATGTTATATATAGAATTGTGGTTTTGTGTGGTTATATAAAAAGGGCCATAGTATGTATATATATGAAGCATGAATTGTATATTGATACTTATCGGTTTAGTATGATGTTTGTATATTCTATAAGGATACGTTTTATGTAATGAGTAATATTATACTATACTGTTGTTAAGGGTTATTATGCGAGTAAGATATACACTCGACTTGTGAGAAGGTTGAAGGTTGCGATTTAGAGGATAATCACGGCTGCACGGGAGAGATTGACGCTTCACCGTGAGTATTGAGATGTTAACGTTGTGTTAGGATGCTTAGTACATTGGTTGTAGACTTGGTCTAGAGCTTAAGAAAGGATAGTTTTGCGGAGTATGGACGTTACGGGCATTAGTAGCCTTGTCGATTCGTGGTGATTACTGGGAAATTATCTTGGTTGAGTGTACTAGGTACACGAGTTTTGTGATAGCTATGATTGTTGATTGTCAAGGTAATAGACCTTGTTACTTGGTCTGAATTTTTATTCAGTTACGTGCATTAGTTGTAGGAAACACCTACTTGATGCATTACATTGTAGTATACTAAATTCTCATTTCATCATTATTATCTCCTGCTCATTCATTTCCTTAGCATAGGAGACTGTTAAAGGATGCTTAAAACCTTTTTAATCATGAACCTTCGCATCCTTGCAACGGAAACTTTTGAGTATCCAATTTAGCCGGTACCCTAAATTGGTGATCAAAAGTGGTTCGTTGTTGGATTAGGATTGGTATGAATTATGGTAGAAATTGACTACACCCGTTACCAAATGGAATTGACTTGAATGGAAAGAATTTTCAAAACATGGCATTGTGTGCTCTTATGTGTTCTCACCCGCGATGGGAAATCGCGAGTGTGATTTACATGGTTTGAAATGTCAATTTGGTTATCTTTGATTGTTTGTAAATTGCTCCATAGGCAATTATTAATTTTTGTAACTTAGGATCTTTTGTGGTTGAATTTCATGTTGTGCCCCGAGACAAATAGTTTCGGTAGTTGGATGTTGAAATATTCTCGATTATGTGTTCCATGTTATAGTTTGGGGATTTTGCCCACTTGGTTGGCATATTGTCGTTCTGTGTGTATTTGCGACTCGAGTATGAGTCATGTTATTTTCGATCGTAAGTGTTGATGTTGTTGTGTCTATCGAGAGTTCTTAGACTTTCGAATTTGGATTATTAGAGTTTAACTCTCGTATATATTGTGGCGGTAGACTCAGAGATTCGAGTCTAGGTTGATGGTTTTGAACTCGATGTATTGTGGTTTGTATCATGATTTAGAATTCGGGACGAATTCTTTTAAAATGGAGAGAGTGTGACACCCCGCTCCTTCGTTATCTCGGTTTGCGTGCTATACTTGCACTTCTTCCCTTGTCGACGGTATGTTTGGTTTGCGAGAGGGTCTAGATATGTTTGAGAGACCATATTAAGACCAAAACATTATTAAGAGACTCCATATAGTTGTTGACTTGCTAAAGTCACAAGTCGTGACTCGACGATAGTCGGAATACGACGCGATTGAGGGTTTGCTTGCGTTTTGTGTTCGTGACCTCGGTTTGGGTCCTAGACCTCTTTAAGATGATTTATTAACATGTTTAGATGCATTAGACTTCAAGTTGGAGGTGTTCCTTAAGTCTATCGATGATTTGGAAGTTTTGGAGATAGCGTTCGTCTCTATCGCGTAGTTCGGGAATCGAGTCGCGTAATCGTCTCTCCTTTGGGATTCTTATTCCCCTAGTTGTTATTCAACTTTCTAGAAGTATTTAAGCTTCTTCATTAGCCCTTAGACTTGCCTTAAAAGTCTCCTTTCGTTGCTCGTTCGATTGCGAGTTCATTCGTCGTTCCGGTTGCACGTTGTTGCACCCCTTCCTCCGGTTTCGCCTCCGAGTTGTTTCGGAGTTGTTCGGGTGTGTTTTAGACTTGTTTTGAGTTGGGTTAGACCTTAGAATGGTTGCCCATAAGTTTGGGATCATTTAGGACAAGTTTAGACCAAATTTTGGAGGTTCAGAGCCGAGGCGGGCGCCCGCCTCAATCTTGAGAGCATCTTTGTCGGGCGAGCCCCGCCGCATGGAGGGGAGTGAGCGCCCGCCTCAACTCCCGAGAATCGTTACGGGATTTTGCCCTGTTTTGTGTTTGGACGAATTATACCTATTCTACCCTCATTAAACCCCCTCTAAACCCTTCCTAACCTCTCATACTTAGCCCTAAACATGTACTAACATTAGTTAGAAGTTAATTAAGGTTAGATTAGTGTTTGATTATCCCTAATCTCTACTAATTGCACTTGAGAAATGTCCTTTGTGCCCTCCTTAATTTGGGGGTATAAATACCCACAACCCCTTTGTTATTTGCTGAAACCATTTCATTTCTTCTCTTCCACAATACGTATTAGAGAGAGAGGGAGGAGGCTTGGAGATTCAAGCCCTAGCTTCATTCTTCCTTCGATCCAAGACGATCCGACCAACCGATTGCCTTCAAACTTGAATCTTGAAGCCCTCGGCGAGTAGAACAACTTCACCGATTGGATTTGTGTTCTCTTGAGTTTTCACTCAAGCTAGGTAAGTTACTTCCTTTTTGATTTTGGTTCATTGGCCCTAAGGAAAACAATCTATATGCTATTTGTGGGCAATGAACACCTTGTATGCCTTGTTTGCCCAATTTTGGGGATTTTGGAAGTATGAACTTGTTAGGAGTATTTGTAGATGACTTCTATGATTGTTGATGTATATGTTTATCCTTCATCTTGTGATTCTAGGGTTGTGAGCATGCTAGAAATCATGTTTACATTTTATTTGGGTTTATTATGAAAGTATGCCTATGGTTGGGGCTTTGGATGTGTGAACTCTCTATATACTATGGTTATGATCACTTAAATGAAATTATATGAGTTATGAAATGGGTTTTGATCTATGTTGGGATTATTTGTGGATTTTAGGCTTGAGAGTCAACCCCGAATTATTGGAGAAATTATTGTTAGTTGAAGTGGGGTTAATGTTGAGATGGATGTAAGGTTTAAGAATGAAACTTAGTGTTTAGACTCTACAGAGTCGTAATGGGTCCAATATTGTGTTAACGAACTCGGGTTGAAGTCCTACGTCATTTGGGTTTCGTTTGACTATGATTATAATGAGTTTTTGGGTTGTTAGGCTTGGGAATCAAGCCCGAATGAACTTTGGGATTTTTGTGGTATATATGAATGAAATGTTTAATTGTGGGGCTATGAAACACATAAAGAATGGAATGTAGAATTAAGACTCAACGGAGTCATTGTGAGGCCAATAATGTGATAACAAGCCTTTGGTTGAGGCCCTACGATGTTCGGGTCTCGTTTGCTTATGTTTGTGCGCACTCGAGTATCCCGTTGTGTCCAATGGAGACACTCATGTTATAGAGACCTATTGGGAACTTGTTTAGAGCGTGCTTGTAGAGCACGGAGTATTAGAGACCAACCCATGGTCTCGAGTACTAATTAATAATGGTTATTCGATGAATTCACTATAAGGAATTTAGTCGCAAGGATATGAAAATACTTGCGGATTTAGACTACAAGGTAGTCTTGTCATTCATGAGATGGGTTTTGAGGATGTCGACTATAAATGACGATCGGGACTTGGGTTAAGTCCGGTGTGCCTTTAAGTGAAGCTAAATGCTAAGCCTTGATTTGTGGTGGTTCTTAGACTAAGTAGTAGTCTTTGATTTAATCTTGAGTAGAGGACTTTAGTAGACCTCATATTGTGAATTGTTGAGCTTATATGCTATTCTTGAATTGGTGATGACTTGAGGTTTATGAATACCTCAATATGTGGTTCTGAACTAAACTTACAAGTTAGTTGAACATGTTAAGTGTGTACATTTATGGGCATAGTTTATCGGGTTTTGTAGAGCATTATGACCTACTTACTTTGATGAATCCTTTTGTGATGAACTTGGTCTTTATTGGTTTATACAAGTAAATATCTACTTGAGCATCTTGATTTTGAGTCCAGCTGGCGTCTTGGTCGTTTTGTCGGCAATGGGACGATTCATAGCCTTTGGGAAACATTCGCTATGAATCGCCGCATTGGTACCCTTTACCCTCACTATGTGGCCAATAGTGGGATGTGGTCTCGTATTAGCGGCTAGAGCACGATATTGAGCTCCCATTTCTCATCCCAGGGTCGGATGAATGTAACGCGGTACTCATTAGGGAAAACTGGTGAGTTATGATCATTTGAGGAATGAAACCCAGTTTATGATCATTTGAAGGGCTAGGCCCAGTTCCTGATTTTACGTGCTTATGTATAAGCACTTATATGAAAGATAACATGCTATGTGGTTTATGAAGTTTATGTTACATGATGACTTGATACAAGTTTGTTATTGGTATGCTATTTAGATACCATGATTTTATACATGTTTGTGCATTATGCCATGCCACGCCATGCTATGCCATATAATTGCATTTAGTAACTTACTGGGTCATTATGACTCATTTCGTGTGTTTGTTTTCCTTAGTTTTTGCGGTGATCCGTTAGTGCGGCGTGGCGGCCGGATAGTGATTCCTAGAAGGTGGTCTTCCGGGCTTTAAGCTTGAGTTTATTATTATTAAGTTATTTTGTATTTGTGAGACACGATTGTAAAGTTATGTAGACTTTACTTGGGTAGATTATGTTAGTATTTTGTTATTGTATTATTTTGGGTAGCCGACTTGTTTGGTCGAGCTGTTGTATCTCTTATGAGTTGTTCCCTTTTATTATTCCGAGCATGCTTTAGCTCACCCATTCTAGTATTGTTGGTATTGTCATCTCCGACGACGTTAGTCGTGAGACTTGGGTTTAGTTGTTAGAATTTGAATATCTTATTCTTTTAGTTGATTTATTCCTCCGGCATGTTATATGTGGCGACCCGACCCGGATTCCAAGACGAAATCCCAAGGTCGTGCCACCAGGGGAACAAATAATAACACACACATAGCAAAGAATGGGTAGGGCCATAACGGCGATACACCGACAACTTAAAACACATGCGGAAGCGAATTAAAATAAAGCAGTGGCGCCCGAGCTAACAAGCTCAAACTAAAACAACCAAAGAGATGATAAATCTCTCGGTCCGAAAATTCGATTCGCGTGCCGCAACATTGGGCACGTAGAACAAACTCCCTGTTATGCAATTCATATATAAGCATAATAAACCAAGTCATCGGCGAAACTACGGCCGGAACCCAACATTAAACTAAGTCTAAGACTCTAGTCTAACAACTCAACGGCTAAAACATGCCGGAGAACAAACATCAAATTAAACTAGCAATCTAACATGCTAAACATAAACACCAATTAACCACGCACGACTAAACCAGTCGGCTACCAACAAAATAAGTACTAACAGTTATATGTACTAACAACTATAGAGCATATGGAGATACAACCATAGATACACATCAAGCACAACCACCACCGGATGATACAATAGAGTGCAATCGTGGTCCTTCAATTTCTCCATCCATCTCCGCTGTCTCATGTTCAACTCTTTCTGAGAGAAGAGATATTTCAAACTCTTGTGGTCCGTGAAAATCTCAAACTTCGAACCATACAAATAATGCTTCCACTTGTGCAAAGCAAATATAATCGCCGCGAGTTCAAGATCATGCGTAGGATAATTCATCTCATACGGAGACAATTTCCTTGAAGCATAAGCAATCACTTTCTCATTCTGCATAAGTACACATCCCAATCCTTCTTTCGAAGCATCACTATAAACAACAAAATTATCACCTCCGCTAGGCAAAGCTAACACTGGTGCCGTAGTCAACCTTCTCTTCAATTCTTGGAAGCTTTCTTCACATTTATTACTCCATACAAATGCGGTCTTCTTTTGAGTCAAATTTGTCATAGGCGTAGCAATCTTCGAAAATCCTTCAATGAATCTCCGATAATAACCGGCTAGCCCCAAGAAACTCCGAACCTCAGTAACTGTGGTCGGTCTCCTCCAATTCATTACTGCTTCAACCTTGGAAGGATCCACCGATATCCCGGCACTAGAAACAACGTGCCCCAAAAATGAAACCTCCTCTAGCCAAAAAGCACACTTGCTAAACTTGGCGTAGAGTTGCCTCTCCCGAAGAATAGACAAAACCATCCGCAAATGCTGTGCATGCTCTTCCCGAGACTTAGAATACACAAGGATGTCGTCTATGAAAACCACCACGAAGCAATCAAGAAAATTATGAAATACCCGGTTCATCAAATCCATGAACACTGCCGGCGCATTAGTCAACCCGAATGGCATCACCAAAAATTCATAATGCCCATACCTCGTGCGAAAAGCCGTTTTCGGAACATCTTCGGCTCTAACCTTCAACTGATGGTACCCAAATCTCAAGTCAAGTTTGGAATAGACCACCGATCCTTGCAATTGATCAAACAAATCATCTATATGTGGCAATGGATACTTGTTCTTGATCGTTGCCTTATTCAACTCTCGATAATCGATGCACAACCTCAAGCTCCCATCTTTCTTCCTCACAAATAATACCGGCGCACCCCAAGGCGATACGCTTGGCTTAATGAAGCCAATGTCAAGGAGCTCTTGCAACTGAACCTTCAACTCCTTTAATTCCATAGGTGCCATTCTATACGGCGCCTTCGAAATTGGTGTAGTCCCCGGCAACAGCTCAATGCAAAATTCAATCTCTCTATCTGGAGGCATCCCAAAATCTTTAGTGAAAACATCCGGAAACTCACATACCACTGGCACATCTTCAAGATTAGAAGAAGAAACCCGCTTGTCCACTACGCAAGCAAGATACCCCGTGCACCCACGCGACAACAATTTCCTAGCCTTAAGCGCAGAAATGACGCGTAAACCACTCGGTGCATTATCTCCCAAAAACACAAACTTAGGAACGCCAGGCAAAGTAAAGGTAACCCTTTTACTAAGGCAATCCACCAAAGCATGATATGTGCTCAACCAATCCATACCGAGAATAACATCAAAATCACGAAGTGGTAACACCACCAAATCCGCATGCAACACATGTTTATCCACAAGTACATCGCATGCTCTATAAATATCTGAAGCTAACAAACATTCCCCGAGAGGGGTAGATACTTCAAGCACATATGGTAAAGACTGAGGCATAACACATAGCTTATCAACGAAATGTGATGCAACATAAGAATGCGATGATCCTGGGTCTATAAGTGCACGAGCCTCATTACCGAAAATAGAAACAGTACCTCCAATCAACTGCTTTGTAGACTCGGTACACCTCTCGATCTAGAGCAAATACCCTGCACCTTAGCTTTTCCATCGCTATCTCTCTTTGTTCCAGCTGTAGTCTGACTAGAACCTCCTGACTGATTGGTCTTTAACTTTGGACAATCCTTCTTCATATGCCCGGTAACTCCACAGTAGTAACACTCCATTGGTGCTCCATTCTTATTCCAGCACCTATCTTCTGTATGCCCAATCTTGGAACAATAAGAGCAAACCAATGCCACACTACGATCCCTCTGAGTAGACGTAGTACTAGCTCCCTTGCCACTTGACTGATTCTTCGCATGTCCATCATACTGAAGTTTTCCACTTCCTTTCTTGCGATCATTGCCTCCACTAAAATTTCCACGGTTACCCGATCCATGACTCCGCCCGTAAGAAGCGCTTAGGGCCGAGAAGAACCCGAAATAGACATAGTACGATGCTCATCAATGTCTCTCTCAATAGTGTAGGCCCTATCAACGGCCTTCCTGTACTCCACAAACTGATGAGAAAGAAGTTGTTTCCTGAACTCCGTCCTCAAACCCTTTACAAATTTCTGTGTCCTCCTGGCCTCATCAGAATCAAATGTGTGCGAACGAGCCAACTCGTGAATGGTGAATCGGGAAAGCTGTCATACTCCCCTGCACCAAATCCATAAACTCTTTCTCTCTTTTCTCCCTGACAACATCCGGTACATAGGAAGCTCTGAACTCTCGAACGAAATTAGGCCATATCTGTGGGACTCTATGCAGTTCCCAACTCTCCCTCAACACCTGCCACCAATGCTCGGCAGCACCCTCAAGCTTGAACACCGCTAACACAACTTTCTGTTCATCATCGCAACCCAGTGGTGCAAATATTTTCTCCAAGTGTTCAATCCAAAGCTCGGCTTTTGCAGCGTCCGGCTCTCCATTAAATTGCCTCGGCTTCAACTTCACAAATCTTTCCAGCATAGAATTATCATTATTTCTAGCCTCCTGCCTCGGCCTCTCTACCTGTGGTTCAGGCTGTGGCTCTGGCCGTGGTCCTCCTTGTGGTTCCACTCTACCAAAACCTCTCTGATTCATTTGGTTCATCATATCAAGCATACCGCGATACATATTTGCCATCGCCTCATACTGCTCTTCCGGTGTTCGCAGTGGAGGAATATTCTGTTGACGGTTATCGTTAGCATTTCTGCCACCGCCAATACCTCTACCGGCACCTCTACCAGTGCCACCTCCGGAACTAGCTCCTGCTCTAGTATCCACCATTAACACCTACAATAACACTCGGCGTTAAGTAAAATAAATCTATCACACAAACCAACCCCCAAAGCCAAGGAACCTATCCCGGCTGAAAGCTAAATTTATAATCATAGCTCTGATACCAACTGTGGCGACCCGACCCGGATTCCAAGACGAAATCCCAAGGTCGTGCCACCAGGGGAACAAATAATAACACACACATAGCAAATAATGGGTAGGGCCATAACGGCGATACACCGACAACTTAAAACACATGCGGAAGCGAATTAAAATAAAGCAGTGGCGCCCGAGCTAACAAGCTCAAACTAAAACAACCAAAGAGATGATAAATCTCTCGGTCCGAAAATTCTATTCGCGTGCCGCAACATTGGGCACGTAGAACAAACTCCCTGTTATGCAATTCATATATAAGCATAATAAACCAAGTCATCGGCGAAACTACGGCCGGAACCCAACATTAAACTAAGTCTAAGACTCTAGTCTAACAACTCAACGGCTAAAACATGCCGGAGAACAAACATCAAATTAAACTAGCAATCTAACATGCTAAACATAAACACCAATTAACCACGCACGACTAAACCAGTCGGCTACCAACAAAATAAGTACTAACAGTTATATGTACTAACAACTATAGAGCATATGGAGATACAACCATAGATACACATCAAGCACAACCACCACCGGTTGGCTACCAAAAGAATAAGCTAGCCACATAATTACAACACTTCAAATACATAAAGGATTGCTACCCAAATCATGAAGTTTATATAACTTCATCATCCCAACGACCTCACCAAAACAAAACCAACAACTAAGTAGCAACCTTTCCAAAAGAATTCCTTGCCAACGTAACCTCCTGGATTTACTTGGATCCGCTAGCTCGGCTCGGATCTAGGGAAAAACAACCAACAAATAAAAGTAAGTCACAATGACTTAGTAAGTTACTAACCATAACTTCCTACCATGGCATAATGCTCAATCATAAATATATCATGCTATTGTCATGAAATAACCTCATAATAAATCATGTATGGCATTCATGCTCAACATTAAATAAATATGTTATCATCCTAGTATAACATGTCATCATAAATTCATGTCAAGTCATTTTTGTCTTAACAATAATAATTTATACCTTTGGCATAAAACAACATTCCAATAAAGCTATGTGATAGCATTTATGCTTACAACATTAATCAATATGTTATCTATTAAGTATAACATGTAAGGAACCAAACCATCAACATATCATATCCAATTCACTAAGCACGTATTCACTTAAGTACTAGTGAAGCAATTCATATATATAAGGGATATGATACCATACCAAAATTCCTCCGCGCGTGTCGCTCCTGCAAAAACACGTGCAAAACCCTTATGTGCCCTCGATATCCCTCTCGTAGATATCGACGTCCCCGAGACAGTCTCCGCTCTCGAGTTCCATAGTTATCAAAGTCATGTGTATTACTACAACTAAGATAAACTACTTCCCCACCGTGGCCATCGATGGAGGGGTGTGTGCAACCAAGACGGCGATACATCGCGATCACGAACCCCATAATTCGTGAGGACGATGTATCAACCCAAAGACCAAAGACTCAAATGCATCGACGCCAGCTGGACTCAAAACCCAAGCACAAGTAATATATACTCATATGCTCAAACAAGTAGGTAAACACTCTACCATCAAACTAGTCATGCAATTAATCCACAACTAGCATAAACATCACAACCGAGAATCATATAAGCTCTCATAATCAAGTGTGCTTCACACACCTTAAACTTCTTGGAGGCTCGACCTCCATGAATTCTACCCAAAATTCCATAGGACTTAGAATCATAGTTCCTAGGATTCAAACTAACCCAAAGGTTAACTCCGTTGAGTTCAATCTAAGTTTTCTGAAAATTCAAGGAATAGAAGCTTAGGCTTCATCATCCCCCTACATTCATATCTATCGTCAAAACCATAAACCCGACGATCAATACCCTCACATAAACCCCACAAAATAATTAACAAGGTAACTTAGAACAACTTAGCCATCTTGGTTATAAATTTATTCAAGTCACCATACCAACAAATAATTTCCAATTTGCGATTAATTCACACAATATGGTTTAATATGCTCTACTAAACATATAAAACATTTTAATCATGCTCACATCAATAATTTTGCAAGCTAATCAAAATTAGGGCAAGACACCCTCCAAGCATCTCAACCAAACCAACATTAATCCACATTATCAATCAACATAAACAAGTTCAATAGGCTAGTTAGAGCATGAATTTACATATATCATAGTCTCACATAGGCCAATCGAGTTCTATCATTCAATTGAAAACCTAGGGTTCATACATCTTCTATAACCCTAACAATGGCTTCCATTGACCTCAAATACCACAAATGGCTGTTTCCCTAGGGTCAATGGAGCTCAAAAATCAAGGGAAGAGAGGTAGAAACTTACAATTTCTCAGCCCTACAAACTGCTCAAGCTCGAACTCAACGATGAAGCCGTTTCTTCTCACTCCGCTCTCTTCAATCTTGCGGGTTAGATGGAGAAGAAGACCCCCAACAATGGCTTCCAAGATTAGCCTCTTGAAGCCCTAGAATCGCCTCCTCAAAAGCCCTCTCTCACGAGTTTCCTTGGCTGCTCGCAGAAGACGCGAAGGAGAAGACGCAAACTGATCGACCGAATGAATAAAAGAGTGCGGCTGTTTGCTTTTATATGAGGGATTAATTCCCATTAATCAATCACTAATTACCCCCTAATTCTCTTAATAGGTGATTAGGATTAGTCTTAGGCTAATTAAGTGAGGTTAGAATAGGTTTAGTTTAGGTTTAATAAGCCCAAAGTTCGGACAGCGCACAACCGAACAACAAAATCCCGTAAGTCTGATATGAGGACCTTGCGGTCGCTTGGGCAAGAAGTGATGCGACCGCATCACCTGTATTCTCAGCATTCCATGTTTTCTGCTTTCCTTGCTCGGTCCCGGACTCTCCCGCATTCAATCCCAAGTCCTTCCAAGCCAAAAATGGTCTATAAATCAACCTTAATAACCTCCAAACCATAACCAAAGTAATCAAGCCTCAAACCCCATCAAAACAAGGCCAAGAAATCAGGCAGAACTCTCCCGAACGACGACCGGAAAAATCAAACTGAAAAGGGTTAACGCTAAAATCAAACTAGCAACCCAACCAACAATGCAACAAGCATCAAACCAATCTCCAAGGCATGTTAATGATGTTATAAATGCCTTCTAACAATAATCCATGTGATTACAACATAAATCACAAACCCGAGATTCAAAGCATCTCGCGAAAGAAAAATGCGTACGTGCATCTTAAACGACGTCAATGATCATGCTATTGACTCTAAACAATAACGGGAGCTAAATGAACATATTCATCATGATTATGAGTGTATGAATTCATGCATATCACAAGCAAGCAGTATTTCAGGGTTTTACATTATAGCCGTTGAGTTGTCGTTTATCAGGTTGGTATTCTGTTGATTCGCCGGCCTTAGGATGGCCGATGGTTTGTTGCCCGTGCGCATTGTTGCGTCACGTGCGTCGTAGATTTGTCGAGAGATAGTCGTCTCTCAGCCTCGTACTCCTTAGTTACAATTATAAGTTTGGGTTCCACTTTTGTTTTGCTTCCGCAGATTTTAGTTTTTTTTGGTTATTCGGTTTTTGCCATTATGGCTTTACATTCCTGTTTAGGGTTTGTTGGTTCAACTCTTGACTCGCACCACTACGCTTAGTGGGTGCTTGTCCGTCTTTTAGCTTGTTTTGACGGCACGACCTTGGGATTTCGCATTGGAGTCCGGGTCGGGCTGTCACAACATTTGGGTTTCGTTTGACTATGATTATGATGAGTTCTTGGATTTTTAGGCTTGGGAAACAAGCCCGGATTATTTTGGGAGAATTTCTATAAACTTGAATGATGTGATAATTTTGGGATTTATGAAATATGTATTTAATGAAATGCGATATTAAGACTCAATGGAGTCGTTATAGGTTCAATAAGATGTTAGTGAGCCTTAGGTTGAAATCCTACGATGTTCGGGTTTGGTCGGTTTTGATTATGAGTACCCGAGCATCTCGAATTGTGTCCCATTTGTGACACCCACGATATAGAGGCTTATTGGGGATTTATTTAGAGCGTGCTCGTTAGGACACAGAGCATTAGAGACCAACCTATGATCTCGTATTACTTTAAGAATGATTATTTGAATGAGTTCTCTTTTAGGGAATTAGTCGCGTGCACATGAAAGCACTTGCGAGGATATGACTACGGCTTAGTTTTGGTACCCTTGAGATTGACTTTGAAGAAGTCGAATATATATGACGGTTGGGACTATGGTTGAGTCCGGTGTACCTTTAAGCGAGGCTAAATGCTAAGTCTTGATTTATGATTGTTCTTAGACTAAATAATAGTCTTTGGTTTAATTCCGAGTATAGGACTATGGTAGACCTCATGTTGTGATTTCTTAAGCTTATATGCTACTTTTGATTGGATGATGACTTGAGGATTATGAGTACCTCATTATATGGTTCTTTGACTAAACTGATAAGTTAGTTGGATTTGTTAAGTATGTGCAAATATGTGCATTGTTAAATTGGTGTGTAGAGCTTTATGACCTACTTGATTTGATAAGTCCGCTATGGTCGGTCTTGATCCTTGTTGAGCATGCGAGTAAATATCTACTTGTGCATTGCATAAAAGTCCAGCTGGCATTATTTGGATTTGTTTTATAAGTCAGGGTAGGACGATACATCGCCTATACGAATCGTAAGATTCGTATTCGCTATGGATCACCGTACCTGGGACCTCATACACCCCTCCATTGTTGGCCGGAATGGGGAAGTAGCCCCTTTGCCATAACAATACGTGCGCCATTGGCTGCTATCTAAATCGAGTAGGTTCTCGATAAAAGTCGATGTAATCACAGAGCATCGATGTGGCACGATCCAGTATAACATTGTGTATTGCAGGAGCAACACAACGTCGCTATTTGGGTATCTTCTCTATCCCTTATGTGGCTTACTATAAGCACTTATATGAAAGATAATGTGCTATGTAGTTTATGAAGTTAATGTTCCTTGATAACTTAATACAAGTTTATTATTGGTATGCTATTAAGATGCCATGAGTTTATACATGTTTGTGCATTATGCAATGCCACGTCATGCTATGCCATACAATTGTATTTAGTAACTTACTGGGTCATTATGACTCATTTCGTGTGTTTGTTTTCCTTAGTTTGTGCAGTGAGCTCGTTAGTGCGCGTTGCAGCTACGGGTGCATGTTTGATAACAGGTGGTCTTCCGGGCAATAGCTTGGAGTTATTACTATTATTGTATTTATTATCTTGTGAGAACGGATGTAAAGTTATGTAAACTTTACTTGGGTAGTTATGTTATTATTTTATTTCGTATTATTTTGGGAGCCGACTTGTTTGGTCGAGCTGTTGTATCTATTTAGAAGTTTATTCCGTTGTTTTTCCGAGCAAGGTTTTAGCTCGCATGTTCTAGTATTGTGATATTGTTATTTCTATCTCCGACAACTTTAGTCGTGAGATTTTGGTTTAGTTGTCTAGTATTTAATCTCTTATTCTTTAGTTGATTTGTCCTTCCGGCATGTTATAGCCGTTGAGTGGTTGTTTATCAGGTTGGTATTTTGTTGCTTCGCCGGCCTTAGGTTTGCCGATGGTTTGTTGCTCGTGTGCAATGTTGCGTCACGCGCGTCGTAGATTTGTCGAGAGATAGTTGTCTCTCAGCCTCGTGTTCTTTGGTTTAGGATTTTAAAGGCTTGGGTTCCACTTATGATTTGCTTCCGCAGATTTTATTTTTGTTATCCTGTTTTGCCGTTATGGCTTTACATTTCTGTCTTGAGCTTGTTGGCTCAACTCTTGACTCGCACCATTATGCTTAGCAGGTGCTTGTCCATCTTTTAGCTTGTCTTGACGGCACGACCTTGGGATTCCGCATTGGAGTCCGGGTCGGGCTGTTACACTTGGTATCAGAGTTATATGTTAGCTATTTCGCCAGGATAGGTTCCTTGGCCTTGTTTGGGTTGGGTTTATTGTTGAGATTTTAACGCTGAGTGTTCTTTGTAGCCGTATTATGTCAGGAACTTGGCGTAGAGCTAGTTCTAGTATACCTTGTTCGAGTACAGCTCGTGGCAACGAGAGAGGGGAGAATGTTAATGATCCGCGTGTGACTCCTTAACAAATGTTTGGATTGGAAGACGATTCTACTGTTCTTGCGAGGTTCTTGAAGTTGAAACCGGAAAGTTTTGATGGAGAGCCAGATGCTATTAAGGCGGAGCGTTGGCTAGGAAGAATGGAGAAGATCTTTGTAGTTTTGGGTTGTACATCAGAAGAGATGGTGACCTTAGCGGTGTTTAGATTGGATGGTGTGGCCGAGCAATGGTGGCTTGAATTACGAGATCACCGAGACAAAGATGGAGTGCCTCGAGTGTGGGAGAACTTTGTCATGGAGTTTACGATACGGTTTATTCCGACATTAATTCGAGAAAGAAGAGAGATGGAATTCCTAGCGTTAGAACAAGGAGATATGACCGTGGCTCAGTATTCAATAAAGTTTACGGAGTTGGTTCATTACTGTAGTTACTTGGTACCAGATGAGACTAGGAAGACCGAGCGGTTCGTGAAAGGCCTGAGGATGAAATATCGTAGGCAGCTTATTCCATTACAGACTACGGATTACCAAGCGGCCGTGGATCGTGCGTATGCGATGGAGTTGGATATCAAGGACCATGCCCAAGAGAGAACGTCGAAGACTATTAGGAGTGATATTTCTACCTCTAGACAAAGACGACGAGGTGACGAGTTGACATGTAACTTTTGTAAGAAAACAGGACACACCGAGGATAGGTGCTGGGGTATAACAGGAAAATGCTTTGTTTGTGGCGGAGATCATGTTCGTAAAGATTGCCCGAGGAGGAGAGTTAGTCAGTCTGGGAGTACTGGTCAACAATCTAGTGGCTCCAAGAGAGATGGTGATGGTCGGCCTAGAGTTTGAGGCAGTGTGCGCGTGGTGGTTGGCCATTGCGAAGTTTTGAGACCTATCCGAAATAGGAAGGTATATTCTTGTATACATATATGTAAATTATACCGTTGCTACTATTACCTTTATTATGAGTACGCGCTTTAATCGGTAGCTCATGTGCATTCATACATACATTATATGGTGTATTGTGTAATATTGGTTATTTGCTCGATTGGGAATAATACCCCAATGTGAGATCGATATATGATATGGTTTGTTTTGTGAATTACCGGTAGGTAATCGCACGTGGTGTATGGATTCTTGTTTAGTCTATATATGTATAAGGCTATGCTATATATAGAGTTGTGGTTTTGTGTGGTTATATAAAAAGGCCATAGTATGTATATGTATGTATATATATATGAATATATATACGAAGCATGAATTCTATGATGATACTTATTGGTTTGGAATGATACTTGTATATTCTACGGAAATATGTTTAATATGATGAATAATATAATACTATATTATTGTTAGTGGTTATTATGCGAGTAGGATATACACTCGAATTGTGTGGTTATATAAAAAGGCCGGTAGGATTGCCCTGTTTTGTGTTTTGATGAGAAATACCTATCCTACCCTCATCAAACCCCCTCTAAACCCTTCCTAACCTCCCATACTTAGCCCTAAACATGTCCTAACATTAGTTGGAAGTTAATTAAGGTTAGATTAGTGAGTGATTAATCCTAATCTCTACTAATTGTACCAAGGAATTCCCTATTTTGCCCTCTTGGTTTGTGGAGGTATAAAAGCCAAATCCCTTTGCAATTTTCAGAAACTTTCCTCATTTCTCTCCAACCTTCTTACGTATTATAGAGAGAGAGAGAGAGTCCATGGGATATTTCAAGCCCTAGCATTCTTCTATCTTCGATCCAAGACGATCCAACCGTCCGATTGCCTTCAAACTTCAGATTCGTGAAGCCCTCGACGAGTAGAACAAGTTCACCGATCGGATTTGCGTTCTTTGGAGTTTTCATCTGAGCTAGGTAAGTTACTTTCTTTTGATTTTGGTTCATTGGCCCTAAGGAAAACAAACTATATGCTATTTGTGGGCAAGGAACACTTGATATGCTATGTGTGCCCATTTTGGGGATTTTTTAAAGATATGAACTTGTTAATAACATGAATTGGATGATTTGAATGTTATTATGTGTTGTAAGAAATGGGTTATTCCTTTGTTAAGGTTTTTATGAATTTTGGGGCTTGGGAATCAAGCCCGAATTATTTTGGAATTTGTTATAAATTGAAGAGGATGATAATGTTGGGATTTATGGAATGTGTAAATAATGAAACTTAATAGTAAGACTCAACAGAGTCATTATAAGATGAATAATGTGTTTAGTAAACTTGGGTTGAAATCCTACGTCATTTGGGTTTCGTTTGTCTATGATTATGATGAGTTCTTGGATTTTTAGGCTTGGGAAACAAGCCCGGATTATTTTGGGAGAATTTCTATAAACTTGAATGATGTGATAATTTTGGGATTTATGAAATATGTATTTAATGAAATGCGATATTAAGACTCAATGGAGTCGTTATAGGTTCAATAAGATGTTAGTGAGCCTTAGGTTGAAATCCTACGATGTTCGGGTTTGGTCGGTTTTGATTGTGAATACCCGAGCATCTCGAATTGTGTCCCATTTGTGACACCCACGATATAGAGGCTTATTGGGGATTTATTTAGAGCGTGCTCGTTAGGACACAGAGCATTAGAGACCAACCTATGATCTCGTATTAATTTAAGAATGATTATTTGAATGAGTTCTCTTTTAGGGAATTAGTCGCGTGCACATGAAAGCACTTGCGAGGATATGACTACGGCTTAGTTTTGGTACCCTTGAGATTGGCTTTGAAGAAGTCGAATATATATGACGGTTGGGACTATGGTTGAGTCCGGTGTACCTTTAAGCGAGGCTAAATGCTAAGTCTTGATTTATGATTGTTCTTAGACTAAATAATAGTCTTTGGTTTAATTCCGAGTAGAGGACTATGGTAGACCTCATGTTGTGATTTCTTGAGCTTATATGCTACTTTTGATTGGATGATGACTTGAGGATTATGAGTACCTCATTATATGGTTCTTTGACTAAACTTATAAGTTAGTTGGATTTGTTAAGTATGTGCAAATATGTGCATTGTTAAATTGGTGTGTAGAGCTTTATGACCTACTTGATTTGATAAGTCCGCTATGGTCGGTCTTGATCCTTGTTGAGCATGCGAGTAAATATCTACTTGTGCATTGCATAAAAGTCCAGCTGGCATTATTTGGATTGGTTTTATAAGTCAGGGTAGGACGATACATCGCCTATACGAATCGTAAGATTCGTATTCGCTATGGATCGCCGTACCTGGGACCTCACACACCCCTCCATTGTTGGCCGGAATGGGGAAGTAGCCCCTTTGCCATAACAATACGTGCGCCATTGGCTGCTATCTAAATCGAGTAGGTTCTCGATAAAAGTCGATGTAATCACAGAGCATCGATGTGGCACGATCCAGTAGAACAGTGTGTATTGCAGGAGCAACACAACGACGCTATTTGGGTATCTTCTCTATCCCTTATGTGGCTTACTATAAGCACTTATATGAAAGATAATGTGCTATGTAGTTTATGAAGTTAATGTTCCTTGATAACTTAATACAAGTTTATTATTGGTATGCTATTAAGATGCCATGATTTTATACATGTTTGTGCATTATGCAATGCCACGTCATGCTATGCCATACAATTGCATTTAGTAACTTACTGGGTCATTATGACTCATTTCGTGTGTTTGTTTTCATTAGTTTGTGCAGTGAGCTCGTTAGTGCGCGTTGCAGCTACGGGTGCATGTTTGATAACAGGTGGTCTTTCGGGCAATAGCTCGTTAGAGACCACTCATAACATCATTAACACGCTTTAGATGTTGGTTGAATGCTTGTTGCATCATCGGTTTGATTGCTAGTTTGATTCGAGCGTTAACCCTTCTCCGTTTGACCTTTTCGGTTATTATTCGGGAGTGTTTTTCCTAAGTTCTTAGCCATGTTTGATTGAGGTTTGAACATTGATTTGTTTTGGTTATTGTTTAGAGGTGTTTAGGGTTGAATTCTAGACCATTTCGGGCTTTGGAGGACTTGAGGGTGCAAGGGGGAGAGGCCTAGAACTTGCAAGGGACCAAAATGTAACATTTGAGAAATCCAGCATGATGCGCTCGCATCATGCTAAGCCCATGCGACGACATTGGGTCCTGTGACAGATTTCAGGATTTTCTGATTTGTCAACATTTGACCTAACTAAACGCCACCCAAACCCAACCTAACCCACCCTAAACCACCCTAGTTCGTCCTACACATCCTCTCCTGCATGCTTGACAAGTTTCAAGTGTTTTGAATGCATGTACAACACATGGCAAAGAAAGACCACCAACATGCAAAGCCATGCATTGGACACCTTCCCCCACCCCACTTCAGCCATTGCATGACCAAATACCTCAACTAACCCACCATAATCAGTCATTCTCTTCCAAATTCGTGGTTGATTACTTCTTGAGAGTTATAGAGAGTTTATTCAAGCTTCTTGAGTGTTCATCAATGGTGGCCAAGCTTTGAGGAAGCCATTTCCAAAACCGAACCATAGAAGTGAAGAGGAGAGCAAGGAGAACACATACCCACCCTTGCATGGACGTTTTTGTACAACTTGTAGAGCTTGTTTAAGGTGAGTTACAACATCTCTTCTTATTTCTTTTAGCCTCATTGACCCTAGGGAAAACAATCTTGCTATATGAGGTCAATGAGTGCACTTAGGACTTTGTAGAGATGCCATGTTCTAGTTTAGGCTATATGATGAATTTGGGTTGTATGAACAGATTATAGACATGTTATAAACCATAATTTTAATGTTATTTAGGTATGATAATGTATGATAAACCATTCAACTTTGTTGTTTAAGTATTGGGAGCATATTGGATGAGATAGTTAGGCTTGTAGAGATGCCATGTTCTCGTATATGCTAAATGATGTATTTTGGGTTGTATAAACAGATTATGATCAGATTGTAAATCATGATTTTGATGTTATTTAAGTGTGATAATGTATGATAAGTCATTCCATCTTGTTGTTTAAGCATTGGGAGCATGTTTGATGAAGTAGATAGGCTTGTTGAGATGCTATGTTCACGTACATGCTAAATGCTACATTTTTAGTTGTATGATCAGTAAATAAACAGGTTATAAACCATTTTTAGGATGTTATTTATGTGTGATAATGTATGATAAATCACCCTACTTTGTTGTTTAAGCATTGGGAGCATGTTTGATGAAATAGTTGGACTTGTTGAGATGCTATGTTCACGTACATGCTAAATGCTACATTTTTAGTTGTATGATCAGATTATAAACAAGTTATAAACCATGTTTAGGATGTTATTTATGTGTGATAATGTATGATAAATCACCCTACTTTGTTGTTTAAGTGTTGGGTGCATATTTGATGAAATGACAAGATTGTATATGCCTAGTTTGTGACTTTGATTCTATGTTTCATACTTGATTGTTTGATTGAGGTTTTATGTGTGACGACCCGACCCGGATCCCAAGACGAAATCCCAAGGTCGTGCCGCCAGAAAGCAAATAACAATAAACAAGTAGCAAATAATGGGTAGGGCCATAACGGCGATACACCGACAACTCAAAACATACGCGGAAGCAAAATATAACATAACAGTGGCGCCCGAGCTAACAAGCTCAAACTAAAACAACCAAAGAGATAGTAAATCTCTCGGTCCAAAAATTCGACTCGCGTCGCAACATTGGGCACGTAGAACAAACTCCCCTGTTATGCAATTCAATATAGAGCATAAAATAAACCAAGTCATCGGCGGCTACGAACCCAACATTACACTAAGTCTAAGACTCTAGTCTAACAACTCAACGGCTAAAAACATGCCGGAGTACAAACATAATATTTAACTAGCAATTTAACATGCTAACATAATCACCAATTAACCAAGCGCGACCAAAACCAGTCGGCTACCATCAACATGAGTACTAACATTTATAAGTACTAACAACCAGAAGACATATGGAGATATAACCATAAATAAACATCCAGCACGACTTCTACTTGTCGGCTACCAAAAGAATAAGCTAAACAATATAATTACAAATAACACAATTCACATTTAGGTTGCTACCCCAACATGAAGTTTACATAACTTCATCTTTCCCAACGACCTCACCAAAAACAAATAAACTATCTAAGTAGCAACCTTGCCGTAAATAATACTTGTCAACGCAATCTTCTTGATTTACTTGGATCCGCACGCCGGCTCGGATCTAGGGAAAACAACCAACAAATAAAAGTAAGTCACAAAGACTTAGTAAGTTACTAACCGTAACTTCCTATCATGGCATAATGCTCAATCATAAATTACATCATGCTATCGTCATGAAATAACTTTATATAAAATCATGTTATGGCATCCATGCTCAACATTAATAAAACATGTTATCATTGTAGTATAACATCTCACTAAAATCCATGTCAAGGCATTTATATGCTTAACGATCATAATTCTTGTTATTGATATTACATAGCCTTCCGATGATTTACATGTCAAGGCATATAAACTTAACAACCATAATTCCTGCTTTTAACATAATGCCATATCCGAATAATATTCATGATAAAGCATATTAACATAACAACGGTAATTCATGTTATTGTTATAACATAACCTTCCCATAATATTCATGTCAAGGCATATAAACTTAACAATAATGATCTATACCTTTGGCATAAAACCACATTCCAATAATACTCATGTGATAGCATACATGCTTAACAACATTAATCAATATGTTATCTATTAAGTATAACATGTAAGAAACCAAAACAAACATCATATCATATCCAATTCACCAAGCACGTTATTCACTTAAGCACTTGTGAAACAATTCATGTATAAGGGATATGATACCATTACCCAAATTCCTCCGCGCGTGTCGCTCCTGCAAAAACACGTGCAAAACCTTTATGTGCCCTCGATATCCCTCTCGTAGATATCGACGCCCCCGAGACGCCTCCGCCGAGTTCCATAGTTATCAAAGTCATGTGTATTACTACAACTAAGATAAACTACTTCCCCACCGTGGCCATCGATGGAGGGGTGTGTGCAAACCCGGCACGGCGATCCATCGCGATCACGAATCTCACAATTCGTGAAGATGATGTATCGTCCCACCAAAACTCAACCAAACCGACGCCAGCTGGACTTAAAACCCAAGCACAAGTAATATATACTCATATGCTCAAAACAAGTAGGTAAACACTCTACTATCAAACTAGTCATGCAATTCATCCACAACTAGCATAAACATCATAACCGAGAATCATATAAGTTCTCATAATCAAGTGTGCTTCACACACTTCAAAACTTCTTGGAGGCTCGACCTCCATGAATTCTACCCAAAATTCGTAGGACTTAAAATTATAGTTCCTAGGATTCATACTAACCCAAAGGTTAACTCCGTTGAGTTCAATCTAAGTTTTCCGAAAATTCAAGGATTAGAAGCTTAGGCTTCATCAACCCCCTATGTTCATAACTATCGCCCAAAACCATAATCCCAATGTTCAATATACTCATATAAACCCAACAAATTATTTAACAAAGCAACTTAGAACAAATTAATCATCTTGAGCATAATTTCATCTAAGTCATCATACCAATCATAACCTTCAAAACATGATTAAAATTTACAACATGGTTTAATATAATCTCTTAAACATGTGTAATTCAAAAACTAGGCTTACAATCATGTTTGACAAGCCGAAACACAATTTGGGGAAAATCCCCTTCCAAGCATCTTTGTCATTCAAGCTCAATACCCATAATCAATTCATATAGCAAAGTTTAATATACTCTATTAAGCATATAAAACACATTAATCAAGCTCACATCATCAATTTGCAAGCTAAAACAAAATTAGGGCAAATCACCCTCCAAGCATCTCAACCAAACTAACATCAATCTTCATGAAAAATCAACATAATCAAGTTCAATAGGCAATTTAGAACATGAATTTCACATAGACATGGTCTCACATAGGCCAATCAAGCTCTAACATAAACTTGAAATCCTAGGGTTCATACATTTCTAGAAACCCTAACAATGGCTTCCATTGACCCACATAGCACACATGGTTGATTCCCTAGGGTCAATGGAGCCTAAAAAGAAGAAGAAGAAAGGTAGAAACTTACACAACTTAGCCCTAACAAATCTGAAAATTCGTGCCCTAGAGATGATGTCTTCTCTTCATCTCCTTCTTCAAGTTTGTAGGTAGAATGGGGAAGATGAAGACTCCATTAATGGCCTCCAAAATCAGCCCTTGAAGACCCACGAATCTCCTCCTCAAGCTCTCTCTCTCAAGCCCTTTGAGTGCTCCCAGAAATTTGCAAGAAGAGAGAAAGGGGAGTCAAAGTTTCTGCTTGGCCGAACTAGAAGGAATGAGCGGCAGCTTCTTGGGTTTTATATGGGGATTAAATCCTCTAATTACCTCACTAATTAGCCCCTAATACTCTAATAGGTGTTTAGGATTAGTATTAGGATAAGTAAGTAGGGTTAGGATGGGTTTAGATTAGGTTTAAAGGGTAAAAATTTCGGACAGCGCAGACACAAATTGAAAATCCCGAAATCTGGGTTTAAGACCCTTGCGGTCGCATCATAGAGGAGTGATGCGAGCGCATCCTCCTGCTTCCTCATTCCCGGCCTTTTCTGCTTCCCTGCTCGATCCCGGACTCTCCCGCATGCGTTCTCGAGTCCTTCCAAGCCAAAAATGGTCTACAATTCAACCTTAATGTCCTCCAAATCACAACCCAAGCAATCAATCCTCAAACCTTAACAAAACAAGGCCAAGAACTCAGGCAAAACTCGCCCGAACGACGACCGGAAAAGTCAAACTGAAAAGGGTTTTCGCTAGAATCAAACTAGCAACCAAACCGACGATGCAACCAACATCTAACCAATATCCAAGGCATGTTAATGATGTTTTAAATGCCCTCCAATAATTATCCATGAAGTTACAACATAAATCTTAAACCCGAGATTCAAAGCATCTCGCGAAAGAAAAATGCATACATGCATCTCAAACGACGTCAACGATCATGCTATTGACTTTAAACATATACGGGAGCTAAATGAACATAATCATGATGATTATAAGTGTATGAATTCATGCATAACACAAGCAAACCATAAATTAGGGTTTTACATTATGGGTTTAATGACCTTAGTAACCTATTTAATTACGTTAGTATGGACATAGGAGAGTGTTGAGGCCAATGGCTTCTATACCCTAATTTTGAAAGATTGATTATAACTCAACGGAGTTGACCACTGGGTTAGAATGACATTAAGGAGTAATATGCCTAAGTCCTACGAATTTTGGGGTAGTATAAATGGAGGTTAAGCCTCCAAGCATTTTAAAGTGTATGAAGAACACTTGATGATTAGAGTCTTGATTTACCTCTAATGTGATTATGTGCTAGTTGTGAATTAAAAGCATGACTAGATGATTGTAGAGTACTTGCCTACTTATTTGAGCATATGAATATGAATTACGTGTGCTTGAAGTTTGAGTCCACTGAGTCGGCTTTGTTGAGCCTTTGGGGGACGATGCATCATCTTCACGAATTGTGAGATTCGTGATTTTGATGGATCGCCGCCGCCGATTGCACACACCCCTCTATCGATGGCCACGGTAGGGAAGTAGTTGATCTTAGTTGTAGTATGGAAACATGACTTTGATAACTATCGAACTCGAGGCGTCTGGGACGCCGATATCCACGAAAGGGATATCGAGGACACATAAGTTTGGCACATGTTTTTGCAGGAGCGACATGCGCGGAAAAAGGGTAAAGATATCACTTCCCTTTGTATGAATTGACTCACGAAAGTGCTTATATGTGAATAATGTGCTACGTGAATATGATATGATATGAAATGATGGTTGATTGAATTAATGAAATGTTATACTTGTTGATAACATGATATTCTAGATTGTTAAGTATGAATGCCTTGACATGATTATTTATGAAATGTATATTATGCAATAACATGAATTATTATTGTTGAACATGATGCCATGACAAGAAGTTATTGTGTAAACCCCGAAATGTTGCTTGATTGTGTTATGCACGATTCAAACACTTATAATCATCATTAATATGTTCATTTAGCTCCCGCTTATGTTTAAAGTCAATAGCATGACCGTTGACGCCGCTTGAGATGCACGTATGCATTTTTCTTTTCGAGATGCTTTGAATCTCGGGTTTAAGATTTATGTTGTAACTTCATGGATAATTGTTAGAGGGCATTTAAAACATCATTTACATGCCTTGATGTTGGTTAGATGCTAGTTGCATCGTCGGTTTGGTTGCTAGTTTGATTCTAGCGATAACCCCTTTTCGCTTGACTTTTCGCTTGTCGAGAGTTCCCCGCCTGAAGTTCTTGGCCATATTTTGTGACGACCCGACCCGATCCCAAGACGAAATCCCAAGGTCGTGCCGGAAGCAAATAACAACAAACAAGTAGCAAATAATGGGTAGGGCCATAACGGCGATACACCGACAACTCAAACACATGCGGAAGCAAATGAAATAAAACAAGGGCGCCCGAGCTAACAAGCTCAAACTAAAACAACCAAAGAGATGATTAATCTCTCGGTCCAAAAATTCGACTCGTGTCGCAACATTGGGCACGTAGAACAAACTCTCCCGTTATGCAATTCAAATATTTAGCATAAAATAAACCAAGTCATCGGCGAAACTACGGCGAACCCAACATTAAACTAAGTCTAAGACTCTAGTCTAACAACTCAACGGCTAAACACATGCCGGAGAACAAACATATTAATAACTAGCAATATAGCATGCTAAACATTTTTCACCAATAAACCAAGCGCGACTAAAACCAGTCGGCTACCGACAACATAAGTGCTAACAAATATAAGTACTAACAACCGAAAACATATGGAAGTTTAACTACCAATATACATCTAGCACGACGACTTCTGGTCGGTCGGCTACCAAAATAATAAGCTAACAACATAATTACAACATTACAAACGCATACAAGGTTTGCTACCCAAATCATGAAGTTTATATAACTTCATCTTCCCAACGACCTCACCAAAAACAAAGCAAACATCTAAGTAGCAACCTTGCCAAAAGAATCTTTGTCAACGCAATCTTCGATTTACTTGGATCCGCCGAGCGACTTGGATCTAGGGAATCACAACCAACAAATAAAAGTAAGTCACAATGACTTAGTAAGTTACTAACCGTAACTTCCTATCATGGCATAATACTCAATCATAATTCACATCATGCTATCGTCATGAAATAACCTTATATAAAAATCATGTTATGGCATCCATGCTCAACATAAATAAAACATGTTATCATTGTAGTATAACATTTCACTAAAATCCATGTCAAGGCATTTATATGCTTAACGATCATAATTCTTGTTATTGATATAACATAGCCTTCCGATGATTTACATGTCAAGGCATATAAACTTAACAACAATAATTCCTGCTTTAACATAATGCCATATCCGAATAATATTCATGATAAAGCATATTAACATAACAACAGTAATTCATGTTATTGTTATAACATAGCCTTCCCATAATATTCATGTCAAGGCATATAACTTAACCATAATGATCTATACCTTTGGCATAAAACCACATTCCAATAATACTCATGTGATAGCATACATGCTTAACAACATTAATCCATATGTTATCTATTAAGTATAACATGTAAGAAACCAAAACAAACATCATATCATATCCAATTCACCAAGCACGTTATTCACTTAAGCACTTGTGAAACAATTCATGTATAAGGGATATGATACCATTACCCAAATTCCTCAGCGTGTCGCTCCCTGCAAAAACACGTGCAAAACCTTTATGTGCCCTCGATATCCCTCTCGTAGATATCGACGTCCCCGAGACAGTCTCCGCTCGAGTTCCATAGTTATCAAAGTCATGTGTATTACTACAACTAAGATAAACTACTTCCCCACCGTGGCCATCGATGGAGGGGTGTGTGCAAACCCGGCACGGCGATACATCGCGATCACGAATCCCATAATTCGTGAAGACGATGTATCGTCCCACCAAAGACTCAACAGACCGACGCCAGCTGGACTTAAAACCCAAGCACAAGTAATATATACTCATATGCTCAAAACAAGTAGGTAAACACTCTACTATCAAACTAGTCATGCAATTCATTCACAACTAGCAAAAACATCATAACCGAGAATCATATAAGCTCTCATAATCAAGTGTGCTTCACACACTTCAAAACTTCTTGGAGGCTCGACCTCCATGAATTCTACCCAAAATTCCGTAGGACTTAAAATTATAGTTCCTAGGATTCAAACTAACCCAAAGGTTAACTCCGTTGAGTTCAATCTAAGTTTTCCAAAAATAAGGGTATAGAAGCATGGGCTTCAATATCCCCCCTATGTCCATAACTATCGCCAATAATCATGTTCCCAAGTTCAATGAACTCACATAAACCCAACAAAACTCTTAACAATGCATCATAGAACAAATTGGTAAATTCGTGCATAAACTCAATTAAATCACTTTACCAATCATGCCTTCCAAAACTTGAATAAATTATGTAACATGTATTAATACACTCTACTATACATATATAACACATTATTCAAGCTTAACATCATACTCATTAAGATAAATCAACATTTGGGCAAAATTCCCTTCCAAGTATCTCCACCAAATCATGCTCAACATACATGATTAAATCACATAACAATGTTTAATATGCTACATTAAACATGAATAACAAGATAATCAAGCTTACCACCATGTTTAACAAGCCAACACATAATTGGGGCAAAACACCCTCCAAGCATCTCTACCAAATCAAGTGCTATACTCATGGATAATTCACATAACCAAGTTCATTAGACAATTTAGAACATCAATTTCACATACACATGGTCTCACATAGGCCAATCAAGCTCTAACAAAAATCTTGCAATCCTAGGGTTCATGCATTTCTAGAAGCCCTAACAATGGCTTCCATTGACCCACATAGCACACATGGTTGATTCCCTAGGGTCAATGGAGCCTAAAAAGAAGAGGAAGGAAGGTAGAACTTACAAAAATCTCAGCCCTAAAAATCAGAATTTTCGGATTGGGAAGTGGGTGTCTTCTCTTCAACTCCTCTTCAAATTTGTTGGTAGATTGGGGAAGAAGAAGACCTTGATGATGGACACCAAGTTTGGCCCCTTTGAAACCCTAGAAATTCACCTTCACACAAGCTCCTCCCAGGTCTCTTGAAGGCTTGAAGAAATCGCCCAAGGAAGAGCTGCAAACTGTTTGGTCGGGCAAGTGTAGAGAGGCGGTGAATTGGGTTTTATATGGGGATTAGTTGCTCTAATTAGGTCACTAATTACCCCCTAATCCCCTAATAGATGTTTAGGATTAGTGTTAGGCTAATTAGGTTAGTTTAGGATGTGTTTAGATTAGGTTTAAGTGGCCAAATTTCGGACAGAATGGATAAAGGGTCAAAATCCCAGAATTGGAAGCCCCTTGCGGTCGCATGGGGCATACATGATGCGACCGCATCATGTGATTTCCAGCAATTAGGGTTTTTCCGCTTTCTTGCTCGATCCCGGCCTCTCCCGCGTGCGTTCTCGAGTCCTTCCAAGCCAAAATTGGTCTACTATTCAACCTTAATATCCTCTAATCTATAACCAAAGGATTCAAGTCTCAAACCTCATCAAAATAGGGCCAAGAACTCAGGCAGAATTCGCCCGAACGACGACTGGAAAAGTGAAACTGAAAAGGGTTTTCGCTAGAATCCAACTAGCAACCAAACCGACGATGCAACCAACATCTAACCAATATCCAAGGCATGTTAATGATGTTTTGAATGCCTTCTAACAATTATCCATGTGTTAACCACATAAAATATCAACCCGAGATTCAACGCATCTCGCGAAAGAAGAATGCATACGTGCATCTCAAACGACGTCAACGATCATGCTATTGCCTCTAAACATATACGGGAGCTAAATGAACATGTTTATGATGGTTATCAATGTATGAATTCATGCATAGAACAATCAAGCAACATTTTAGGGTTTTACACGGGGCAAAACCGACACAAGACGTAACGACTTGCTATCTAAACGTCGAATGAAACCACAAACCGACGGGTAATAACCCATGATTGTAAACACTTATTAGGGCTACACAATAGGCCTGAATGCCTCTCAGATGATGCTCAACAGATAGGGGGAATAGGCTCCCGAAGGACGAGACGTTCGCCCGGCTCCACTTCAAACTACGCGATAAGGAGAATTGCTATTCTCGAGGCGTCAAAACTTCACGACACTTATGGAATACATCCAATTAGAAGTCTAACACATCTAAACATGTTATTTAATCATCATGTAAAGATCTGGGACCAAATCGAGGTCAGAAACACAAAACCCGTATAAACTCTCAATCGCGTCGCATTTCGACTATCGTCTGGTTACGACTTTTGACTTTAACAAGTCAACCACTAAATGACATCTCCTAAAAGTGTTTTAGTCTTATTGTGGTCTCTCATACACATTTAGACTCTCTCACAACCAAACAAGCGATCAACCGAAGAAGAGATGCGAGCATTGCACGCATTCAAGCTAACCGAATCGGATCTTACATCCTCTCCCTTAAAAGAATTCGTCCCGAATTCTAGATCAGATCTCAAACCAATGCTAGGTCATCACCTCAACATGGAATACCCAGACACCGCTACTTGTCTCACAATCCCGAGTAAACACTCGATGCTCAAAACCATAAACCTAGACTCAGTCTCCGAGTCTACCACCACAATAACCAAACCAGGTATATGAGGATCAAACTACCGTGATCCCAAACTCGGGTTTCAAAACCTCTTAATAGGCACAACCACATAAAACTCTTTAGATTGGAAATAATATGACTCATATTCGAGTCGCGAAAACACATATGAACAAGATAACCAATCTTGTACACAAACCCCAAAGTTTAAAAAGATAACAAGTTTAAGCATACCATAAACATTCGCCATCGAAACTATTTGTCCCGTGAGCACATCATCAATCAAGGAACACAAACTTTACTCTTGAAAGTCGAAAATCCATCTTAGTTCATCGTGAACTCGTACTTCTTATCCCCACTCGAACCACAAACCTAGACTCAGTCTCCGAGTCTACTATCTTACAAATCAACCAAGGAGGTAAAACCCAAACTACCAAAAATCCCACATTCACAAGTTCAAAAATTTTCAATAACCATAATACCAAGCACTTTAGGTTGAAAATATCGTGACTCATACTTGAGTCGCAAAGCACTCATAAATTCCATGACTAATTAATTAAGCATGTGAATTCCAAATATATCCTCTGAGCGTATTCAAAGACTTTATAAACATAAGTCTCCGAAACTATTTGCTTCTTTCGAGCTACAACATGAAATATAAATACAAGGATTCTAAATCATGAGAGGTAAAAATGGCCGATAGAGCAATGCACAATTTAAGGAAGAGTGTTCCACAACACACTTCTAACACAAGTAAGTTAACATTCAGGATCATGCAAGTCATGCTCGCAACTTCCAAATCATAGACAATGCATATAAAAGTATCATGTGAAAATTTATTCCATTTATTTTTTTTTTCTTCTGGTAAGAGGTTTAGTCAATTTCTAACCCGCTACTACCAATCCTAGTCCACCAACGAACCTCTTTGATCACCAATTTAGGTACCGGCTAAATTGATTTCAAAAGCTTCCGCAAGGATGCGAAGGGTTATGAGAAAAATCTTAAGCATCCTTTACTACGCCTCACATAATCATGCAACAAAGTTGTAATCATGGCATATCCATAAGGCATGAGAATCAAGATTTTATCATGCTATACTTTTAAACAAATTACATTGCTTACTAATGCATATAAGCATGTTCATACTCAAATACAACTATTTCTGTTAGACATATTTATTACTCTTATAAACCATGTCTTTTCTTTTTAACAAAATGCATTTACCATGCATACTCACATAAAAGCCATATGTTAATTCCCATCACAAATACAATACATGTGTTAATACTAGTCATGTTTATATTCTACATACAACATTTACATTTCACCCATAAATTAATCCTCAAGCGAATGCTAAGATTCCCATATTTAGCAATGCTACATGTATACACATATATCATGTAAACGGGATATGCAATTACCAAGTATCCTCATACTTTAACGCATACTTTATGTAATTCATGCAATTTATGCAACTCATATAATCCATATATTGTAACTCGATACCATGCATATTGGTTAACCAAACAACCATTACAACACAAGTGATTGCCAATTCAATCGCATAATCATAACACAAAACCAACAAAACATACTCATAAATTTCCATCGTGGTAATTCATAAGCAATGGAAGTTCTAACAATTACCAGGTCCGTATATCGAGTATACTCGCCTAATAATATTTTCATAGTAAACTCAAGGAAAAGAGTTAATATTTACTCTAGCACACAACCATCAAAACTCCGTAAAGTTTATCATTACCTTAACCAAAATCTTGTCTTCGAAAAACACACACGAAATACCTCGCGTGGTAACGACACTCTATTAGTCGCGATTTAACGGTATACTTACCTGTAATAACCGTAATCCATCTCAAAACACTTGTTGTTGTCGCCTGCAATTCAAGCGTATCCTACTCGCATAAAAATCACACAACAAAGTACAATTATTTTACTGCACATATCTCTATAGAGCATACAAATTTAACGCACCACTAGTATTTACCACTAGTAGCATTATCACATATTCAATATTCACATATGTATAACATCGCCATCCATATGGGCTTACATAACCGTATTACTTTCTCGCAATCGATCGTTTACCGACGAGTCAAAATTTCAACCAAAACAGAAACCAATCCCATACCGACATCCTCCTCAATAATAACCATAAATCGAGGAAACAAAAATAATTAATCCTCAACACACAATGCAATGTATGTATCAATGCGTATGAGATACCGATACAACGTGCACTCATAACAACGATAATAGCAACCATAATATCCGTAGTACGAATTACCTCCTATCCAAGGTAGGTCTCAAACTCCGAATGGCCAACCGCCACGCACGATACAACCTCAAACCCTAGCTCGTCTATAACCATTTCACTAAGGGTCACTAGACGCTTATTAGCGCCTTAGAGTCATTAATCCTCAATTTAAGGCAATCCATTCTAACGTGATCACCACCATCAACTAAACACTTGTCTATATTGTTTCAACACCTACACTCTGTCCCATTTCTCAAACGAAATTTATATAATAAATTATCTCCTTTTTCATCTATGATTTTAGGTAAAAGCATCACTCCGCTTATTAATCTACGGATTTGCCTATACAGCTTCAGAGGTACTAACTGCCTTCTAACCACATCATCAACCTTAATATTCCCTCGAGGTCCTCTCTCAGGTGCCTCCTTAATATTTAACTTTTTCATAAGTATAAAAACATGCCTCGAAACTGTAAGTCTTAACAAAATAAATTGCGCCTGCAACATCCCATCCTTAATCCTTAACCCTTTCACAATTTTATGGAGTCTTCCTAGTCTCATCTTCGGTACTCAAGTGTGCTACTCCAATGCATTAACTCCGTGATCTTCTACTCTCTAAATATTAATTCACAATATCATCATATTTGCCACCACCTCCTGGACTCTCATTCATGGACATATTACTAGTACCACTCTATACATTATCAACATTGGCACCTCTACTAGTGCTAACCTCTATTCTAGTTCAAACATCTT
>CM028384.1:14667597-14812519 GCA_013146195.2 Codonopsis lanceolata | reverse complement strand
GCCTGAAGATCACGGTGCCACCGAAGAGGAGCAGCCAAATGGATTAGGAAAGAGATGAAGGAAGGCCAAAAGGATCCTACGCCTGCACCAACCTTCACCTTCCCACCTCCAAACTTCACAAGCCCACCCATCTACTCAAACCAATCAATCGCCTCTCCACACCTACCCCTAAACCAAACGAAGGAGACTTCGTAAAACACTCAGACCCACCACCAGACTCTCCCGCCACTATCAACGGCAAATGAGCCTCCTATTCACCGCTAAAGAAAGGAGATCCGCTGTATCAAGCCCCACCGACACCCATCCCTCTCACCGACACCCATCCAACTACCTACCAACCCCTACCGCCACACCCAACCAACAACCCATTCCTCCCGAGTCATCTACTCGAGGAATTCACCACCCGAGGAGCCTCAAAGACCTGAGCCAGGAGGAGCCACCTGTAACCCCCACTCCTCCTCCTCCTTCACCCTTCAACTACTCACCCGACCCTTCTACCCCTTCCTCACCTCACCAATCAACCAACTTCCTCAACCACACCACAACCAACTCAAATCCCTCCCACAGCCCATAGACTCTGGCCGCCAAGTTCCTCTTGAACTTTCTTTAGTAGCGCAGCTATTCACCCCGACCAACAACCTCCTCAACCCTTCGCAAACCAAAATCCCTTTCTACCCCCGCCCCATCTTTCTCGGTTCTACCACCCCTTACCCGAATCGTTCCCATGTGACAATTTCGACACCGATATCGAGATTGATTCCTCCAACCCCTCCTCCTCCACCTCAAACCATATCTTCGATTCCTCCTCATCCGACTCCTCATCTTCCGACTCCTATCCTCCTCGACCCCAACAATCCTTCCACCTGTATTCCAAAGCCACTATTCACATTGGCCGCATCAACTCCCACTCTCACCGCCAATGATGAAATTTTGTCAAGGCCGACGCCATATACGAATCTGGCCAGCGAGCTTATCAGATCACTACCGCTACCGAAATAGCCACTGTCTTTAAAGCCAATGACCGACTCACCGCTTCTTCTACGACAATTTCAAGAGGATGTCTCGACTCGCTTTGGACGATACGACACCACTTCACGACGTCAAAATCAACGTTGAATCTCAAAGAGACGAATGTGTACGCACCGCTCCTCCCTCTTCTACAAGTCCATGCCATCACTCTCCATCTCTGGCAGCTGGCCGCCCTCTCCCCGTTTCTAGAGCTCAACAAAGATAGCTCAAGACTACGCTCACAATATCATGAATGCCCATCGTGATCCTCGATCCGGCCATCACGGAGGAGAAACAAATGAGATCAATCAGCGAATGCCGATGGAAGAGAACGATGTCTTCATGAAGAACTTCGACTACGCTCCTTCCACCGCAGACTCCTCGATGCGAGATGATGATGCGTACGCATCGTAGAATGGAAGAGCTAGAGCGAGAACGAAGGGAAAGGAAGCAGACAAAGGCAAAGGGAAAAGACCTTGGTAATTTTTGTATCTTTTCTTCCCTTTACCTTTGTATCTATCTTATATTTTGAAAACTCTGTAATATGTAAACATCTTGTTTATAATACAGAAGATTATTTGTTCTTCAAAATTGTCTTGTTTAAATTCTTGATTACTTTATATCTGCTTAGAATTTAAACACTCAGTTTAAATCCATATTTGAACTGTCTTTGCTCTTGATACTGCTATTCTATGATTTCCTTATTCTTGTATGCACTTAGATTAGTTCCTTACACTTGAGGTGCTCTTCTGTTTGATAGAGGCATGTCTTCTGCTACCTTATATAAATCTCTTAGACATGCTATTATCTATCACATAGTCGGTTATAGCCCTCATTTCTAGTAATGATGATCAGATATAAATAGGAGGAGATTGTTGATTCTTGTGTTAAATTTATATCTGTTCAGTACATTACATTAGTTTTATACTTCAGTGGCTAATCGGGTTGCGTATCGATTAACGTGGCAACTGTGTATAGAACTTTGCCTAGTATAGTTTTTATTAGGACTTTACAGGTTCAGCGGAAGACCTCCTTTCGGCTTCACCGGAAGACCTGCTCAAAGCTTACAATCGGCAGACCTGGTGTCCACCTGGTCCATCCTGACGTGTCCTTTCCTTCAACGATTTGTTAGATCAGTTTGAATTTGACTCATTACTATTTGAATTCAAACTGAGACATTCCCTGACATATCAAGCCCGCCAAGCGGCTTTCAGCGAGGAAGACTTTTCGCTCGAGGCGATGAAAGCGGGGAAAAGCGGTGTCTCCTACCGTAACAACTCTCAGATCTGACACCTAAATCGCCCACTTTTCGAAGATCTCAGAAATCATTCCCTGCTCTAGATATCTGTGAAGACGAATTTCCTGACTGACAGCCCCATGCATTTAATGCATTCATAAAAGAGCTGTTGAAGTCTTCGTCTTCTCCAACAGATCATTTTGACTGCACCTGCTATAAATACTGCCATTAAAGACTGAAGAAAAACAACACTGTACAGAATCGATCAAACACTTAAATATTGCTTTGAAACTCTATAACTCCAAGTCTTACAACTCAGTGCAGTCAAGAGATCCTCAACAGATCTAGAAGTCCTAGTCAACAACAAGAAGTTGCTCATCAACACCTATTGTTTTAACTTCTTGTTGTTTACATCCATTAACTATACTTTTGCACGAATTAAATATCTTGTATTTACAGATATTTAATTCCCTAGAACCCAAACACAAGTCAATATTTTGTACACGATCCATTAGGAATATTCTTTGTAATAAATCAAGTGGAAAACATAGTGCACTATTTAAATCCAAGGTTGACTGCCTTGGTGGTGGACGTAGCACTCTTTATAGTATGAACCATCCCAAAATACTTGTGTTATTTCTCCTTGTTTGTCGTTATTTGAACTGTTTAGTACTTTGATTATCTTTATCCATTTTACAGCAGAACTTAAGTAATTTGTAAAAGGTCTACCGGTAGTCCTTATCGGCAGACCTGGAACAACTACTTTGAAGGTTTTCCGCTACTTCAAACTTTTCAATAGATTGTAAGTACCCTTCAAAGAATTTACTAAAAAGTTTTAAGTGTGCAATAAGCTATTCAAACCCCCCCCCCTTCTAGCTTATTATTGTGCCCGTTGGGACCCACAGAAACAAATCATGTGTTTTGCGATGGGACAAGGTGAATCTTTTCACGAGGCTTGGGATAATTTTAAATCTTTATTAATAGCTTGTCCACACCACAATTTTTCTCAAGATGTGTTAATTATTCAATTTTATGTCTCACGGACAAGTAAGTGCAGTTTGGTGGTAAGACGCTTCACCCATACCTAATTGGTCGTGGGTTCGAGTCATCCAGGGGGTAAGTGGGGAACCACTATTGATCCTCTTTTAAAAAAAAAAAAGAAAAAAAAATTATGTCTCACTTTTTAATCATCTTAAAACCATGGTGGATAGTGCTACCGAAGCAAATGAGTTGTTTGAAATGTTAGGATCAAACTCTCAACAAAAGAGTGTGAGAGGAAGAGATGGAGTATTTACGAGCAATCAATAGAGATCGGCTTGGAATGAGCTCTGGTCGTTTAGGCAAAGATGTCTCGGTTTCGAGTTTTTGTGTATGCACAAAACTTCCTTCAAGGAGGCTTCCGCTTCCAACATTATACTAGGGTTGGAATCAGGACGGGACCCGTCCCGATTAGCCTTATCCTGATCTCATCCCGATAGAATTCGGAATTTCAATTTCCTTCCCGAACCCGTTCCCGTTAAGTGTCGGGATCTCGACAGTTCGGTAGATAAAAATCTCGTAATCCCGACTATATTATTTATTAACAATATCTCTGACACTAAAATATTTTTAGAATATCTTCATCGTGATTATGATTTCAGACTGTATATTTACAAAATATACTTGAATATTTACTTAATGATGGATATTGATGAATCTGGCATTATGAACAAAATGCACCCCTCACTCGTAGTAGAAGAGTTGCACTAAATGCAGAAACTTGATAGACAAAAAAATCATAACATTGTGAAAATAAATTTAACAAATATCATTAAATAATTTTAGCAAAAATAAAATAGACATTATTTGAAAGATAGTCTCTTGGTTTGTCAATAATATACACTCAAAAAAAAATTAAAAAAATTTTAAAAAAAATTAGTTGGGACAGGTCGGGAATCTCGACGAAATTGATATATTTTCAGAATCTCGTCCCAAAATAAATCGGGATCGAGATTATGTCGGGTCGGACGTCGATACGAGTCAGGAAATCAGGACTTTTGCCAGCCCTACATTATACCGTACCTCAAGGGTTTATGCATCATCCTACACAAATTGTAGAACAATTTATATTAACATAAAATAAATAAATCTTCCTAAGTCAGTGCTTCCATCCTTTTGTGTGACCATCCTCCATGTATGGCTCCAGAAATCCAATGAACTGCAAGATAAACAAGTTCTAATATAGACTGGAATCTTGAGGTGGCATACACGAGTAAGATAAAAGGTGAAGGCTAACCACACCCCAAAACCTACTCTTTAGGGCTGCTGATTGGATAGGTTGGGTCGAAACGGGTCGTGGCCTGTTATACTCGAAATAAAACAGTTCGCGACGGATAACGGGCCAGCCCATTTCGACTTGCATTTTCTATTTTAAAAAAACCTATATTTATATAGCAAAAAAATAACTGGTCGAAATGGGTAACGGGTCGACTCACTTTAACCCGACCCAAATCGACCTGTTAATTTTTTTTGGTTGACATGGGTAACCCATTTCGACCCAAAAAATTAACGGGTTGGATGGGTTAGCAAATTTTGAGTTGTAATTGTCAGGCCTACTACTTTACACCTCATTTTTTTGCATTTAAGTGTTATACATTGTATTGTGCATTGTAAAAAATGGGGTGTAGAGAGTGGGTTTTAAGGTGTGGTAAGCCCCACCCAAAAGAAGGCACACATGGTGAAAAAACATTTACTTATTTGAATTTCTTTTTAGGGTTTATTGCTTTTTAGTTAGGAATATGTAAAATTATTGGAAAATAATCAGGCCAAAATAAAGAATAGTTAACCTAAATTAGGGCTTATCATATTCGAATTATGTATTTCCAACATGTCCTCTAACCACATATCAATTTATTTATGAACCCCCTGCAGTTAATAAGGTAAAAATCCTTGATCAAATCCCATTCTCTCCATGGAATTGCGGAGTGCTCCATAATTAAGCATTTTCATTACCCTTTCACCACACTACCATTAGAACATGCTTCAAATCTTGTATCCCAACCTCCGTTACATTTTCTATCTCGTTGAATCTTAGCTTATTTTACCCGATTTTTTTTTATAAAGACACGAGTAGAACTAAGATTGTATGACCAGGTTGGGAAATCATGTGCCATTAGAACATAATCAAGAATCCTTTAATTTTATTTATGGGTTTTATACCACCAAGGCAGTCCCTTCGTTTCTTAAGAAGGATTCATCTTTCCTTTTCATGTCATCCTAATAAAGTGTCTACTTTCTAATCTTTTATGTGATTCTCACTTTAATTTATAGTACCTCAATCTCACTTGTGTATCCTTCAAAAAAAAAAAAAAAAACACTATGATAATAGTAATATATGTAGATGTATGATATTATCATGTCACGTGTTCTTATCTTGTGAAATATATTTGATGCATTAGTTGATGGCTCTTTCGGTTTAACAACTCATATTTAGTATCTTGATTAGTCATTTAATTCAAGCTAGCGCATTGCTACTTATTGATGGAATTATGTTTTATGGAGTGTGAGAATTGTTAGATAGCATGTGAGTGTGATACCCTCAATCTCAAATTGGGTAAATGGACTTAAATGTGCTTTATATGGTGACCACACTACTACTACATCATCTATTAACTTTTAGGTCTGCTTGTGGTAGGCCTGGTAACCCAAGGTTTTACATGCTTAATGGGTCAGTGCGTTGGTTACACGGAGCGGACGAGGGTCTCGGGCTCTGATCGTTACAAATGGTATCAGTCGGTCCTGACCAGAAATGTGGGAACAAAGTATTGTGGGCCAAAGTGCTACACCGAGAGAGATGTGAGCCACCTCTTGAATCGAGCATCACCCTGGGTATGGTTCGACCTTGACGAGGACGTCAAGGATTTAAATGGGGACGATTGTAATTAGGGATGGCGGCCCGGCCATGAGCCCATACATGCCCGGGTTGTGCCGTGCCCATGGGCTGATACATAGTGCTGGGCTTTAGAGATGTTAGATGTCCGCGGGCTCGGGCACACCCGGGCCTTCAAGTTCTAATGCCCATCTAAGCCCGGCCCGGCCCATCATCACATTATGTTTTAAAATTATAAATATATTATAATTAATTAATTATACCATGACAGTAACAAAAAAGAACCTTTGTTACTGCTACCTGCCTATCTTCGTTAATTATATTATTATATAGTGACTAGTCAATTATAATATTATATTATTATATAGTGATTAAGTGATATACCAAATTACCAATACAAATAGCCAAAACTCAAACAAAAGGCAAAGTAAAACTTTGAAACCCTAAAACAGTAAAACCTAAAACAAATCGACTGCTACCTGCCTTCCTTCATTCCTTCGATAGTTCTACCTGCCTACGTTCGTTCCTTCGGCTCTATTAATCTATTATATAATTACATAATACATAATGTAATTTTTATATATAGTCACATTTTGGATTTGGAGGAACTAGGTGAGTAGGTATCATGGTTCAGGTTCAGCTGCCAATACTTTTAAAATTATGTGTAATTTAAAAAACATGAAAATCAATCGGAGAGCCCATCTAAGCCCGTGCCCGCCCGTGCCCGTTCAATGCCCGTTCACTGATGCCCGTGGGCTTGTCTACGGTACTGGGCTTTTTAAAATGATGCCCGCTGCCATATGGGCCTATACTGAGCATTACCAATGCCCGCGGGCTTAGGGCCCGTGCACACCCCTAATTGTAATACCCCCAATCTCATATCGGGTAAATGTTGGATTTGAATGTGCTTTATATGGTGACCACACATTACTACTAGGTACCAACATCATCCATAGACATTTGGATCGACTTATAGTAGACTGGTGACCCACGGTGCTGCGTGATTAGTGTGTCAGTACGTGGGTTACACATAGCGGATTGGACTCTCGGGTTAGGGTCATTACAGTGAGTCAATTCATACCTTCATTATGTATGCTTATAATCTTGAGTTGATCTCTATGATGATAATGCTTGTAAGATCTCAATTGAGTGTCGCTTTTATTTCGTCTTGTCCTCAAGCTTCTCAATCATCCATCATGTATAATTTTGCCCAAAGAATTGCTCGTTATTTATTTGAGAGTTGTTGGCCATTATTGGAGCTTTAATTTGGGAGATATTTTGGAGATTCAAGGCAGCATGTAGAAGAATTGAAGAGATAAGAGTCATTCTGTCAACTTCCATTCCAAGGTAAAATTCCCTAACGGAAGCTAACCTATGCTAGCCCGGACTAAATTGCAAAGCCTTGGAAGATAGGGGGCTTCGGCTCGCTTTATGAAAGAAGAAAGGGCACGAGAGCAGCTTCAGGAAGCTGCTGTTGCAAATTGCCGAAAAGCCCTTCATTAATGTTTTGTTGCTCCCACAAGCTGCCACATCCCCTCTTTACTTGGCTGATGACCTGCGCTTCGTGAAATGGAGCTCCAAATCCAGCCCAATTTCGCTCCAGTCCGTTCCGCTTCCTGCACGTTCCCCTCACACAGCCGGACCAATTTTGCGGTGGAGGATCCGCGTATTTCCTTAAGCGGGTAACCCATTGACCACCGCACCCGAATTCCTCATTTTTAATAGACCTTTGATCGATTTTTGATAGACCTTTGATCGACCCAAATGTTTAGTTAATCGACATAAATCTCACTATATTAATTTTGAGAGCAAAAAGGATATTATAAATAATTTATCACAAAAGAGACTACCTGATAATTTTTTGAGAGTTATGTTAAGTTTGGTATTTTGTATGTTTGAAAAGATTATAAATAAAAGTACCTCTAGAATCAATTTAGAAAAGAAGAGATTAGATTTAGCACAACAGTGACGGTTGGGAGGAGAAACATAGCAACTCCATTTTGTGGTTTTTCCTTCTTGAACTTAAATTTTGTCAAGGAATGCTACGGGATTTTCATCCAAATCTCCATTAAAGTATTGTATCTCAAACTCTTTGTTTTTAATATCATTATGGAATAGTTTCTTGGAGTATTTATGTGTCATTTCTCGTACATTATGAACTAAATATTTATAGCTAGGATTGTGATGAAAAGAATGCTCTAATATTTTTTTATCCCTCTCAAAATTGATATAATTTATGCTAGGGTTATAATTTTGTTTTTCTAAAAGCTTCTAATTGCTTGGCTGATAATTAGATTATTTTGAAAATGTTTTGAATCTGCGAGAGCTACGTTGATATGTTGGACCTAGCAAATTAGTTATTGGTATTTTATAGCATCAAGATATAGCACAATTCACCGATAGCCCTTGTGAGAATATGCATTGACACGCAGTTTTCGCACTCTATGTATAAGAAGCGAGAGCCCGTACATAGGCAGAGCCGGCCCTGAGGGTGGTCCGGAAGGGCGACCGCCCTGGGCCCCCAATTTTGAGGGGCCCAAACTTATAATACAGTCATATATATATATATATATATATAAATATTCTGTCACTTTAATTTCATATGTGATTTAGTGACCCATTGGATAAAGTGATTTGACTTGGTTGAGAGGTCATGGGTTCAACTCTTTGAAAGTTATGTAAAATTTATTTTATTTTGAATAATATAATTTTTTGGTCCCTGAACTATATCAATACTATGCGTTTGGTCCCTGTATTTTTTTTGTAATGTGTTTGGTCCTTAAAGTAGGTTTTTGGTAAGAGATTGCCCCCTGACGGAGTTACGTCGATTTTTGATATATTTTTTTCAAAACCCAATTTTACCCTTAGTAATGTTAGTGGTTTAAAATAAGAAAATAAAAAATGAAAAAAGAAAAAAAGAAAAAGGGACAACATACTTTGCGACACAGTAATTGCTTCCCTATCGACGCTTTCGCATCCAAATGGAGTCAACATTATCAACAACATCGACGACGATTTCCGCCATTTCGAAAACCTTAAACTCCAACTCCACTACCTTTTTAATCTCTCACCTCCACCGCCATTATTCGACTACCCGCTCTTCTCAATCCATCATCCGCAGATCAACTCGCTTTTCTTCGACTCGGGCGTACATTGACCGATGGATTTCACAGTAGAGCAATTTCAATTCCGCGCCGTCTTCGATTAGGGGTTGGCTCGCCGGTACCGGTTCATCCGGTTTGGTGTCGTCTCGGGTGCTTTTCGAGCTCTGGCGCTTCGTTTGCGTCGTGGTGGTGGTGGTGGTGGAATTTGGCGGTGTGGAGCGGCGTGATTTCGAGCGGTGATGGTAGCGGCGGATGGATGGGGAGGTGAGGGTCAATGCGGTTCGGGGAGGCGATGATATTTCGCTTTATCATCGGATGTGATCATTCTTGATGTTGGAGTAAGGATTTTCTCCTTTTTTCTTGACCCCACAGGAACCAAAACGTGACCAAGAAGCACAGGGTCCTTGCTCGTTCTGTCTTCCACGAGCAGTATCAAACTGTCTTCCAACGGCTCGCCGGCGAATCGAGGTCTTCGTGCCGATAAATCGACGACGTATGATGGTTCATGGAGCCTCGCCTAGTTAAATCTTGATTGAAAACCTAGTTCGCATCGCATTGGCTCAACCGGATCGCAGGGATCCTGTCCGTTTCTCCGGCGACAAATCGTCCAGGAATTACCCACAGGCGAGTATTATTTGTTAGGTCATTTCATGACCGAAGACTCTCCACACCTCCACCTCTCGGCCTGCATCTTCCTCACCTCCGGCGGATACTCTGCATCATCGGTGGCGGCCCGTCCTGATGGTGATGCTCCATCTGCACAGTCATAGCCGGGGGGGACTCCTCAATGGTAACAATAGGCGGCGACTGCAGTCCCTCTGTGACAACCTCCGTCGGAACCGAAACCTCCAAAACGCGACCCTCCTCCACCACAATCACATGCGATTTCCTCATCTCCGGTGGTGGGACCTCCTTTTCAGGCGGGGGAGCGTCATTCTTTTTCTCCTGATCGTAGACAACAAGCCTCATCATAGTAATAAATTCTCAAGGGATCAGTCAACAAAAGTAAATCGGTAAAAAGGGGATGTTGGTCAAACAAGGGAAAAGGGTAAAATTGGGTTTTCAAAAAAAACATAACGGTAAAAGTGACGGTAACCGCGTCAGGGGGTAATCTCTTATTAAAAACCTACTTTAAGGACCAAACACATTACAAAAAAAATACAGGGACCAAACGCATAGTATTGGTATAATTCAGGGACCAAAAATTTTTTTATCCTTTTATTTTTGAGTTGTGAATTATCAAGTATTATATACTCCCTTGCTCCGTTCCGATTGAGTAAAGAGTTCCCGTTTGAAAGTCAATTTTTTTTAAAAAAATGACATTTTTAATAGCTCATTAATAATAAAATGGCACGCCTAACCAACAAAAAACTTAATTATCTTAGAATATGGATTAATGGATTATAATAATCGAATAATCAACAAAATAAAAACCAAATGAACATGTAACGAATGAGCCAAAAAAATGAGAGAAGGTGATATAATTTGATGATATAGTTGAGAAAGATCTTAGAAGAGTGAATAAATTTGAAATTTCTTATAAATATGCTTTATAGACATTTTGTATATTTTAATATATAAGAAAATTACCAAATCAAGATAGAAAATAACTAGTGTACCGGAATATGTAAACGAAGTAATTTTAAATAATTACTTTCATATACTTATATATTAGTATGCCCGTAGATGTTATACCAATTGAATACTTTGAACGATGAAAAATTGAAAATTTATTTATTTCAAAATTTTATTTTTTATATCTATAGGGGCCCATTTTATCATTTTTGCCCTTAGCCCTTAAAAGTTCAGGAACGGCCCTGTACATAGGTGGATAAATTAGGTTCTTATAAGGTGTGAGAGATCGTAGTGACTACAATAATGTTCTCGGCTATCCTTAATGAATCATAGGCAATTAAAGAGAGTGAATTAATTGTGCACGTAGATAAATATAGTGATATTACAATCCTAGCCTCGTCTCCCTTGAAAAAACTCTTCATTACTTGTGCGTAGTTGGTAATTTTTATTTCTTGCTTACATTTAATTGTCTTAGTTATAGTAACATCGCTCAAAATCTATTGTTAGATAAAGCCATTAAATCCCTAATTGTAGTACTTATGAAAGAGGTGGTCTCCTGTAAGACGGTCTTACGAATCCTTATCCGTAAGACGGAGCTCCATTTAAAAATTCGCGGGTCATAATAAATAAATAATATGTTATAAAAGTTCACAAAACGCAGCTAACTGAGGTGGTTCACGGAAAATGCTTCAGGTTTAGTTCACAGCATGCCTTGGTCTGCGGTTCGAAACTCCTTCACACTATTATTTAGTTTTATTGCCAGAAATATGTTGTTTTGCTCCGGTGCCCCTGCATTTTCAAGGTTTGCCACCGTAATTCTTATGTTTTCCCGCCTTACATTTTAAACCTTTGTCAGCCCCGTTAGTATCAATTGCCTTGAGATACTTAACGGATCTTAATAGACTTTAACAAAATGCTAAGTGACAAGTTTAAAGCCAAACGTGACACATTGAAAAGACAAAAGTGATATATTTTAAGGTTGAAAGTGACACTATAAAGGGTAATTTATTATAATTCTTATTAAAATACAAAATAATACTCTTAATACTAAAAAGTGACATTTTTTATACTAAAAATTGACAAATTTAATACTAAAAAGTGACACTTTTAATATTAAAAAAATGAGAGAGTCATGGTGAAGAGGAATCAAAGAATTAAGAGTGTCACTTTTTAGTATTAAATGTGTCACTTTTTAGTATTACAAGTGTCACTTTTTAATATTAAGAGTGTCACTTTTTAGTAGTAAATTTGTCACTTTTTAGTATTAAGAGTGTCACTTTTTAGTATTAAGAGTGTCACTTTTTAGTATTAAATTTGTCACTTTTTAGTATTAAGAGTGTCACTTTTTAGTATTAAGAGTGTCACTTTTTAGTATTAAGAGTGTCACTTTTTAGTAATAAGAGTGTCACTTTTTAGTAATAAGAGTGTCACTTTTTAGTATTAAGAGTGTCACTTTTTAGTATTAAGATGATCACTTTTTAGTATTATAAGAGTGTCACTTTTTAGTATTAAGAGTATCACTTTTTAGTATTAAATGTGTCACCATTTAGTATTAAAAGTGTCAGTTTTTAGTATTAAGAGTGTCACTTTTTAGTATTAAGAGTGTCACTTTTTAGTATTAAGAGTAAGTCAAAACGGATGGCGGACCAACCCGCGGAAGCCAATTGGCGGGCGGGCGGACCAACCCGAAAATTTGGCGGACTAAAAACAATGACCCAACCCAACCCACCTTGGGTTGCGGGCGGGCGGACCAACCCACCATTTAAATTTTTTGGAAAAAGTCATTCAAGACCGGGTGAAGGAGAAGCAAAAAGTGACAGCATCTACTGAGCTATCATTTGTTCCCGAGGACATACCTTATGATGCAGAGCTTGAGATTTCAGGATCGTCAAGTTTCATTGAAGAAGCATGGGAGTCCAACTTGGAGGCTGGAGCAGGTGATGAGGTGAATGGTCTTCTTGGGCAGTACAAGGTGAACAGTGAGGTAGAGATTGTGACTGGGCACATTTGGTCGATTCAGATCCAAGTAGCAAGAAGCAAGGTGAATTAAAAGATAGAGTTAAGCATATATATATATATATATATATGTATGTATATATATATATATGTATGTATATATATATATATATATGTATATATATATATATATATATATATATATATGTATGTATATATATATATGTATGTATATTATAGTAGGTAAAAATAGCGACCAAGGCGGACCAACCCGCCCGCCCGCCCGCCTAACCGCGACCGTTTGGGTCTAACCCAAAAAAAGCCGCCTTTTGGCGGGGTCATGTTTTAAACCCAACCCACCTTTTTAATATGGCGGGGCGGACCAACCCAACGGGTTTGACCCATTTTGACGGCTCTAATTAAGAGTGTCACTTTTTAGTAATAAGAGTGTCACTATTTATTAATAAGAGTGTCACTTTTTAGTATTAAGAATGTCACTTTTTACTATTAAGAGGATCACTTTTTAGTATTATAAGAGTGTCACTTTTTAGCTTTAATTGTGTCACTTTTTAGTATTAAATGTGTCACCTTTTATTATTAATAGTGTTATTTTATATTTTAATAAGAATTATAATAAATTTTTATTTATAGTGTCATATTTAATATTAAATGTGTCACTTTTTAGAATTAAGAATGTCACTTTTTAGCTTTAAGAGTGTCATTTTTTAGTATTATAAGAGTGTCACTTTTTAGTATTAAGATTTAAGAGTGTTACTTTTTAGTATTATAAGAGTGTCACTTTTTAGTATTAAGAATGTCACTTTTTAGTATTAAAAGTGTCACTTTTTAGTATTAAATGTGTCATTTTTTAGTATTAAAAATGTTACTTTGTATTTTAATAAAAATTATAATAAATTTTCATTTATAGTGTCACTTTTAACATTAAAATGTGTCATTATAATAAATTTTCATTTATAAGTCCGTTAGAATATGTCAAGTATCTCAAATCAATTGATGCTAATAGATGGCTAACGTAGCTGACAAAGGATTAAACTGCAAAACATGAGAATTCGGTGACAAACATTGAAAGTGGAGGGGCATCATAGCAAATAGAGGAAATGAGCATAAAAACATAATTCAGTCGCTGGGGAGTTTCAAACTCGTGACTAACTTGGACGAAGCCTTTAAATTTTAATACGGACCAACTCGGCTGGCCCATTTTCCTGACTATCAATAACAGCTTTACTTATTAAACCGTAAATTTCTAAATGGGGCTCCGTCTTACGGATCCTAGATCCGTAAGACCGTCCTACACAAGTCTTTGCCCTTATGAAAATATACATCGAAATTGTATGTGTGGGATCGATAGTTGTGTTTACACACTACATTACTTGTGGATGACTGGGTACTTTTGTCCATTGCACTTTTCATCAGTAATATTGTTAGGCAAATACTTGTGTAAGACGGCCTTACGGATATTTTTTATAAGACGGATCTTCTTTATCTGACTCACCATGTATTGGTGGATTGAGCTGTAAAAGAGTGGAGCTCCGTCTTACGAATTAAGATCCGTAAAACGGTTTTACAGGATACCTACTCATATTGCTAAGGTTTGTACATGCTTATACACTTTCTAGGTTATCTATTATAGGAAACCAAGAGACCATCGATCTCGATCTCAATCAAATCTCCTATAATTATTCTCTTACAATTATGCTATCAATATAATCACTCTTATAATGATGCTATCAATAAATACATAATATCTAACAATAAGTAACCATATATTTCATACACAGTCGGCCTATCCTTGTAATGCATAAGCACATATTCGGCAGTACCAAGGGATTAAAAAAAAATTTATCATTGTTTTGTTCTTCAACACCTTGAGAAATGCACAATGTAGATCTCAGGGTGTTATAGAGTGGTATTAGAGCTTAAGAATTTGATTATGGGGAAAGATGAGAACTTTTATCTTAGAGAGCATATTTGACTTTGAATTCAGTGACTAAATCCCTAATTGGAGGGGAGAATGTAACACCAAATCTTTTATCTAATCAGTTGCCATTAACAATTTATAATGGTAAAAACTTGTATAAGATGGTCTTAAGGATATTTTACGTAAGACGGATCTTCTTTATCCGACCCACCACGTATTGATGGGTTTAACTGTAAACAAATTAAAATCTGTAAGACGCTTTTACAGGAAACCTACTCATTTATAATTACCTTGGTTCCATCGAGAGACCACCGTGCACCATAACCATCACGAACCCGGATCTCAAAGACGGCGCCATGTGGGGGAACAACGTACGTGTTCAGCCAGCAACAATGGGCTATTATATGATTAATAACATCCGTGGCATGCATGTTCTTATCGGAGTCTGTATAGCCAAAAAAAATTATCAATCAGGAAAGCTGTGATTAGGTCTAACAATTACAATTCATTACCCATTAATATACACAATCCACTAATTACCTAAGGAATTTTTCTCTGGCATGGATAGTGTGTTCTATGGGCTGCCAATGAATTCAGAATAAATGATATTCATGAATTCTTCTGGAGACGAGGACTGCAGAATAGAGGACATGTCCATCTTGACTTGAAAGTCGTGCCCGATTAGATGGAATTGGAATTTTTATATTCCCAATCTGCTAACATTTTTACCCATTTCAATCCAAAAAAAAAATATTTAACAAGTCGGATCGGGTTTAAATGGGTCGTTTCATTACCCGTTTCGCCTCATGTCTTTTTATAATATAAATTTGCATGGAAAAAGTCAGTTTAAGACATGTCGACCCATTTTAACCCATTATCAATTGCAACCTATTTGGTATTTGAGTTCTACCGGCTTTTCACCTGTTACCCGTTTCAACCCAACTCGCCAAATTGACAGACAGATCTAGCTTTGATATTAAATAGTTTGGAGTACAAATTTAATGTCATACACAATGCCTTGCATCTAAGATTGTGTTTAAATGTCAAGAAAGTGTGTAAAGGAAAGAAAACAATTTTCCTCATTTGTTCATTGGTTGTGTGTTTGGATGACGTAAAAAATATTTTTAACCACTAAAAAAAACTTTCGTGCTGGAAAAACTTTCCCGCATATTGTGTCATGCATTTTTGGTAGTATTTTGCATGGCAAGAAAGTTGCTAGCTAAACAACTTTCCAATTATTTACTTTTCCTTTACTATACAATTTACATTACCATATCTTTCACAACTATTTCCCCGCACATTCAACCAGAAAAGGTTTTCAAGATCAAATATTCAAAAACAATATAGTGCAATGATTAACATTAATGCTCATAAAACTGAAAAAAGAATACTACCTCTATTCCAAACAGAAAGTCTCGTTTAAAAGTCAAAAATTTTTTAAAAAATAACACTTTTAGTAATCCATTTGATGTGGGACAAGATTGGAACAGTTTATTCTTAAGTTTGATTATTTTTACTATTGTTATAAATTTCAAATTTGTAATCAATAGGGTAGTTTTTTTTTTATTTATTTAGAAGTAGATTTAGATCTCTAATTAATGAATTTAAAGTCCTAGTTGGTTACTAGATAAGTTAGGACAGTTTTTTGGAAGTTATAACCTCCTTTCCAACCTTTACGAACCTTACAAATACAGGTTTGATGTCAATTCCGAATTGTTCAGAGAAAATTGAATAAAATTAGGGTTTAATCATTTTTTTCCGATAGATTCCAGTTATTCGTTCCTAGTGGATTCTATGATTAATAATGTTTGATTTGTTCAACCTTAATTTAAAGAGTTTTCTCGTAGTAAGAGTCATTAATTAATCCTCCAGGTTTAATCCAAAACATTTTCTTGTATCACCATTAGTTGACACTTTTATGAATTAATTTCTGAAAATTGATTCTTTAAATGAAATATCACAAAATGAAATAGTTGACTATTTGCCCGAAACGGATGGAGTATATATTACTACCATACAAAACGATATTTATACCTCTACTCTAAATTCTAATACCTTTCTTTCTTCCAAATCGTTTTCTTTTGAGAACCGGATACTTGTATACCAAGAATGGTTACAAAAAATTAACCAGCATTTGAATCTTGAAGTTGTGAAAACGATGTATTACAATGAATTGAAACGAATGATAAAGAGATTGGCTCAACCCTAGAACCTTGGATTACAACCTTGACTCGCTATCACAATTAACTAGGAACCACATCACGGAACGCTAAAAACATGGAGCTCAACACTCTGTTCAAAGGTTGAGAACTCTAATGCAATAAATTATGTCAAAAACTCACAACTATGTGAAAAGAGTATAAACTCAATTATATCGATCAACGTTCTTATTTACAATGGTAAAATAATGCCTATATATAAGTTGCAACACATAAAAGTACAGTAGGTATCGTATAAGATCATCTTAAGGATTATAGAGCCCTGAATGTGAAGGAAAATAGATTTGGGTATGGCTCGAATATGAGCAACCCATTTGCAGAAACCATGGGCTACCTAGGTGGATGGAGGGTCAAATTGAGATGAAGTGGGCCAGAAGGCAGAAAATGGGGCAAACCAAACCCGGATCCATGAAGAAACTCGCTGGTCATCCAAATGAAGGAGGGGTGACGTGGCACGCTCATAGTGTGCCACCGCATTAATGAATTATTTCAAGAATTGCTCCGGTGCCCTTTTACTTTAAGAACTTGGCTCCCGAAGTTCTTTCTCGCAAACTTTGCATTTCAGTCATAAATCAACTAAAAACTTTAATCAACTTCATTTATTATACAAAATGACACCTTGTGGTCAAAAGTGACATTTTTAATACTAACTATGACGCTTTTTAAGGTTAAAAGTGATACTTTCGAGGAAAAAAGTGATAATTTTTACTCCCACCATCCTCAAATTATTGTCATGCTTTCCTTTTTCGTCTGTCTCAAAATAATTGTCTTGTTTGAAACTTTCTTTTTTAAGACAACACTTTTACCATTTTACTCTTACTTTTTCATCATACTTTAATTATGGACCACATACACATGAACTTTAAAGTAAACTATACATCAAACTAATATTAATAATCCAGTCAAATGTGTTTTCTAAAACCGTGCGTCAAATCCACCAAGACGATAATTTAGGGGCAGATGGAGTATTAAATTTGCAAAGTAACACTTCTTGGCAAGGTTTTAAAAATCGTTAGGTAGTCGCTAGGCGACACACTAGCGTCTAGCTCCTAGGGGGCTAGTCGGGACGTAATCAGGGCCTAGAATTAAGGCATAATTACCATTTTTTTAATAATTTACATTAAAAATCTAACACATTGACTACAAATTTAATTTTTTTTTATATATTTTTCATTTTATCAAACACTTGTCTATATTTGTAAAATGAACAGAAATATACAAACCTACCACTAATCACAATTCCCAACAACCCCAAAGCAATAAACCAGCCAAGTTTAGAACTTAAAGAAAAATATATTACTCAACCTACCTACTTCCTCTACAATTCACAGTCTAACTTATCCTCCCTAGTCCCTCCTCATTCTAAATTCCGAGTCCAGAGACAACCTCTTTCTTTTTCATCTTTTTTTTTCTTGTTTCTTCTCTCTATCTGGCAGACCGGCAACTCATTTTTCTTTCTTTCTTTTTTTTCTTCTCTCTCTCTCCGACAGACCGACTCTCCTCATTTTTTCATCCTCCTAGATCTAACCCTTTAATCTATCCCCTCTCTCAGCCCACCGAACATCCACAAAATCAAACTCATTTTCTTTCTACCTCCCTCTCTTCCTCACCATTACCACTCCCCCTTCCTTCTCTAGTTCGCCCCCCTTCCTTCTCCGGTCACCTCACGCCACAAAATCAAAGTCACAAAAATAAATTAAGGTCGACGGGGTTTGGTGTAGGCACTGACTTTGCCGATTAGGAGGCGACTAAGAAAGTCGCAGCTGTGGAGAGGCACCTAGCGCCTAAGCGGAGCTAGGCGGGGAGTTTTAGAACACTGCTTCTTGGGCAAAAAAAAAAAAGACATTTATGTCAAAAAGTGACACTTTTAATGACAAAAAGTGATACTTTTAATGCAAAAAAGAAACATTTTTAAAGCTAAATGTGATGGTTTTCATTTATAGTACAAGTGACACTTTGTGGTCAAAAGTAACACTTTTAATGACAAAAGTGACATTTTTTAAGGTCAAAAATACACTTAAGGGAAAAAGTTATAAATTGTCATGAAAGATGCAAAGTGACACTTCTAAGACCAAAAGTGATACCTTTAAGGCTAAAAATAACATTGGATCATTTATAATCAATGTTACACATTGCGGGCCTAAAGTGACATTTTTAATACTAAAAAGAAATATTTTCAAGGTCAAAAGTGACACTTTTAAGACCAAAAATGATAATATTCATTTATAAATCTGAGGAGTGACGCTATAATTTTCAAAAGCTAACGAGTAGCACTGCAATTTTCGAATCTCTGATCATTTAACATGGATAGCTCCATTTACGGATTGAGTTATGTTAGACCGTCTTACATAAGGTTTTTGTCATAAAAATAAGCCCTAACCTTTTCAAACTAGGAAATTAATTAGAAATCAAAAAGGAATAGAAATCCCCATTTAAAGCAACTAGTTAAAATCTTTCAAACTAAGGAAAGTAAACCCCAACTTTCCAAAAACAAAACTCCTAAAACATCGGCTTTAAAATGTCTAGGGTAATTAATAAATCAACAAGGAAAAGAAAAACTACCAAAAATATACAAATATACAAATATCCTAAAAATCTTGGTTTTGGAATCCATGTGTGCTAAAACTTGTGTTTTAGAATCTTATTTAGCTCTTTTGCTACCACCAAACTCACCCCTAGGTTTCTAAACATGGCCTTTGAACCCCTCCACTTGTAAAACACAATTCTTGGACCTCAAGATCACATCACAACATCACATACATAGAAAGAAAGATGACATTCTAGTGCACCTTGATAAAAAAAACAAACAAAACTTAAGAAATACCATCTTACGCGTATTGTCTGTAAGACGGATCCCGCTAACCCGACTTACTGGATATTAGTGGGCTGATCTGTGACAGAGATGGCTCCGTCTTACGAATTCGAATCCGTAAGACTGACCCAACCCACTGCGGACTGAAATGTGACAAAGGATTCATAAGACGATCAAACAGAAAACCTAATCTAAAAGATATATATACAACAAAAAGTATCAATTGTCTTCATCTCCTAGATGTATGAGAATATAGCACCAAAAATAAATTATGAAATATAATGATAAATCCAATACACATCTGAAGTACCCAATGGATATCACTTTTGGTCCTAAAAAAAATAGTCTCATTTCTCTTTGTTTTGTCCCAAAAAAAATAGTCTCGTTTCTTAAAAGAAAATATTTGTAGTACAATTCAAACATGCAAAGCTATTTTTTTTTATTTCCCAAGGTATGCCAATGCCTGAAGGTTCAAGTCTCAAGACTAGTACCCAAGCTGGGTAGTATCACACGGGCTTTAAAGCTCTCCCTAACACGTTTTAACACAATTGTATTTCCATGACTTGAACCCGAGAGATGGTTAAGCTAGAAGATCCCTTTACCATATGATCTATACACTTGGTGGTAGAAACATGCAACAACTATAACCTTAAAAAGTTTGACTTGCCAAAGAGATTTTTTTGAGGGGCGGAGGGAGTAGTAAGAAAATGCTACGACGCAATCATGGGAAGTTATGAGTTATCTGTATATACATCACATTTTATAAGTTTGTTTTGTAGTACTTGTTTTAAATGGTCAAGAGTAAGTCTTATGTAAGACGGTCATACGGATCTTAAAAAATAAGACGGAACCTCACTCTTTCACAACTCAACCCACCAACACGAGATGGATCGGGTAAAGAGGATCCGTCTTTTAAAAAATAATCGTAAAACCGTCTTACCTAAGTTTTTGTCAATGGTTAGATACCATCAAGTATGGTGGTGGCTTTAGCAAATCTATATTTTAGGCAAAAACTTGTGTAAGACGGTCTTACGGATATTTTTTGTAAGACGGATCCTCCTTAACCAACTCACCGTGTGTGAGAGAGTGGAGTTTCGTCTTACGGATAAAGATCGGTAAAACGGTCTTACAAGAGACATACTCATTTATATAAAATGGAAAGGCCTACCCACTTTCTGAATTCATGTTTGTAAGGAACTAACCACTTCCAACAACAGAACCCCAGAACCTCTCGCCGCTTCTATTGACATGCTTAGCCAGAGCCCTCGCCCCACCACTCAACTTAGAACTGTTGACCTAAATGCAAGAAATAAAATACGTGAGTCAAAATGAAATCAATCATAGTGCAACTGTCTATGACAATTCAGCTAGAATAACAACAATAACCAAAATTGATTCATGGCATCTAGGCAGGTGCGTTGGATTGCGTTTGGGTCGGGTTGGAATAGGTAGGTCCAAACTCATTAGAACCCACATATCAAACAACTCAAAATGGGTTAGATTGAGACATGTCGAATTGAAACGGGTAACAAGTCGACTCGTCGTAACCCATTTTTTTCTCAAAAAAACATGAATTTATAATATAAAAAGTCATGAGTCAAAACGATTAACAGGAACGACCCGCTTTAACCCGACACTACCCGTTAATATATTTGGGTTGAAACGGGTTACTCATTTCGACCCAAAAATATTAACGAGTTGCGATGGGTAATGAGTTGGTTGTTGGGCTAATGGGTAATGATTTGTCATTGTCAAGCCTATCAACGAGTATACGCTATCTGATGCAGTATAAGAATGAGATCAACCAATCAACAGGAAGAATGCATGTCCTGAAACTTGTCATGGCATATGCTGAAGACAAGCAAACCCAGAAACTCATTGCTTAAGCAATTGTTAAAACAAGTATGTCCACTTTGAACATTACAGTGATGAAAACACCATTTCAGTGGATGAAATACTCCCTTCGTTCATTAACCCTTGAACTTCCAAGCTTAATTTTCAAATTCAGAATCTTTGAATGGAAATTTCAAAATGGGAAGTACAACTCCTCGAGCAGAATGGAGGTAGTAATCAAAATCATTGAAGATAGAAATTTTTCTAGAGTACCCACATCATTCAGTTTCGAGCTTAACTGAGTAACAGTAGTAGTTGTTACCCATAGTGTAACAAACAGTCCTACTCTAGTCCCTATGATACAAGTATTATCAAGTCCTATTTATAGATATGCAATGGGCAGAGTTCTATAAGCATACAGTGACAATAATAAGACCGCAATCACAAGTCATTTTTGTACATTTGGGTTATGTGGCAGCAGAAATGATGCGAGCAGTGTTGATCTTGGTGGGGGAAGGGCCTCCGAAACTGTCCCTACGGTATGCGCAAGACCCATAAGCCTCTCAACACCATCGTAACTCAACCCCTAGAACAAGTGAAGAAACTAGTCAGCCAACCTTCAATCAAATATCAGGAAAGGTAATTGTTGGCGAAAATTTGGGGGTGCTATAAGTTTCGCACAAGAAGAGCTGATCAAAAAGTAATATACTCCCTCCGTCCCTAATTTATTGTCCTAGTTGACCCGGCGCACTGTTTAAGAAAACATATTTGACTTGATTATTAATATTGATTTAATGTGTAGTTTCCTCTAAAGCCCATGTGTATGTGGCCCATAATTAAAGTAGGGTGAAAAAGTAAGGATAAAGTGGTAAAAGTGATATTCTAAAAAGGAAAGTTTCAAAGTGGACAATTAATTTGGGACGGACGAAAAAGGAAAGGAGGACGATAATTTAGGGACGGAGGGAGTATAAGGTAAGTGATCGTCCCATAGAGACAATAATTCAATCGATTCTAATTACTGAAATTTATATTCCCTCCGTTTTATCAATCGAGGTTGTATGACTTGATTTAAAATTAACTACTAAACTAACAAAACAACAGAACAAGTTGAATTGAGGTTTAATTCAAGAATTTAAGGGCTAGGGCTATAATTTCACCACCGAACACTCGGAACCTATCAACAAATTTCACTTCATAATTCAATTTGTATCCTTTCTTAAGATGATAATGAGGATTGGGGTACAGATCATAGTAGACATAGCCGTGCTAGGAGAGGTAGACCTCGAGAGGATGGAAATTTGAGTAGTATTAAATTGAAAGTAACTTCTTTCATAGGCAAAAATGATGATGAGCTATATTTAGAGTGGGAGATGAAAAGGGAGAGAATATTTAGGTGCCACAATTACACTGAATTGAAAAAGGTGAAGCTTGCTGTGATAGAGTTCTTAGAATATACTGCTGTTTGGAGGAACTAATTGAGAAGAGGGATAAATATAGAGAACCTCCAATTGAAACTTGGGATAAAATGAAGAGTTATGAGGAGGTGATTTGTACCATCTCACTATTATGGGGATTTACACCAAAAGTACAAACCTTGAGGCAAGCGACCAAGAGTGTGGAAGATTACTTCAAAGATATGATCAGGGCTAATGTTGAAGAAGATAGAGAGGCTACCATAGCAAGATTTCCGTCGTGTTTGAATAAGGAGATTGCTAACGTGGTGGAGTTACAAAATTATGTTGAGATTGAGGATCTAGTTCAAAAGGCCACCAAGGTTGAGCAACAACTCAAGAGGAGGGGTGGTCACAATAGAGTGTTTTCTTATACCAACTCCAATTGGAAGTCCAGTTATGGGAATAAGGATGATAAGGCGAATGTGAAACCTAAAGTAGAAACACCAAAGATTGTACCTTCTACATCGACATCTACAAATAATCCCGAAACTTCTAGACCTAAATTTTCAGAGATTAGATGCAATAGGTGTTAAGTATTGGGTCATGTTACTAGTGAGTGTGTCAATAAGAGGGTGATGATAGTGATGGAGGATGGTGACGTAGTAATCAAAGATGAGGAAGTGGCCTTTGCCGAAATACCACCTTTAGAGGATGATAGTGAAATGTTTGCTATGGGTGAAATGATCTTGGTGGCTAGAAGGGTGTTGAGTGCACAAGCTAGCGATGTTGATGAGATACAAAGGTAAAACATATTTCACATGAGATGCCAAGTTAGAGGGATGAAATGTGGTATGATTATTGATGGGGGTAGTTGTACCAATATTGCTGGTACTACAAAGGTAAAGAAATTGGGATTACCTACAATTAGGCATCCACGACCATACAAACTACAATGGTTGAACAATTGTGGAGAAGTTTAGGTTAACAAACAAGTGCTGGTGCAATTCAGATAAAGAGGTATGAGGACGAGGTGTTATGTGACGTGGTTTTGATGCATGCTAGTCATATGTTACTAGGGGGACCTTGGCAGTTAGATAGGTGAGTCAACCATGATGGCTACACCAACAAGTACTCCTTCGTCTTCAAACATAGACCCATTACACTTGTGTCACTTACTCCAAGACAAGTTTATGAAGATCAACTCAAGTTGCAACAAGCGAGTTCGGCTAGTGACGAAAAGAAAATAGAGAAAGCCTAGAAAAAGGAGAGAGCTTGAGTGAAAACAAGAGTGAGAAGCTGACTCAAAACACAAACGTTGGTAGTGATAGCCAAGCAAACAGAAAGGAAAGTGAGCAAAATATAAGAGAAAAACAAGAGGGAAAACAAGAGTTTCTATGCTAGGGCATGTGAGGTTAAAAACGCAAGGTTTCTTAACACGCCAATGATCCTACTTTTGTATCAAGAGCATATTTCGCTACTAATGATGATTTACTTGACTATTTGCCTAGATTTGTTGTCTCTCTTATACAGAAATTTGAGATGTATTTCCCAATGAGATTCCAAGTGGATTGCCACCAATAAAGGGAATTGAGCATCAAATTGACTTTGTACCCAGAGCTTTGATTCCAAATTGACCCGCGTATAGAAGTAACTCCGAGGAAACAAAGGAGCTTGAGAAGCAAGTTGATGAACTTTTGACCAAGGGACAAGTGTGAAAGAGTATGAGTCCATGTGCGGTATCAGTTTTGTTTGTACCAAAGAGAGATGGAAGTTGGAGGAAATGTGTTGATTGTCAAGCTATTAATAACACCACTGTAAAGAATCGCTATCCTACTCTTAAACTAGATGATATGCTTGATGAGTTGTATGGTGCTCAAATTTTCACAAAGCTTGATTTAAAACAAGGGTTCAGTCAACAATTCAGGATGAGAGAGGGAGACAAGCGGAAAATTACTTTTAAAACAAACCATGGTTTATATGAGTGGTTAGTCATGCCATTTGGGTTAACTAATGCACCTAGTACTTTCATTCAATTACTGCATCATGTTTTGCGTGCATACATTGGATTAATTGTGGTTTTGAAGACATTGATAAAAAGCTAAAACTTGGATGAGCATGTGATGCATTTGAAATCAGTTTTAGATGTGATGCATAAAGAAAGGTTATTTGCTAATCTTAAAAGTATACTTTTTGCATAGATAAACTTGTTTTCCTTGGATTTGTTGTTAGCTTGATAAAGCGAAAGTTAGAGCTATACAAGAGTGGGTGAGTCCTCCTAATGTAGGAGAGGTGAGAAGTTTTCATGGTCTCGCTAGTTTCTATGGGAGATCGTGAAAGACTTTAGTAACATAGCGGCACCACTTACCGAAGTCATCAAAAAGAGTGGGATTTAAGTGGTGTGAAGAGCAAGAGAAAGCATTGAAACTTCTTAAACAAAAATTGACTAATGCTCCTTTACTAGCTTGGCCTAATTTTTTTTAAAAAAATTGAGATAGAGTGCGATACTTTTGATACTGGTATTGGTGAGATGATTATACAAGAAGAGCGACCAATTGCAAACTTGAATTACCTACCTATGACAAGGAGTTATATGCTTTGGCAGATGCCTTGGCAACATGGCAACACCACCTTTGGCCTAAAGAGTTTGTCCTTCACACAAATCATGAGTCCTAGAAGCATTTGAAGGGACAACAAAAATTGTATAGAAAACATGCTCGATGGGTAAAATTCATTGAGACACTTTCTTACGTCATTCGCTACAAGCAAGGTAAGAAGAATGTTGTTGCAGATGCACTTTCTCGCAAGTATGCTTTAATTTCCGCTTTAGGTGCTAAAGTTCTTGGATTTGAGCATATTGAGACATTGATGATCTTGATTTTGACGAGGATTTTAAATATTGAGAGAGTTGCATGCGGGAAATTATATAGACACGAGGACTTTCTGTTTAGGGAGAACAAGTTGTGTGTGGCTAATTGTTCTTTACAAGACTTACTTGTGAGAGTCATATGGTGATGAGGAATTTTGGGGTTGCTAATACCTTGTCTATATTGCAAGAACACTTCTTTTGGCCACACATGAACAGAGATGTTGAGAGGATATGTGGTAGGTGTGTGTGATGTTTACAATCCAAATCGAGGGTGCAAGCCCATTGTTTATACATGCTTTTACCCATTCCTAGTGATCCTAAAGTGAATACATCCATCGACTTTGTGTTGGGTTTGCCTAGGTCTAAACATGGGGGAGATTCTACATTTGTAGTCGTTGACATGTTTTCCAAAATGCCACATTTTATTCCATGTCACAAAGCTGATGATCCTACCTGTGTTGCTAATTCATTCTTTCGTGAGATTGTTAGATTTCATAGCATTCTAGGACTATTGTGTCTGATAGAGATGTTAATTCCCTTAGTTACTTTTGGAAGACCTTGTGGGGAGAATTGGGTACTAGAATTTTGTTTTCTACTACATGCCACCACAAACAAACCAAGGTAGTTAGTAGAACTTTATCTCCATTGTTGAGATGTATATTTCCAAGAACATCAAATGTTGGGAAGATTGTTTGCCAGAGTTTGTTCATTCTGTTACTAAATTTTGTCCACTTAAACTTGTGCATGGGTTTAATCCTTTGACTCTTGCGATTCTATCACCATTTGATTTACATGGAAAGAAGAAACCAGATTTTGTGAAACAGTAACATGAGAAGGCAAAGCTCAACATAGAGCAAAGCACGGAGCAATATGCACGACAAACAAATAAGGGTCGTACACACTTGGTATTTGAACCCAATGATTGGGTTTGGGCACATATGCGAAAGGAATGTCTTCCCAAGCAAAGGAAGTCAAAGTTGATGCCTCGTGGAGATGGACCATTCCATTTGCTTGAACGCATCAACGACAATACATACAAGTTGGACCTACCCGGTGAGTATAATATTAGTTCCACTTTTGATGTTACTGATTAGCGTTCATATGATGTAAGTGGAGATTTGAGGACAAATCCTTTTTCAAGAGGAGGGGATGATGAGTACCAAGGTACAAATGATGATCCCAACCCAATGCAAGTGTTATTGGGACCAATTACAAGAGTCCGTGCTAAGAGAATTCACAAAGAAGTGAATGTGATCGTTCATGAGGTTTTGGATTTTGAAGTAAGAGCCTTTGAGCACAAGGGGGAAGACTTGAAGACTCGAGAGACGCTAGTCAACGTCATAAAATGCTTAGGGAATGACTTTAAAGGCCTGATACAGAAATCCCAAGGTACAATTGACAATCCCAAGCCAATGCAAGTGTCATTGGGACCAATTACAAGAGCTCGTGCCAAGAGAATTTGCAAAGAAGTGAATGTGATGGTTCGTGAGGTTTTGGATTTGGAAGCAACAGCCTTTGAGCACAAGGGGAAAAACTTGAAGACTCGAGAGATGCTAGTCAATGTCATACAATGCTTGGGGAATGACTTTGAAGGCCTGATAGTTCAGAAATCTGAGACAACACAATTTCAGCATCTAGCGCGCTCACGCCATATTCGAGCATCAGTCCAGTTCTTTCCACGACTGCGTCAGGCGAAGACAGGTTACTCGCGCCAACTTCAGAGAGTGGTCCAAAATAAGGCACACTCACCCGATCTCGGGCGCTCTCTTGTGTGCCTGCACCGCGCCGTATTAGCTTTATTTATTTTTGGTAATTAGGGTTCAGACTTATATTTGTTCCTAATAGATAGGTTCTGTCTTTCCTAATCTTTTAGGGTTTGTTTTGGTTTTCTATACACTAAAATAGTTTCTTTTGGCATTGTAAGAGATACCTATCTTATTATTGATTATTGAGATTTGTGAGTTTTCTCCAAAATTTCTTAGTTCTATATGAACTGTTTGAGCATCGTCAGGATTAACCTATGGAATTCATTTGTTACTTATCAATTGAATCTTCCATTCCCATTTGTGTCGTCTTTCATAATATTTATATTCTTGTTACATTAATTGTGGGTTGCGGTGTTTGTCCCAAATTTCTCAATTGCATTGGATTCGAGGGTCAACGTGTCCTTACCATCAACTTCGTATCGATCTTAGCTTCTTGCTGTGTGTATAAATTGTTCCTTAAGAGTCTATCGTGAGGTGCGTATCACCTGCCAAAGACTGAGAGGGAAGATAAATTACACTAATACCCTACGAGAGTGGCATGTGCGAAGCACGTCTAGACTTAACGGCATCCATCAAAAGGACCTATTGTGTGCAAATTTCAAAAGATTTGGACGAGTGGTGAGACAAACCTTTTTCAAAGGATAAAATGCCGGAAAACGTCAAAATCAAGGGAATAATAGTATAAGTAACTCACAGCAAGTATGGAGGTCAGAGGATCATAAAGTTGTGAAGCTGGTTTCGTGATGTGAATTGCAAGGACACCATTTGACCTTTCTTTCTCTTCTGAATAGAAATTTCTGTAAATTTGCACACCTGGAGAACAAAAGTGTAGTAAGAACATTAAGCTCTGAAACCTAATCAAACATCGCGTATGGTGAAAAGATGCAGGCATAAAATTGTATCTTTGAAAGATGATACTATCGTAAATATAAAGGTAATATTCATTTCCATCCGCGTTCCCCAATACTCTTAAGCTTTGGCAGACATTTTAATTTGGTGGTGAGACCTTAGTTCTAGGAATTATCATTCGCAATTTTACTTCCATTCTCATCCCCCATTTTGATATGTGCTCTCATGTAAGAGGGAGTTCGAGCTTAATATCAATTATTGTCTTTTTCCTGTTGCACAAATAAGTTTTGTGGCAAATATAATATCATGTGGTGTAGAGAATGATGAACTCAACACATTATCACTATGACTATAATCAGTTGTGACTGCAATTGTCCAGGGGGTAACACCCGCAAAAGGTCACACATCAAGGATGCATTACGCATCTAGGGGACAATGCCCACCAAGGGCTAGCCATCAAGCAAGGAACAACCAAGCTAGAAAGCCCACCGAGGGTAACTATACGAACAGAGCAACACAGAGTCTTTGGTTATAGAGATTTCAACAACTATGGTTGTAAGACTGATGATAAATCCCATCCAAATACCCATTCTAAAGAAAAACCCAGAGTTTTAGTGGAACCTTCTTTAGCGCTGAAAGAAGAGAAACCATATAGGAGAAAAAAGTGCTCCAAATTCTTAGAAATCCCTTCTTCTATCTATCTCTCTAAATCCCTCCCTTTCCCATGGCAGCAACATATGAATTTTTATTTATTTTACTCCCTTCATTCCAACATGAGTTTCCCTTTTTAATTTTCACAAAAATTAACAAAGTTGACTTTTAGGCCATTTTAGTAGTATACATGAATACCCTTAGTATCCATGCTCTACAACTCCAAGTGAACACTAGGACATGATAGTTAGCAAGGGTGAATTCAATAAAATTATACAAATATGGACAGTCATTTTGGGACAAGAAAATATTAAAAAATGGACTTATCATTTTGGGATGGAGAGAGTATTTTTATCAAAGGAGAAGGATATATTAAGAAGGAAGAAAGATTACAAGCAAGATGAATGAGGAATCCATCTAAAGAAAAGGAAGAAAGAAAAAAAAAACCCAAATCAAAGAAAGAGAGCTCTTCGATACTGCTCAATAAAATAGATAGTGGCAGCCAACTGTTGAGAGAATACTAGGATCATGGGCTTTCTATGTATAGGGCCAAAATTTAGAGTATATATATTTGGCAATGTCATTGAATGAGATACGAATAAGTTGACTTACCGAATTACGTTTTCTTCTCTTTAAGCTTTTCTCTCCTATTCTTCTCTTTCTCTCTTCTTCGTTTTCTGATTATTGTGTATAGATTTACCTGGTAACAGAGCTTTAAGCGACTGATACACAGTTGGAAGAGATTCGGCTTTGCCATCCAAAGTCGACTTTCAAGCACGATCAACATCAATGTACATAATTGATAGAGTGCATGAATATTTGATTGTATAAGCGTGGTAGGTTGGACGAATGCAAGGTCTTAGGCTAGGAATAGGCTCGGACAAGAGAGGCGATCTCACCAAAAGGATTCACCAATTGGAGAAAGACGGCTGCCGATGTCATGCATGGAAAGGGACACACACAATGAGAATTTTTGAACCCTAGCTTACAATTTGATCTGTGCTTGCACCTCTGATATTTTTCTAATAATTATGTTCGGCACTAGTAAGCAGCTTAGTGATTTGGTAACAGTTTGATATCCTGGTGCACAGGTTTCGACAGTTTGGTACCGTGGATTTCTAAAACTACTAGTTTGGACAGAATTAGCCTATTTGACAAAAACCGTAAGTTTTCTATCAGATTTAGCTGGAAGCATATCCTGGTGCGCAGGTTTTGACAGTTTACCGTGGATTTCTAAAACTACTAGTTTGGACGGAATTAGAGTATTAGACGAAAACTGTAAGTCTTCTATCAGATTTAGATGGAAACATATAGTATTAACGGAAGAGGAATAAAAAGGGTCTGTTTGACAGATTGGTCAACTTGGAGGGTCTAGATGACAAATTAGTTAACTTGGAGGGTTTGTTCGAAAGATGATTAACTTGGAGGGTCTGTTTGATTTTTTGGCTAATCTAGGGGATCTATTGGAGCAGTTAGTTGATTGAGTTGTTTGATAGTTCAGTTTAGATATTGTTTGTTGCAATTGATAGTGAAGTGTTGAATGTAAAGAGAAAGGAGAAGAGAATTGAAGACAAGTCATAACCTAAACAAGTTAGGCAAAGACGTATATATATGTTTGTGATAATACAATATACATCCAGACCCCCAAACATATATCTTACACCAAAGAGACCCGCAATACTTCTAACACTCTAACACTCCCCCTCAAGCTTCTGCATGCCCAGCTTGTTACAAATATATTGTATTCTTGTGCCATTTACAGACTTCGTGAAAATATCGGCAAGTTGGTCACCGTACGGAACATAACTTGTAGAAATTATCTTCTCTTGAAGTTTCTCACAAACAAAATGATAATCAAACTCAATATGGTTTGTTCGCTCATGGAACACGGGGTTAGAGGCAATATGAATAGTAAATAGTTGCTTGGTTATCACACCGTAACTGCATAGGCATTAGATTCCCGATACCAATCTCACCAAGTAGCTGGCGAATCCACACTAACTCGCATGTAGCATGAGTCATAGCCCTATATTCTGATTGAGTACTTATATCGATACAACCAATTGTTTCTTACTATTCCAAGAAACCAAATTACTCCCATCGAACATGCAATATCTGGTAGAAGATCTTCAGCAAACCCCTCTACTCCATATCCAGTAGTGGATACCTCTCTGGCTCAGCAAACCTTTCACCCCCTTCAACTGTAAGTTTCGTATTCGGATCCATAGGAGTCTCAGAAGGCTTTGCTCCCAACATGCCTACCTCACTAAACAAGTCACACATATACTTTCTCTGGGACAAGAAGATGCCTTGCTTGCACCGGACAACCTCAATCCCTAGAAAGTATCTCAAATTAACCCCGTTTGAAACTTTTTCTAAAGAAACCCTTTTAATGCACTAATACCCAGTAATGACAATATCATCCATATGGACAACCAATAAAATAATTCCTTCATCACTGCGCTCATAGAATACTGAGCGATCACTTTGACACCTCATAAGCTCGAACTCGAGCACTACCTCACTAAATCTCCCAAACCACGCACGTGAAGATTGTTTTAACCTATATAACGATTGCTTTAATCTGCAAACCAACCCAGACTCCCACTGGCAACAAACCCCGGAGGTTGCTCCATGTATACCTGTTCGTGTAAATCACCATCAAGAAATGCATTTTTGACATCAAGAAGATAAAGAGGCCGACGAGAAAATGCAGCAAGAGAGATAAGTAAATGAACAGAGACAAGCTTAGCAACCGGAGAGAAAGTGTTTGTATAATCAACCCCATATGTTTGAGCATACCCCTTTGCAACAAGATGAGCCTTAAGGCGAGCCAAAGAACCATCCGGCTGGACCTTCACAACATAGACCTACGTGCACCCAATAGCATGTTTACCTATTGGCAATGAAGCTAAATCCCAAGTTTGAATGTGTGTAAGGGCATTTATTTACTCTTCGAGTCAAGATAACACTACGACCTTGTTGATCCTAGCGAAACATAGCATACGACAAGTCATACATCCGATTCAAGTTGTCCTCGCCTCCATACAACAAAGCTAAATAGTCCCACAAATCACCAACAGTAAAAGTATGGGCCACCAATTCAGCAGTCTGATCATATATAGAATTCATGAGCTTCCAATACAAATCATGAACTCATGCAACATCAGCAGAGTTAACTGCGATGAGATGATCTTCCTTATTTTGCCCCTTTAGATTCATTTCAACTACCCGCCGCCACATTAAGTAATTCTTTCCCGTTAATTTCTTGTCTGTAATCTTTGTACTAGTGGAAATAACCTAAAAAACCATGGTTTTGGATTCTACAGAGACGTCTCTGTATTCCCCGATGTAGACATTTAAAATGCAATCAGTAAAAAAAGGAATCAAATGAATCACTATAATTGACCAACCGAGCCAAAAACAACCCACCAAAAACTAGTTTAATCTGAAACCAACCTCGGATTAGAGATCCACCGGCACCATGAACCAATCTGCGGTGGTCCGATGACGGTCCGACAAAGCGATTTCCAGTCATGCACCGGTGCGTGGGGCGCGAGACATTTTCCGGCGATCGGAGAGACAAGGTTGCCTAGGCTGGGCAACACCAACCCCCTATGCGGTGACCCTTAAAACACGCCACACCCCGTCCGGCGACTCAAACGCAAGGCTGACAACGGCTCAAGCTCGACAAACCCTCGACAAACATTATGGGGTTGAAAAAAACGAAAATAAAAAAAGGAAGGATTCATGGAGAACAATCGGCATAGGAGATTATAAGGATTCTCGCTTCGATACCATATTGAATGTAAAGAGAAAGGAGAAGAAAATAGAAGAGAAGTTGTAACCTAAACAAGCTAGGCAAAGACGTATATATATGTTTGTGATAATACAATATACATCAAGACCCCCAAACATATATCTTACACCAAAGAGACCCTCAATACTTCTAAATTTCTAACATGAAGAATGAAAACCATAGCTCGTTGTATGATCGAACATAGCATGACAGACGTGGCTACTCTATCAAAGTTGAAGGAGGTTAGTGGTATTAATGATGGTAATGAAGGACGCAGTGCCCTAAAACTTTTATCAGTACCACTATTTGCAACAAAAAAGTAGCTAAAGTTTGTGCATGCAGTTTCATAGTTTCATCGATAGCTAAACCGACCTCTTCATTGGGGAAATGTACAGTTATGTTGGGTATGTGGGACTTTGCTAAGTTCACACGATAGCAGAAATCTCAACAACTTCTTCCTTCTAAAACGACTCTAGCCAAGTCTGGTAAATCCGTAGCATGTTTTTTTGGTGCCAAGAGTCGATGTCTCTTGGTGCCAATCCTTTTGTACAGTTTGTGGATAGCATATCTAGTGTTGTCTTATCTTGTATACTCCATGTGTACACGTCACCTGTTTTGACACTATTATATACCATTCTTACTTATCAAAAAATAATAATAATAATAGTTCCTTACACTTTCAGTTTCATGATTTTCTCAGTTTTGAATCTTCAATGTCATACACTCTCTTTTGGGATCTTCAAAGTCCAAATTTAGAACAACATTTGGCAATCATAAAAATTATGTAAAGTTCCTTTCTATGTTTAATGTAATTTTCATTTGATTTTTTATTGTGTTCATCAAGTGGTTACATTGCTAGTTCGTGTATATCTCAATCATCTAAAATACCAAAAAATAATTTAAGGTTCTCAATGCTGTATTGCAATTTCATGTTTGTGTTAATATGAAATTTTAAATGCCAGGTTCATGTCTTAAGTTTTTATGTTGCGAAATCATGGCACTACACAATTCTTCTACCTGCTGCGAAAAACAAAATTGCCAAAAACTTTAAAACATGGAACCAAGCTGAATCAAACTGCATATCCTCAGTTCAGTTCTGTTTGGTTTGCACAAGTCAACTGGTTCAGTTCGTGTTCAACTTAATATGATACGAACTAGGACCACCAAAAACAAATAGAAATGATTATTTATTATAACATGAGGTTGATACCTTCTTCAATAGTTTCTACTCCGGGCAGGACTTTTGCAAGACCCTCGACTCCCAGCATCTCATAAAATGAAGGATACCGGTGAACATCCTGTAAAATAGTGATGTTAACATGAAGAAGTGTATCCACACGAGTAAATTAACTACAGAGAACATTCATTACCAGAACTTGAAGCACCAAACATTTGTTGAAGAGAATCAAAGCTCCTGGCTCAAGTCTGATATGCAATATAAGACACATTAGGGATAGAGAGAGAGTATGTAGCATGAAGAAAATAATAGAGAATGAATCAAACAAATGAAGCAGTGGAGGAACCTAAGAGTAGATCAAATCACCAATGGACAAGTAGCAAGAGTAAAGCATTTAGAAGCCCTATACGACTATCCTCCATGTCCCAAAACATAAGGTCAAAACTGCATATAAAACCCTTATCAGGTCACTTCGACAACCCTAAGTAAGACTAATCCTTAACTTACTAAAATTCATCCCTAACTTGTCAAATATATTCATGAAACAACCCTTTAATTACCCAAAAAACCCTAGCGACTTAAAAGAAACTGACCAATGGATAGATTCCCCCAGACTTCTGTGAGAAATGGACTCTCCATCATTGTACTTTTCGTTGGTTTCACAAAGTATAATTCATGTTGTTTATTTAACATTTTCTCTTTAAAACAACCTGATATCTCGCCTTCTAAATCTAGGGTAAATCTCATCGTCTGCTTTTTTCCACAAATTTTTCTTTTTGATAGGTAAGTATGACCCGCTGGATTGGACCTCAACGTCTTTTCCTGAGTGCCCTTGTCCACAAATTGTCCCTAAGTTTGCTATGTTTAAAAACTTGAATAGCCTATTTAAAGTTCAAAAACTTTCTTTAAAATTGTAGCAGACTTGAATAAGTTTGCTATGTTTGGGTACGGAAATTGCTAAGTATAAAGATAGGCGTTTCAGCAGATATCATCATGATGATATCTGCACGTTCTATAATATAATGCTAAGGTACAAGATATAAGCAGATATGAAATAAAGACAAACACAATCAAATCAACACAAGTATTTGGAGTGGTTCACAAAGAAATGTGCTACGTCCACTACCAAGATGGTCAATCTTGAATTTTGAAATGTGCACTCTTTTATCCACTTGAGTGATTACAATAAGATGATCACTAATGGATCGTGTACCAAAAAAAAATCCTTTAGACCAAGTGTTTTGGGAGTGGAATAATCAATAAAACAAAATTAATCACACTCGTGCTTTGAATGCTAGATTGTACTAAATACAAAGAAAGAGCTAATAGATTGGAATCTAGGTGAGGGGCTCTTCTACTGATTGCTTGATCTCTTGGAAGCACTTGAGACTTCTCTGCTTGATCTCTTGAAAGCACTTGAGACTTCTCTGGTAGTTGAAGCTCAGAGTTGTTGAAGAAGAAGAGAGCTTTAAATTCTTCAAATGTTGTTTAAGTACTCAAGAGATATGTGGGTAACTGTTGATCTTCATAGCAACGGGAAGAACTCCAAACATTAAATGCATTTTGAATGCATTAAATCCAGTTAGCAGTTGGAGATATGCTTGATTGGATTGGACAGCAACTTATGTTCTGCAAGCAGCGCTAAGACAAAAGGTTGTGGACAATGTACCGGATATGAGACATAGCCCAAAATGGAAACTATGATTAGGAGTATCTACAAATGGATCTTGGGTAGGAGAGATTGGAGCTTCAGAATTATCTGTATGAGTAGAGGAACAGTTTGTAGGATTTGAATGACGGAAATTTGGAAGTGTAAGTTGGAGGATTTTATCTATCTTTTTTTTATGAAGCAGGGCACACCCTGCGAGGATTTATTGATTAAATAAAGAGGTACAAACTTGAGGGGGACAACCAGCCTTGCCCTTATAATGGGAGGACGGAGGAGCCTGACCTCGAAAAAGAAAAAGAGAATCTAAACAATGAAACCTATGAAATACGAACATAAGGAGTCCCGGACCTATCAAGATTAATGAGGCCCCGAATTCTATCGGGGAGGAGGGCATCAAAATAAAAGACATGATCACGCTCTTGATCAACACTTAAATTGGCCAAAGCATCCGCAACAGAATTAGCCTCTCTATAGATGTGACTGAACGTAAGAATCATGGAACTAGATAAATCAGAGATTTTGCGGAGCACATATCTACTAATCCAAGGTGGGCGAGCATTACCCAAAAGGCAGTCAAGCAAATACTTAGAATCAATCTCAACCAAAGCTGTACCAATCTCATAAGAACGCAGCCATTGAAGACCTTGAAGAAGGGCAGAACACTCAGCCATAAAGCTAGAAGAGCGGCCATAGAAAGAGGAGAAGGCAATAACAAGATTACCACAATTATCCCGCAAGATTCCACCTCCCGAACTCAGCCCAGAAGTACCACGACACGCCCCATCCGTGTTCAGTTTAACCATCCCAATGGCTGGCCGGGTCCAAGAAATCGAACGGATAGAACAGCGCCGCATACGCCCTATACGAGTAAAGAACAGAAAGTTCCAGTCAGCCGAATACTGGATAGAAAGATTCGCAGCCTGAATAATGGAGAGAAGTAAGGACTTGATTCTATCAATGATGGTCCTAGCCGGGCTTCTAGAGCCCTCATGAAGGGCGGAATTCCTGAATTTCCACAATTCCCAGAAAATAACCGAAGGAGTAATAACATGGAGAACCGAATAATCATGCATGTACCACCAGGCAAAACAGGTTTGATGAATGGAATCCAGAGAACACTGAACAGCTCCAAGCCTATTAAATTCAGCCCAGACCGTACGAGCAGTCGGACTAGAGAGGAACACATGAGAAAAGGTTTCAATTTGACTAGAAGAGCAGCAAGAACACCGCGAGGCAATCTGAATACCTTTCTTCATAATGCTTTCATCTATCGGGATCCTTTGGAGCCATAAACGCCACATGAAGAAGCTAATAAAACGGGGAATAGCTTTGTTTTTTTTGATAAGTAAATAATATATAAAATATCAAGCATCAAAAGAGGTGATGCGTCCTTTGTACACTAGCCGTATACCAACCAAAAGATTAACTAATATCTGTACTATTTACAAGATCTACAAAAGCTATAATCTAGGAAGAGAGTGATCAGCCTCGGAACTCCAAAAATGAAGAGTACGAATCAGCAAATTCTTCAGCTCCGGGACTGACATTTCCACGTTGTCGAAAGCCCTATGGTTCCTTTCCTTCCATAGAATCCAACACACCCCCAAAAGAGCTGTCCCCCATATACTAATACTCCTCTTCAAATAACCCCTATTCCAACCTCTGACATGGTCAATGATCGAACTTGGCATGACCCAAGACATATTAAACATACTCAGCACATAGTTCCAAAGCTCTAAAGCCACTTGGCAGTGAAGAAGTAAATGATTTACACTCTCCGCACCAACCTTACACATATAGCATCTATTAACAAAAACCATGTTACGTTTCCGCAAATTATCCCCGGTTAGGATAGCTTCATGAGTCGCTTCCCACATGAAAAAAGCCACTCTCTTAGGGGCTTTGGACCTCCAAACTGCTCTCCACGGAAAAGAAGTTCTGCCACCGTTGAGAAGCTTTAAATAATATGAGCTAACGGAAAAAAGAGAGCCCCCTGAACCTTTCCAAACCACCTTGTCCGTCGGCCTATCTGTTTTTGCTCTTGAAGCAACCTTAAAAGCTGCACAACTGACTCTAACTCCCAATCATGAAAATTCCTTCTGAACAAAGGATTCCAGATAGGCTTACCCTCCACCCAAGATAATACAGAGCTCACTCTACAATCCTTATCCGTGGATAGCTCAAATAAGTTCTGAAACGCCTCACTCTACGGGGAATAGCTTTGTGCCAAATAAATTTAGCAAAATCTATAATGGGCCAGTTAGGCCGAGTTAATTCCCAGGCAGACGCTATGGAAAAATTGCCCTTGGGGTTAAGGCTCCAGCAAGCAATGTCAAGATAGTTCACAATACCTATCTTGTGCTTATCGATGAGATTCGTCACAGAGCTGCCTAGCTCAATACTAGCAGCATGGGTGAGGGAGCCGGAACCATCAAAAAGCTCGTGAACAAAAGAAAACTGACTGTCAGCTGGCCGAGAGAGAAAGCCACAAGGCAACCAGTAGAATTGGAGTTCGATTGAATTGGGACAGCCGAATTTATTTCTTCGGCAAAATTTGGATCTGTGTATACGAGTTGAAGGACCAGTAGAATTGGAGTTCGATTGTTGCTATTGATCTAAAGGGTTATCAGAATTGTCATTTGTGCATGTATCTGCATCATTAACAGAATCATTAGCAACATTTGGAGCCGTATGTGGCTCAAGGAGATCAAATTCATCAAATGAAACACCCATGGACTCAACAATTTTCATAAGCCTTTTATTGAGGACTATCTATGCTTTTGAAATCTGATTTATGGTCAAATTTGCCTCGTTCTTGAAAAACAACAAAGCATTTGCAACCAAATATCTTAAAGAAACCAATATTTGGAGCCCTACCTCTCCATTGTTCATATGGAGTTTTGTTATGAAATTTGTTGATCAACGACCTATTTTGAGTAGAGCAGGTAGTGTTGACAGCTTCGAACTTCAGCAGCTTCAATGAGAGTTCTATTCTTTCTTTCCACAACACCATTCTATTGTGGTGTGTGTGCTGAGAAGTTGTGGTCTATTCCATGATCATCACGATATTATTCAACTCCATTGTTCTCAACTTTTGTGTCATGATCAATTCGAACATGTGAGATCGCTTCCATCTTTTGAGTCTTGTGAATAGCTTTGTGATAATATTGTATGAGTAATTCTTGGAGGGCATCATTTATGTCGAGGGAGGTGAATCTGGTGTAATCATCCACTACCACTAAGGTGTACTTGTCACCCCCAAAACTTGTGGGTGTAATGGGGCCAAACAAGTCCATATGAAGTTGAAGAGGCCTCGTAGTAGAGAGAGAAGGCTTGCTTTTGAATGAAGATCTTAGCTTTCCAAGCTGGCAGGCCTTGCACAGTTTGTCATGGACAGCATATACCTTGGGAAGCCCTCTCACTTTGTTGTCTGAAGCCAACTTTGAAAGATACTTTAAAGTTGATATGACTGAGTCTCTTGTGCCACAGCCAATTGTTGTTTTGAGTGTTCTTTGCAACAAGGCAGAGATTAGATGATTTTCCCAAAGCATTCACATCTACAACATAAACATTTCCTCTTCTATAAGCAGTGAGAATGGTGGCACATGTCTCACTGTCTTTTGATTGAGCATTGTGTAGAGGAGAAATGGCATATTAGACCTTTGTCGCAGAACTGAGAGACACACAGCAGATTGAGCTTGAGTCCATCAACCAATGAGACTTTGTTGATGATGAGTTTACCCTTGATTATTGAGCCATAGCCGATAGTAGCTCCTTTTGAATTATCCCCAAAAATGACAAGAGGACCATTTGCTTTAACAATGACCTTCGCGTTTGCAAAATGAACAAGAATAAAATCCTGAAACATGGTCGGTATCATGAGAAACTTCTACAGTAGATTTCTGAGACAGCAGCAGGCTTGTTGACAGCAGACTTAAATGTTTTCTGCTGTCCTTTCTTAAACCTAGTGTCAGTAACTTTTGCCTTGCCATTAGTTTGACAAGAGGCTTAGGAACATCAGTAGAAATTCCTTTAAGTTTAATGTCAATAGGCTTGGGACCATTATTCTTTCCTTTGCCAAAATTGATTGGTTTAGGCAGAATTTTCTTGGCCCTAGGAACATCAACCTTTGCTTTCACAAAGCTGTCTTTCACAAGTTGTTGTTAACACATCTTTGAATTTCTACCCTACCCTTCAATTTTTCATTGGGAGGAATTTCGGTTGGCATTCAAGGTTTCCTTGTACGCTTTCCTGTGCTGAACTTTAGGGCAGGAGAATTGTACAGTTGAATATCCAAGTCCATCCCTACCCTTGTTCTCAGGATGCTGAGGGCAAGCTTCCAGTTCATCGTCAGAGAGTAAATCAGATCGAGTAGTGTTTGAGGTGCTCCCTACATTGAACTTAGTCTTGAAGCCTAAGCCTGTTTTGTCCTCGCTAGGCTTTTGGTTTTCAAGGATTTGATCAAAACAACCCTTGGAACTATTCCAGGCATTGATGGTTTTATTCAGAACAACCTTGTCTTCATCAAGCTTCTGAATATGTTCAAGAAGGGCAGACTTCATCACTAAGGAATTTGTTTTCCTCTTGTTTGGTTATGCTCTTTCTGTTGGTTATTGAGTTTATCAATCACAGTCGCCAGACTTGAGATGTCACGGGTCCATTTCTCATGTTTCTTGGCAAGATTACATGCGAAGATTTAAAGGTATTGAATTCCTCAAGTGTATCTTGAATATGCTTGAGTAATTCCTCCATCTATGTTGCACGGGCACGGATACGCCGACTCGGGACACGGGGATACGTGATTTTCAAAAAATGTAGGACAGGGGTGCGGGGGTAAAATGTAAATATTCAAACTATAAGGACTAAAATATAAATATTCAAAATATAAGAACCAAATTATAAATATTAAAAACTATAACCACAAAATAAATATTATCTACAATTTTATTGTGAAATTGACTCAACAATCAACTCAAATCACTGGACACTAAAAAATTATAATATAATTTAAATCCCCACTCATGACACTGTTGAGTCATGAGTGTAATGTTTACTGATTGTTGACTAATGTTGAAATTAGACTAACTTATGCCTACTGCCTAGTTAGTGGTTGACTGTAGTGGAGAGGACAGAGGAGAGAGACTCAGTCTCACACATAGACGCACAATAAAAGAGACGAACTGAAGAATGAAGATGGAGACGAAGAGTGAAGACGAAGAGTGAAGACGAAGACTTGACGAAGTCTCGAAGACTCAGACTCGACGAAGTCTCGAAGACGAAGAGAAGAATCACTGAATCAGTCAGACAGTCACGCTGATTCGGCCAGAGAACAGAACAGAGAAGGTCGCCTTCGAAGGGGGAAGGGGCCCGGCCGGCGGCGTACGTCGTTTGGTGGATGGTCGGCGACGACTGACGAGGGAATTTGAGGGGGCTAGGGTTCGGGATTTGAGGGAAGAAGTGAGAAATTGTTCATGACTGTCGATAGATATTAGTAGTCGATCGAAAATATGGCCCAACGGCGTCTGATTTCCAAGTACGTATCTCAATTCTCTAAGCCTCGCACCAGTGTCCGCGTCCAAAAGTTCCGAAAATCCAAATTCGGCCCCAAAACGTATTTTGGGCCGAATCTGCCGTGTCCATGACGTGTCCGCGTCCCGGCTGAGTCCGACTCGGAATTCGCGAGCAACCTGCCGTGTCCGTGCAACATAGTCCTCCATTGTAGCCTTTTCACACTTGCCATCCTCTTTATAAACTATGGATGACTTAGTTTCATTTTCTGAATCATGTTGAGGAATTGACTCTTGTGCTACCAGGCAGAAATTTGCCTGTTTAGCAAAATCATTGCCATCCTCATCATGAGAATCAGTGTCATACTATGTCACAATTTTGCATTCTGCAATGTCACCAGCCACTAATCCTTTTTGTTTTGAAAATCTTTTGAAGGGACGTTTCTTGTAAGCTTCAAACTTGGGCTTAGGACATAGAGAAGCAAAATGCCCAGGTTTTGTAGCAAACCAGTTCATATTTAGGGGCATTGTCAGAATATTTCTTGAAAGTCTACTGGCTTGGCCCTTTCTTGTTGAATTTTGTGAAACGTTGAAATTTCTTAACGAACATGGCAAATTGTTCGTCAGAAAGAACATCACTTTCACTATTTGAAGTAGAGGGAATTTCAGAAGTAATAGAGTGCGAAGATTCATGAATCATGGCTGGCAAAGACTGAGTTTTGATAGACTTATCATTTTCTTGAGCTTGACTGACTTGAAGCTCACAAACAGTAAGACTAGCATGCTTGAGTGGATCGTACAGCAACTTTTGTTTTGCAAGCAGCGCCACGCTGTGTTTTGCTACAAATGGATAGACAAATAGTTGCAGACAGTGTAATGGATGGATCTGAGACATAGCCCAAAATGGAAAACTACGATAAGCAGCCCCACGTGCCTGTTCCATCACAAAAGAAACAAATTACCTATAACCTAACTTCAAGACGACAGAGCTACGTCCCCAAATGTCGAAATGGACTACATCAAATGGGGCAACAGCCTATTATTAACCCTAGGAATATATGAAATGTGATGGTGCTTTGCTTAAGCGTCACATCCAAAATTTTGGAGAGATGGGTAAATCTGGACACATTTTCTTGAGACTCGACATAGACCGATGACCCAATCCACAGTGAATTTGCTACAAGCTATGTTTTGTCTAGTGACCAACTCACATATATACTCGTGAAGTCCTTAAGTGGCACGAGAATAGAATATGTTTGTAACACCTTGTAGACTGGACCACCATTTGTTCAAGTATTCAGAGTGGAGGTTTGGGCATTAAAGTTTTAAGGAAGTTCAATAGTGCCCTGATGGGTAAATGGTTGTGGAGATACATTACGGAAAGAGAGGCTTTGTGGAGGTTACTAGTGACTGGTAAATTTGGGCAAGGAAGTCAGTCGTGGTTCCCTTCGATAATGTGGAAGCTCGGTCAGATAAGCTTAAGAAGAATGTCTTTCAGCTCCTCTGTTTTTGGTGCTCGGAGACCTCTTTGCATGAATGGAACCTTTTTGTGGATATGGAGGATAGTACAATCCAATTGTAATTTTGTTTAGTATACTCCCCCCGTGTACAGGGTTACGCCACCCTTTTTGGTGTCGTAATTAATACAACCTTTATTTATCAAAAAAAAAACAAGTTGGGCATGCATAACATTTATGCTCCAGCTTAAAGGGAGTGTTAAATAGATCATTGAGGGTCTGTTTCGTATATTATATATGTTTGGGGATCTTGATGTATCTTGTATTATCACAAACGTATATATACATCTTTGCCTAACCAGTTTAGGTTACGGCTTCTCAACTCTATTCTCTTCTCCTCTCTTTACAAAGTAACAACCTATATATATATGATAGTTTAGACAAATTTCCTAGTTCACCTTCATAAAGCCATCATGTGCAAGCACATAATAACTAAACGAAGTTTTTCTGACCACATTGAGGGGAGGGACTAAAAGTAAGCAAAGGCCAGTTTGAATCACATGCAAGCAAACTCTTAAGTTGAGGAACGATTCGCGGAGGAAGCCTATGTACATGGATGATTGTTAAGTAACAATCCTGGATTTTCCAACTTAGTTCTGGGGATTTTAGTCGCTTTCCTATCTTCTTGTTTGTTTATCTAGAATCATAATGCTATGTTGCGAGGTTAAACTCTCTCCCACAATTACCGTGCAATCTTCAGCTGTTAATCAATCTAATTTTTCTAGATAGAAAAAGGTCTATTTGACTCTAATTAATCCACTTCTATTAGCTACTAGCTTTTCTTCCGTCTTTTAAAGCATGTGTTTGCCACCACTAGTTCATAAGCTACCATAGAATCTAAGATAGACTCTCAGTAATTATTTCTATCACCAAAGCCATATCTCACGTGCACCATTTCATGCCCAACACAATCTTTTCCACATAGCCATTAAAATCTCCCCGAACAATTAATATCTAGCCTACAAATGTCCAAACTAATTCATTTGAATCCCCCAACCCTGAATTTTGGTTTACTAGTCTAAATTTTAGCTGCGGTGCATATAAACTAATTATAGTAAATATAGGTGTCCCCACTACCAATTTTTAAGTACAAGGCTATCGCCATTTTCACTTACGACTACAACATCTCTCAATTCCTTATCTACAATTAAACTCTATATTTCCTTTATGATAACTGAGTTCATGAATTATGGTCAACAAACACTACGGACCGCACTCACTTCATTACTTTACGTCATACTAATCTTTTTTTCTAAACAGTGTATCAACCAATTCCATCCCTATTATGGTTATAGTAACCAGCACTAGCTTCTTACACCGCCCTTGCTATTAGGCACGACACGAAGCAGGTCTAATAGACACCGTTGCTGATTCTTTTTTTTTTTTTTTGATAGGTAATAATTAAATAAATAGCATCAAAACAGGTGATGCGGCCTTTGTACACTAGGAGTATACCTAGCCAAAAGAATTAGCCACTATTGATAATATTTACAAAATCTACAAGAGTAATGTTAGTACTAGGAGTGGATTGAGCTGCCTCAGAACACCAAAAGTGAAGGGTGCGAATCAACAAATTCTTCAAATCTGGGACAGCCATTTCCTCGTTGTCAAAGGCCCTGTCGTTTTTTTCATTCCAAAGAATCCAGCACACTCCCAAAAGGATTGTCTCCCAAAAACGGTTTCTCCTTTCCATAAACCCAATAGACCAGCCCCTAACATGTTCAAGAATGGACCTCAGCATGACCCAAGACATCTTGAACAGCCCAGCACGAAATTTCACAACTCACTAGCAACTTGGCAATGTTGGAGCAGGTGATTCACACTCTCCTCACTACCCTTACACATATAACATCTATTGACAAGAACCAAGTGTTGTTTCCACAAATTGTCCATGGTAAGAATAGCTTCGTGAGATGCTTCCCACATGAAAAAAGCCACTCTCTTTGAGGCTAGAGAGTTCCATATTGCTTTCCAAGGGAAGGAAGTTCTATCGCAATTGAGGAGCTTGACGTAATACAATCTGGCTACTGAGAAACCAAGACCCCTTGTACCATTCTAGACCACCTTATCCTCCAATCTATCAGTGTTCTGCTCGTGAAGCCCTCTAAAAGCTGCACCACTAACTCGATCTCACAATCATGAAAATTCCTTCTAAACGTGGGATTCCAAACAGGTTTACCCTCCTCCATACACAATACAGAAGTAACAAAACTAACTCTACAATCCTTATCCGTGGAAACCTCATATAAATTCTGAAATTCCACCCTCAAACACGAATTTCCACACCATCTATCTCCCCAAAAGGTCACAGAAACCCCATTGCCAACCTCAAAAGCAATGAATCTCTCAAAAGAACTCCACCCTTTCCTAATGCCTCTCCACATTCCCACCCCGAAAGAAGAATTAACCATGTTTGGGAACCAGCAGTGGTCCCCTGCCCACTTGTCTTCAAAAAGCTTCCTTGTCTGCGAGATGCCTCCACAACCATTTCCCCAACAACACCTCGTCAAAAAGTTTGAGTTTTCTAATGTTCAGACCTCCCACTTGAACCCTGGAGCATACTTTCTCCCAATTCACTAGATGAAACTTAAAGCCATCCGACTGCCCACAAGAAATTTCTTTCCAACTTCTCTATTCTTTGTCTGACTGTGGCCGTAATCACAAAGAGGGATAGAAAATAGGTCGGTAAATTAGAAAGAGTATTCTTGATTAACTAATCTCCCTTCTTTAGAAGAAGTTGACGCTTCCACCCTGCCAATCTCAGCTCGAAGCGCTCAATCACCGGGTCCAGTGCCCCACTTTTCGACTATGCACCAATGGGAAGACCAAGGTAACAGGATGGAAGAGAAGCAGTCTTGCACCCAAAGAACGAAGCTAGAGCCCCAACATTGTCCACACCCCGACAGGAATAATCTTGCTCTTGGAAATGTTAACACGAAGCCCTGAAACTGCTTGAAAGAATAGTAACACCAATCGAAGATACCCCAACTGAGATTTGTGTGCCCCACAAAATACCAGTGTGTCATCACCAAAGAGAAGATGGGATACTGACATCTCCCTCTCCCCTGTCCTCCCCACCTTGAAACCACTTATAAAATCTCCCAGCCTTCTCCAGCATCCTGCTAAGAGCCTCCATAACGACAATTAGGGGTGGCAATTGGGTGTTACCGGTTAATTTGGATAAAACCATTATCCACCCAATATGGTTAATGGGTAATTTTGGATATTATTCAATAACACCCATTAACTTAACATGTGTTACTGGATAATACCCAATCCTATCCATTAATAAATGGGTATTATCCGGATAACACCCAATTAGCAACATTATATTTTGTTCAAAAACACAAAACACTCACACACCGTACACACAAACACAAACACACACACACACAGTACACATACAAGCACACTGTACACACACAATAGACACAGTACACATACAAGCACATATAATTAGTTTTTCAACTTTTTTTCCGTTCTAAAAATATATATATAAAGTTGTCAAAATTATATAATAGTCTTCATAGTTGTGAGATAGAAAATATACGTGCTTATTGATTTGACATTAATAAATGATTATGTAAAAGTAATAAAAAATAAAAAAGTCAAATACTCCCTCAGTTTTCAAAATATTGTCTACTTTGACCCGGCATACCGTTTAAGAAAAAGTAATTGGATGTATTATAAATATTGGTGAAATGTGTGGTTTTCTTTAATGTCCTTGAGTATGTGGCCATAATTAAAGTAGGTAGAAAAAGTATGGGTAAAGTGGTAAAAGTATTTTCCTAAAAGGAAAAGTTTTGAAAGAGGACAATTATTTAAGAACGGACAAAAGAGGAAAGGTGGGCGATAATTTGAAAATGGAGGGAGTACCTTATTAAAACTTGTGTAAGCAGTCAATTAAAAAATGCATATTAAGCTAAAGAAATGAAATGGAGCAGCAAATATTAAGCTAAAGAAATGAAATATAGCCAACTCCTAATTTAACAAAATGAAATGGAGTATGCGGTACAATAAGTTGAAGCAATTTCGGTGTAATTCTTTACAAAATAAATAAATAAATATATATATATATATACATATATATACTTATATCCATTACAATTATAAATAACAACCAAATATTCTTAATCCGAAACAAAATAATAAATACGTTCATAATAATCAAGGCTTTTTGGGAATTAAGGCTATGAACCTCAAACTACACCCACGAGTAGATGTGCTGTTGCTTGCCCATTCTTAGCACCTCGAGGCAGGTGCAACCTGTGACATACTTCGTGTGATGTCATAGCACTTACGCAAATATTCATTACATTGATGTTTATTGAGACCAAAAAAAGTACTGTCCCAATTGTCACGCTACCTAACGAGATCCTTTTCCTTATCTGGGATTGGGACCGGGCGTATGAAGGTGGCAGAGTTAGGACGCCTTTTGAAAATAAAGAACAAAATAACAGTCACAATTTGGAAAAAAAATTAATTAATTAACTAGATTGCATTTTTAAAATCATCAAAGCTCATGACACATAATATAAACACAAGCCAAAGTAAGTCATACAGTTGGTAGTCACCAACAGCACATCTTCCTTCAACTGTTTTCAGTCCATCTGCAAAAATTCACAAAACACAAGGAAAAGAATAAGCTTTTGTATCACAGAAATGATATTCAACAAAAGGTAACAGTAAACTAGTATCACTAGTAAATAACCATAAGAAATGCCACATTTAGGTTTAAGATATAGCCTAATGTTGACCTTTCAGCTGGGAAAAGAAAGGCTCCTGAACATGAAGTTCAAAATCCACAGACATCAACATCTGAAATATACCAAAGGCTATCAGATACATATGAGAAGCAAGAGCCATGATAAGAAACCAGCCAACCAAACAAACAAACAAAGAGTGGGAAAAGCAACTGAACAATCACAATTAACAGACTTTTACTAAGTCTGATCCTTTATCTACAATCAGTTTGCTCCATTTAGATTCTTTCTGCTCTAATGAACTGTGTTCAGGGATCAATTGCGGTTTCTTAGTCATCCTACAAAAGGTTCCCGAAGAGATGGACTGGCACAAAGCTGAAGCTAGGTGCTTGTATAAAGGATGTGGGGGAACTCCTTCAGAAAGATCTGCAGCAAGAGGACAAGAACAAATCACATGAGTACGCGGATGCATACATATCAATGAATCTATATAATACAAACTTACCAAGAAGCTAATGCAAGGAATTACAGAAATATAGCAAAAACAATAGTCTTGTTCACTCCATTCATGTGGATAATACAAGACTAGAAACATCTGCACAATTGCATATAAATGGATTAAGGTGCTGTTCTAAGTCCAATTCACACTCACATAAAACAGCAACAAATGGGTCAGCCATGACATTGCACAAAGTTTAAGAAGAGTCAATTCAATATCTCCTTGCTCACGACCTTTGATAAAGAGATCAGAATGTTCCATACAAAGCAAAGTATATTTACTAAAATCTAGTCACTAAACGGAAGTCAGAAAAGTAATCGAATCTAGCACGATGTTGACTCATGTCTTATTCATTTGACCTGGAAAGAGGAAAAACAAGTCAGGTCCATTATTCATACTTCCAGCCCAAAAGACAAAAATTTACACTTCCTGCTGCCAACTATCCAGCACAAGTCCACCAAGTTCAACAATTCATCTTCAGACATTGGATAAAGAAATTCAACCAAACTTGAGTGAAAAGAATGACCTCATGAATCATGCATACAACTAAAACATTGAAAATAAAGGTAAATCAGTGTATTATGCCAATGGTTTATCTTAAAGCATGCCAACTTGTCTGACTAGCCCATCCTTCAAACTATTGAATAAGGGAAATGGCTGATTTCAAAATGAGGCACAGGTTTGGCCCATGGCACTCCATATACATATGTACTAAATTTAGTTACACGTTAGTAGTTTATCTCTTTGGAAAGGTGTGTTGGTGATGTCTTAGTTAGCCATTCATAGCCCATCTTTTCTTTCAAGATATATAGTTTTTAGGTAGATATGTATACCAAGAAAAGCAGCTCCAAACATAGACCAAGTAAAATCATATCATAGGTATTTCCCTTTTGCATGATCGAGTGGCACTCAGGATTCAAACACAAGGTAAGACGATCCCGCTTTCTCATAGATAACATCTTTGGCCTTTTCTTCTACACACCTGCTCATGAAGGTCGAGGCCCTAAATCGGTATGGATCAACTCAGGCTCCTCCTCTAAGTACTTGAAAGTGAAGCCAAAATCATTGTAATCTCAGGCGGTGCTCAAAGGGCCTTGGAAACCTCTGAGCATGCACAAAGGCTAAGCACTTCTTGAAGCATGGACAATGAACACAAAACCAACAACCCTTGTAGCCCGAAAAATAATTTGGTCCAATGACAAACTTTTTACAATTGAGAAATAGCAGCCAGTACACTGAATCTAACCATTTCCTTCAAAAAGATTATTAAGTTGTACTCTAGGATTCAAAACATTAAACCTCCTTGAGTTTTATTTGTTTTTGACAAAAGGATTAATGAGCCTACAAACTCCTCCTTACGCCTTTACTTTTTCAAGTTTCTAATAAAGCCCATTCCCAAGCCATATTCTTAATTAAAAGATATAAGAAATGAAATCTCTCTTCCGGAGCTACAGTTAACCATCAAACAACCCAACCTCCACACCTCTCAATAGAACTTCAAAGAGAACAGGCACAGCAAATTCTAGTACACTTGCCTCATAACAAACCTCTTGTTAGTTGTTACACACAACCTAACCTCAACCATCCTCTCTCTATGTAGCCAAAGTTAGAAACATCCAATCACCATAGGCCAATCCTACTTTAGAGCTGAGCAAAAAGAAAAGAAGAAAAAACCATCACGAGAACATAGCTCTCATGCCTCCCTTTCCGTAGTTATGTCCTGAACTACCTCATTGGTAAAATCAAGGAACTGACAACCCCAAACAAAGGCGGTTCGAGCCTCCAAGACAATGTCAGGCATTAAGTGTTTTCAGTTTTCAATCTCCTAGACTGGATCTTTTTTATATAAGAAAAAAGTATTTTATATCAGGCGTTAAAAAAGGTGACGCGACCTTGTACACAGAGGGTATACAAGACGAAAAGATTATAAAACAAAAGACCTATCCATAGTATATACAGAAGAATCCCCTGATCTAGGATCAGCTTCAAAGCACCAAAACAAAAAACAAAGGGTCTGGAGACAAGCTTTCTTGATTCCTCCTATATCAGCCTCTATGTTTTCCTTTCTTTCCACATGGTCCACCAAATTGCTGAAGGAGCAGATTTCCAGAAAGTATTCCTTTTTCTTCTTTTATATAGAGACCACCCACTGAGAAGCTCAATAACAGAGCTAGGCACGACCCACAAAACCCAACCAAATTGAAAAACAAATCCCACATTTCTTGCGTTATGGGGCAATGCAAGAGCAAATGATTCACATTTTCCTCCACCTTTTTACACAACAAACACCGATTAATGTAAATCTTACCACGAGCTCTCAAGTTCTCACCCATCAAAATAGCTTCCCGGGTTGCCTCCCACACAAAACAACTCACCCTACTGAGCACCTTAGCTCTCCAAATATCTTTCCAAGGGAACGAAATTCTGCCACTGACATTCAACTTGGAGTAGAAAGACCTTCCACACAAAAAAACTCACCCTACTGAGCACCTTAGCTCTCCAAATATCTTTCCAAGGGAACGAAATTCTGCCACTGACATTCAACTTGGAGTAGAAAGACTTGACTGAGAATTTTCTATCCTTGGCCCCCTCCCAAGCAATACCTATCTACACCCCAATCTTGCCTCTTCACTCCGTGTAGCATAGCCATCATTTGGACCAGTTCCTCAATCTCCCAATCCAGGAGATTTCTGCGAAAAACAGGATCCCATGATTCTGCCCCACCGTGGTTTGCTAGAAGCAAGCTCACCATTTCCTCCTTGTTAACCGCAATGTTATACAAAATAGGGAATCTAAATTGTAACACTGTGTCCCCACACCACTTATCCTTCCAAAACCTGACTGAATTACCGATTCCTATGTCGAAAAAGATGAATCGACTGAAAGCTTCCCACCCTCTCATGATACCTTTCCAAATATTAGAACCATGGTTACTATGAACTTTCTTGGGGAACCACAAATGATCAACCGTACCAAACATGCCCACTACTACTCTCCTCCATAATCCTTATTTATCAACTAAAAACCTCCACAACCATTTTTCTAACCGAGCATTATTGAATTTTCTGAGATTCTTGATACCCAACCCTCATGCCCCCTGCTGCACACCGACTCCTACTTAACTAAATGATATTTCCCATCCTCCTTACCCCCGTTCCCAAAGGAAGTCTCTTTCCAACTTCTCAATCCGCTTAACAACTGAAATCGGAACCACGAAGAGAGACAAAACATAAGTGGTTAAATTAGATAGGGTACTATTTATCAATGTCAACCTACCTCCCTTTGATAAATACCGCCTCTTCCAACCGGCTAATCTTCTTTCAAACCTTTCCACTACCGAATTCCACATATTAACATTCTTGAACGACGCCCCTAATGGAAGACCCAAATATATAGTAGGAAGACCGGAAATTCTACACCCATAAAAAGAAGTCAATCTCTCCGCATTATCCACCCTACCTACCGGAATAATCTCGCTCTTCGAGATGTTAATTCTCAAGCCCGACATCCCTTGGAAGAATAATACTCCCTCCATCCCAAAATTATTGTCTTGTTTTCCGTTTTCGTCCGTCTCAAAATAATTGTCTTCTTTGAAAGTTTCCTTTTTAAGACATCACTTTTACCACTTTACCCTCACTTTTTCTTCTTACTTTAATTTTGGGTCACATATTCATGGGCTTTAAAAGAAACCACGCATTATTCTAATATTAATAATCGAGTCAAATGTGCTTTCGCGCCAAGTCAACCCAGACAATAATTTTGAGACAGAGGGATTAATATCATACGGAGGTAGCTCAGACCTACTAGCTTCACAACAAACCAAGGTGTCATCTGCAAAAAGTAAATGTGAAATGGTAACTCCCTGATCTATATCTCTTCCCACCTCAAATCCACGAATGAATCCTCCTGCCACAACTTTATCAATGGGACGACTAAGCGCTTCCATGACCACAATAAAAAGGAGAGGATTGAGAGGATCCCTCTGGCGCAACCCTCTCAAACTCAAGAAAAAGACTGCAGGTTCTCCGTTGACCAAAGCTGAAAACCTTACTATTGAGATGCAAAACAGAACCCATCATCCATTTATTCCCAAAACCCATTCCCTCCAAAAGGTAAATCAGAAAATCCCATCTAACATGATCATAAGCCTTCTCTATGTCGAGCTTGCAAATCACACCTGGAATCCCACTCCTCACCCTAGCATCCACCACTTCATTTGCTATCAAGGCTGCATCTAAATTTTGACGGTTTCCCACAAAAGCATGTTGAGAATCTGAGATCATAAGCCCAACCACTTTTCTAAGCCTTGACGATAAAACCTTTGCTATCAACTTATAAATACTACCAATGAGACTAATCGGCTTGAAATCCTTCAACTCGTCTGCACCCTTCTTTTTCGGCATGAGGGCAATAAAGGAGACATTCAGACTTTTCTCAAAACACTCCTCGAAAAAAGATTGGAAAACCTCCAAAACGTCAGACTTAACCACTTCCCAACGATGTTTAAAGAAAGCCAATGTAAACCCATCAGAACCTGGGGCTTTATCCACCTTCAAGCTGTCGGCGCCTCCACGATTTCCTCTTCTGAAAAAGGTTGTTCTAAAAGATCCTTATCCTCCTACTGAAGAGATTTAAAATCAATGCCATCTAATTCCAAACCTTATCAAATATGCCTCTTCTGATATGTGGAATCTTTTCTATCACGGAACCTCCAATTTTCAGTTGATCTGATTAAAACTCTTATGAGCACTAGCCATCCGGTGGAAGAACCGTGTGTTCTTATCACCTTCCCGAAGCCACAGGACACTTGATTTTTGCCTCCAGCAGATTTCTTCCTTGATAAGCAAACTCCTTATTTCAGCCTTTGCCATCTCACGTTGAGCTATATCATCTTCCCCCAAAACACCCCTACCCTCCAAGTCGTCTATCCTTTTAACTTCCTTCATGGCTTCCTGAATCTTGACCTTTGTATTCCGGAACACCTCTTTGTTCCATACTATAAGATCCTCTTTGAGCATTTTAAATTTCTTAGCAATCTTAAAACATGGTTTTCCTGAAATAGCATAAGAATCCCATTTCAATTGAACCCAATCTAGAAAACCCGGATCCTTCAACCACCTATTTTCAAATCTAAACGGAGTTTTTCTCCTTCTAAACCTCCATACTCGAGCATAATAGGAGAGTGATCGGATACCACCCACCCTTGGCAGCGTTCTCTGATTAAAGCCACCTATCAGCTCCTTCCAATCCGGAGAAAGAAGGAATCTGTCAATCCTGGAACATTGCCGGCTATCTCCCCCCCCCTCTAAACCAGGTAAAAGAATTTCCTTCTGGCGGTAAATCCATATCGTTGATGAAGTCATTAAAACCCAACATAGACTATGGGAACACTTGAGTTCCTAACCTCTCGTGAGGGAACCGAACCACATAAGTCTCCCCCCACACAAGGAAAGCTCCATTTATTTCTCACGGCCCTCAATTCTGCCCACAAATCTGCACGAGAGCCCTCCACACATGGCCCATACATGCCTGAAAATACCCACGTAAAACCATTTGCTACCCCTTTGAATTATCACGAAACTGAAAATTGTCCCTTCATATAATCCAGTTTAGATATAACCCTGCTGTCCCACATCACCAGAATTCCTCCTGCAGCCCCAACAGCATCAAAGTGAACCCAATCCACCCAACGACAGCCCCTACACTGTCTACCATCCTTTTGTCCATACCTTCCATCTTAGTTTCTTGCAAACAAATGACATTAGGATTCCACCTCCTAATAGCTTCTTTCACTACCTGTCTTTTTTACTCAAATTATTCAAACCCCACACATTCCAACTAAACATTTTCAGATCCATAGAAAACATCTTTCACAATTAGTTTACCTTCGGTTTCCCAGCCCCCTCAACCCGCTACCCCATCAAAATTTATGCTACATTTTAAATTCTTTAATTCTCTGTTTACTTTATCCCGAGTCTTCGATCTATTTGTATCCACCTTACTTCTTGCTAAAAGTCGGCCCTTCTCAATTTCCAGCAGCAAATCCACAATTTTATTCTCATACCCTTTGCAGGAAATCCTTAGACTTTTACCAAAAAAAATTTCTCTTCCACTCACCCAAACTGAAATATCTTTGTTCTGTCTCTCCTCATCTTCCAGCTCCATAGCAACTTCCTCCTCAGGACTACTTACCGTTAACGGAGTACAAATCACAGCCTCCTCCATGTTCTCATCAAGGGTGTAAATCGGAACCACGGAACCGAACCGAACCAAACCAATCGGTTTCGCTCGGTTTTGGTCGAGGACGGTTCGGTTTCGGTTTCGAAAATAAAATCGCTCGGTTCGGATCGGATCGGATCACGGTTTTTGGTATCGCACCGAACCAAACCAACCTATATTTTTATTATTATTATTATATAATATATTATATTACATTTATTAGCTATTTTAAACCTTTGATTTATTCATATATATATACATATAAACGCATACTAAACCAAACAAAATCTTGATTGTTGGAGAACTATTATCTCTTCCATTGTTTGTATTTATTTTAGAATTCATATTGTTTTATTTATAATAATTTGTTGTTAGTAAGTTATTTCATAATTTTGATGTTAATTCCAAATTAAAATCTTATTTTTATTGTTATTTTTAATGTTGGTTAATTTCATTAAAAATAATTTATATAAACCACAAAACCAAACCAAACCGAGTGGTTCAGGGTTCGTCTCATACAAAGATTCGCACGAACCATGAGCACCATCAGTACATGACGACCGGCTGATGCCGTTCCTTCAAATTACTCCTTCCCCCAAAAGCCTTGTCATATCTCCCTCCTGCGAGCAATCTCTTGGACCTTGAGCCTCCTCTCTGCACTCCAGTTCCCTAACTTGATACGCGTCAAAGCAGACCTCTTCCACACCTGTATGTGCCTCCGACTCTTGCCCAGAATTGTTTATTATGTTTGCACACAGCATTTCTGAACTAGTCGGACCCTTCTGACCTTCCACTAGTTTCTCGGAGAACCCCCGTTGTAAGTTATGCCTGCGATCTGCCTCGCTGACCATGGCTTCACTCCTAGGCTCACCTCCCTGCTCACTTTGAAACCTAGACTTTATGGGCCAGAAAGGTTTCCTCCAACAGACACATTAGTCCTCGATCCAGCACCAACACACTCCTCTGCAGGGACCCCTGAGAAGGAACATTACTAGAAGGCCCAACCCCACTAGACTCTTTAATTGTCTCATCCTGGGCCACCACAAAATCCTTCGTAGCTTTTTTCCAAAAAACCCACTTTCCTTTATCACCAAATTTGGAATTCGATGGGCCTATGTTACTCCCTGATTTCACCCTATCTGATCCAGACGAATTGGGTTTCTTGGGACCCAAACCTTCTTGAGATCATCCTTTCTCCGTAGTGCCACCGTTTTGTGTTCCTGATATGAAATTTGAAAATTTGATCCCCACGTGTCCTTCCTGCTTTTTCTGAACTCTTCATTATCACCAGCAGCATATGTCTTTTGCCCTCCCGAAGACTTCACGCCCATAACTCGCGCGTGTGCTCCACCTGTCTTCCCAAACCTTTCCCTCATCAGTTGCATCCCATGGCTGTCTCCGTCATCTAACGACTGCCTTGACGACCAAAAAGTATCCATTTCCGCCCATAGAGAAACAGCGAAAGCACTTCCCCCCACCCATATTCGGACACAAGCCGGTAAATCTTCACCAAACCAAACTAAAATACGTGCCCATCTCAGATCAGTTCTCTTCTCAATCGCTTCATCTACTGCTACAAAACCACATCTCTGACCAATAGCCATGAAGACCTCCTTGCCCCAAATGTGTAAAGGAAGTCCTAGTGCCCTAACCCAAATTTCTCTTGGTTTTCGATCCTTAGTGTTAAAGCAGCCGGCTGGGCTCCATCTATCAAGGGAACATGGATGCTGATGAAACATCCATAGTTTCTCGTTCAGAATCTGGAGGGCTTCTTCCTTGGATGGGAACTCAAAAAGAAATTCCTTGCCACACATGACACTCACTTTGACTCCTCCCGGCGTCTTCCATCTAGCCTTTACCCAATTTTGGACTTCGTAACATGTCAGGTCCTGCAACTCCCCTACTCTGCCTACCAAACATCTCTACAGAAACTCCAAATTTCCCCTACAGGAATTCTCTGCAATCTCAAAATCATCTTGATCCCTTGAGCCGTCATAAAAAACCAATTCCCCATCCGGCCAAGGAGGGATGTCCGCCACCTCCCTATAAGTTTTTGTGGGTCTTCTGTTCACAAGATTTGCCTGGGCAAACCTCCTAATTTTGCCCGCCACCAGATCCCAACCACCTTCCTTTTCCACAACCGGGACAAAAATCCTCGAAGGGCTGCCTCTGCCCTATACGGCGATGCAAAGGTACCACCTGTGCTCGTTATATTCCTTCCCCAGAAAAACCTTGTGCCATTTCGCAGATCTAAGCTTCCAAAACTCATCTCTGACCGATGACGCCTTTTCCATCCAATCTCAAACCCAGAAGACTTCATCGAAAGAGAAAACGGCTTCATGAACTCTACCCCTACTTCTTTCTAGCCACCGGAAATAAACTCCATTTTTCTCTTGGATACTGATCACCTCGAATGATTTCCTCCCTGCTTGAAAATAGGTCGTGTCGTCCATTTCCACCGGAAATAAACTCTAAAATTTTATAGAATTACGTGCCAAGAGCCACATCTGACCTATTCCGAGCTCTGATTCACGAGATGTTCAACAGAGGGATGGGAAAAAGGATCTTACTTTATCTATTAAGCCACTAGGAAGGGGATTGACGCTAGGGAACCTGAATGTAATGAGCAAATCCTTAACCATCGTCGGGAACCATCCCTTTTGGAGGACAAGGGTGAAAATCTGAATAAAGGGACTTGCTCACTACTGTATTGTAATGAAACTCTAAGAATTAGAACACAGTTGAAAGGAACTCTTAATAGAATCCCAACACCTCAGTGTGATGGTAGCCAAAGGATCAGAGGATTTTTCTTAAACATATTGCTCACCCCCATAGTAATTTTCTTTCTTCAAAGGGTCTCTAAAGGCAAAAGAGACCAACCTGAACTTCACAAGCATTACCCACTTTGCACATCCGTGCTGCATAAATCCTTTGTGATTGGTCTAATCAATTATCAAATTATCCCCCAACCTATACGTGCAACATGGATTATTAGTTTGGTTAAATGTGTTTGGAGTGAACTGACTAACCATTACTTCACTAGTACCAATTCCATTCAATTTGAATGAATTCGAAATGAACAAATTCGCGAAACGGTAAAAGCAAACCCAACATAAACCACAAATTGCACGCACCTGCTTCATGGGCGGGGATATCATCGTCTTTGAGGAGATTGGAACAACAATGTTTCGACAAACCCAAATCGAGTGCAGTCAGTGGTGGGGATTCTTCAATGGAGGACTGTAGAGTAAACTTCAGCAGGTCTTCTATGCAGTCCTTGAGTTGGATTGGAGACACTCCTGGCGATGAGGGTTGCTCCCGTTCCTCCATTTCTTACTCTTGCTCTTCCCTCCTTATTATTGATGAGCGGGATAACTACAACTCAAACACCTATATCTACACCCCACTTAGGGCTCGTTTGGTGCTGCGGTTTCAAAACGTTGCGGTTTCTTACAAACACGTTTGTGATATAATTTCAAAACGTTATTTTCATAAATTTGAGTAGTTATCAAAAAAACAATTATACCCTTTATAATATTAATAAATAAATATTTTTATAAATATTTTTATATTGTATATATTATTATATAACTAAATTTTTCACTTTTTATATTACATATATTATTATATAACTAAATTTTTCACTTTTTATATTACATATATTATTATATAACTAAATTTTTATATGTAATACTTTTATGTACTTATCTTTAAAAAAGTGATACAAATAGAGATGAAAAAGAGGCTAAAGAAGGACATTTCAGTCAAATTCAAGGTGGGCAGCGTTTTTAGTTTAGCGTTTTACTGAAAAGCTCCACTTTGAAGCGGTATAAACGCCCCCTCCGTTTTAATAATCTGTGTTTTCAGAACGTGGTATTGATACACCTCCTTAAGTAAAAAGTTGTGTTTTGCAGGTGCGTTTTGCCCAAAACGTGCCTCCAAACAGGCTCTTAGAAGATTTACAGAAATGTGACCTAATCATCACACCCCCAAAAATTAATATCTACACCCCCATTGTATTTACACTCCAACCCAAAAAAACTATACTTGCACTGCAGGCATTCGGGCATTCACTTCTCATTCTTCCACTAATTTTTTTTTCAAAACTCTCTAAAGACCAACCCTGAACCTAATCACATTATGAAAAAAAAAAAACAAAAACAAAAACAAAAAAAAAACAAACTTTACTAAGGAGCTTAAAGAAGTAATGAGGACGAGTAATGTAAGTATTTCTTGCACTTTATTCGATTAAAAGTTGGTTTAAAAAAAACCGAGCTGGGTTTATCGACTGTTTGGCTCTGATGTGATAAATAACCTTAGGGTTGTTCATCCAGGCCGAACAGCTCCTGGCCGAACACCAAGAGACATGTTCATCCCATGATAGCCGCACACCACCACAGTCATTCATCTCAGCCTGGCCGAATAGTTCTGAATCTGGTCATCACACACTGGCCGAACAGTGCATAATCAACAATTTAACATGTTTTTTTTTTTTGCTTATTTTCAGGAAGAAAACATGTTTCCTACTGAGTACAGTGTCATTGCTCCTGTAAATAATGCGATCATTCCTCTTCAACAAGAGATTGTTATCGATTACAGTAATGTGTTCATAAATCACTCTTATTTTTCATCTCAGGAAGATTGGTTTGATTGGGTGCGTGCGACCGGAAGGGAGAATGGGCTTGTGATATTAATTATTAGGTCGGTAATTGGGCTTGTGGCCCGATTATTTAGTCACGCCCACATGGAAAATATATTTATATTATTTATTGGTTAATTAGTATCCTAATCCAATTGGGTTTAGGATTACTTAACCTACAAGAAATAGGTTTCTTGGTAATAATATAAATAGGGCAACTAAGGGGATAAAACACTACTGCATTACACGCCTAGAAGTGCCGCCCCTCTCTCTCCCTGAAATCTATCTCACCAAAATACTCCCTCTAGCATAACCATCAAGAGGCTTGGATTTGCGGTGTGAACCAGTATTGATATCCGTGCCCTGTGATATCAATCCGACGAGAGAGACTTGCAGGTCTGTGGATCTTGGTATATGAAGATCGTAGCTCAAGTGAAATTCTTCCGCTGAGCACAAGGTTCCAGTTCGCACAAGGTAATTCGTGATTACTGTTTTGATAGCGAACTTGTTTGATATATAATTGATATATCCTTCATTGGTATCAGAGCCATATATGCTTGATTGCTCGTATCGTTATGCCATGAATTGCATGTTGTTGTTTTTGGGTTTGTTTAAAAGTTTTACCCGATAACGAAACAAACGGGTTTTATTATTTTATGTGTAAAACTTTAAAATTTTCGAGAAAAATTTATATGTCTGAGTTCCCTACAACGAGGCGAACAACATACTAAATTCTCGTTGAATTCCGTTGGTATTTTTCAAAATATCGCAAACCCAAGTTTTGTTGAAAAGTGTTTTTTTTTACGAAACATTTGCGTGCTGTTATGACCTGTTTATATTTTGTAAAATCGTGATTTTATGGACTGTACTTGTAGTACTCCGTGAGAGCTTTCCAACGACATATTATATGCTTAATTTGGACTTAAAATGAACGTTTTATGGCCTCGCGAAGTTGGCACTTCGCGAATCGATTTTTTGGGTTAAAAATTCGAGTCAAAAACGACCCCCACTCTCGGCCTCGATACACGTGCCTTTTGTAGCACTCCTTTCGAGGTAAAAAGTACACCAATGGGAAGTACTCGAGGAGACGAGTCCAACGCCACCTTCCGTGAGGTCATCGGACCACCAGAAGACGGCGCGTGGAGCTCAAATCGGCGTGGATCGGCAGGCGACGATCAACCGTTGGCGGTCAGCGATCGCGTGTCGCTGCCACGTCACCTACCACGTCATCAGTGGGGCCCACTCCCAGAAAACCATATGTGCTGACGTCATCATGCCACGTTAGCTGCCACGTCGCTGCCACGTCAGCCATAGTCCTAGTCAATGCCCAGTCAACTTCTTCAGGAAGCCCACACGCACAAGTGGCGCGTGAGGGCGCGTGCGGCCATTCTGGAGCTCCGATCGGCAAACACGGTTGGCGCGTCTGGCTCTATTTTGGCCATTTGAGTTCAATGGTGGCCTCTGTTTTTATCAATTCAACCTGTAAATATTTGTTTTTGCTTTTTTTCAGTGTATAAAACATGTTTTCTGATTTTTTAAAAATTACAAAAATAATATCCATGGGCTGTTTTGTCATTCTGTGACTGTTTAGGGCTGTTTGGGACTGTTCTGGAATTTTTTAAAATTCTTTGTGAATTTTAAGCTATTTTTAAGTCATTTTTAGCATATTTAATTGTCGTTTTGGGCTCTAAAATTGCGATTGGGACTATACGAGACCCAATAAATTTATTTTCAGTAGTGAAAATATTTATGTACATGATATGTACTTGATGGATTTGTTCTATCATATTTCTTTTGTTTAAATCATCAATTTATGAATATTTTCACGTTGTGCATGCTTTGGTTGTGATTACGAGCCTCGCGGATTTTCCCTCCTTACGTGTATAATGAGATTATATTTAGTAATTGATTTTTAAAAACAAAAGTGAATCGAAATATATATATGCTTATGTCTTATTTTTGCAATAAATTGTAGTGAAATGGCTTCCCAGAATGTAATCGCTGACCTTAATAAGGGTGAGAAATTAGATGGCTCAAACTATAGTGTTTGGCAAAGGAAAATCACGTACTTGTTAAACGAGCAAGAGGTTCTGGACAACCTTGATATTGTGATGGTAGAACCAGAGATGGGCAACTTGACCATCGCCCGAGAAAATGCAAATTCCTTATTGATGGAAAAAGAAAGATCGATGTGCACGCTTTACTATGCTGAGTAGCATGTATAATGATCTGATTGGCGAGTTTGAGGATTGCCTGACTGCTAAACAAATGTGGGACCAAATTAAGCGCACTTATGAGAATACTTCTGCTACAAAGTTAAGGACTTTGACTTACAAGTTTGAAAGCTATAAGATTGATCAGAAACGAAACATTCTTGAACAACTACGTGAGATGTCCGGAATGATTCGAGATCTTAAAGCTTGGTTCTATTTTATCGATGAACAACAAGTTCAAGCGGTGATTCGTTCCTGCGACTCTTGGAGTGGTTTGAGGCGTATCTTGACTCATACTGGACTCCATTCGGACTTTTGCGGATGTATGTCGCCATGTTGAGCTTGAGGTGAGTGTCATGAATCGAATCGCGATAAGTTGCGACTCGTGATCTTGCTCTTGTTTCCCTTGAGGGTCCGCGCAAGCCACACGGGCAACGCAAGAAACAAGCTAAAGGCAAGAAGACTCAGAATTTGGGCCCCAAAAGTGACAAGATTGCTAAACGCCGTAGAGGCAAAAAGAATATTGCTAAGCAGAAGTGCTACAACTGTGGTGCCTTGGGTCATTTTGCTCGGACTTGTCCTGAGCCCAAGAAGGTATCACTTAATCCTATCTCCATGCAAAGTTGTGTTTGCTCTCATGTTTTATTAGCCGAATCTCTTCCTGTGTGGATTGTAGACTCAGGCTCAACCAAACATGTGACGAGGGATCGAGAAGGATTTGTAGATTATCGAAAAGTTCCTGCTGGTACAAGAAGAATTTTCATGGGAAGCAGTTAGATGTTGAAGTCAAAGGAGTTGGCTCATACCAACTTCAATTGCGGAGTGGGCGCACATTGACTCTTCATGAAGTTCTTTATGCACACTGAATTCGACATAATCTATTATCAATAGTACAATTGCTAGGACATGGATATTCTTTTAATTTTAGTAATGATCACTTGGATATTTGTTTTGGTGATGAGATTTTGGGACATGGTTCTTTGTCAGATAATTTCTTTAAATTAGATTTGTTGGATTCCCATAATTCTTCTGTTAATTCTTCTTCTTGCATGGTTTATGATGATTCTAATTCTGAGTTATGGCATGCTAGACTTGGACATATAGGAAAAGATAGGATGACTAGATTGGCTAGAGAAGGCCTATTGGGGTCTCTCAGCAAAGTCAACCTACCCTTGTGTGAATCTTGTTTGGCAGGAAAAGCTTGCCGAAAGCCTTTTGGTAAGGCAAAAAGAGCCACACATCCATTAGAGTTAGTCCATTCAGACATTTGCGGACCAATGAATGTTAAGGCACGTCATGGAGCTTCCTATTTTCTCACTTTTATCGATGACTACACACGCTATGGTTATGTTTACCTTATTTCTCACCGCGATGAAGCTCTCAAGTGTTTTGAGCGCTTTCTCGCAGAGGTTGAGAATCAAAAGGATAAAAGCTTAAAAACTTTTAGAAGCCGACAGGGCCGTGAGTATTTATCGATCAATTTAAAGAATTGTGTGAGAAAAAGGGAATACGCCGACAGTTGACAATTCCTAGAACTCCGCAACAAAATGGTGTTGCAGAACGAAGGAATCGAACATTGTTGGAAATGGTTAGGTCGATGATGGCACAGGCCAACCTCCCAATTTCGTTTTGGGGGATGCGCTAATGATTTGCCGCCTACATACTTAACCGAGTGCCTTCTAAGTCGGTTCCACAACCCCTTATGAACTTTGGAAAGGTGAGAAGCCTAAATTGGGGCATCTTCATCCTTGGGGTTGTGCGGAGTTATGTCCATAGTACTTCCAATAAGTTTGGAAAAACTAGGCCCTAGAGGAAACAAGTGTGTTTTCATAAGGTATTCAGATACCTCAAAGGGTTATGTTATGTACGGTGGAAAACCTGACGTAGGAATGAATGAATCAGAGTCGCGCAATGTTGATTTCATTGAGAATGATTTCCCACAGATAGGTGAAGTTAGGAAAGACTTTGAACTTTTTGAGATGGAAGAAGAACACATGACATCTTTTGGCGAAGGTGGGGAATTGCATCAACCTAATCCTATGGTACAACATGAGGTTGAACCTATGGAAGTCGCCAATGAGAGTCAAGGTGATCTTCATCCGAGTGGGAATACGGATTCTAGTGGGAGTCCGATACTAGAGCGAAGAAGTAAACGTGGAAATATACCTCGTCGTCGATTCGCGATCGAAGAGGAATCTTTCCTAACTACTTCTTTCAATTCTAGTGAGCCTACATCGTTCAAAGAAGCCCTTTCTTTACCTACAAACAATGAATGGATGACTGCAATGGAAGATGAAATTTCCTCTATGAAAAAGAATCAGGTTTGGGAGTTAGTTGATCTTCCGCAAGGTCGCAAGACTATTGGAAACAAATGGGTTTTCAAAGTCAAGCGAAAGGCAGATGGATGAATTGACAAATATAAGGCACATCTTGTGGCGAAAGGCTTTACCCAAAGAGAGAGTTTAGACTATGAGGAGACATTCTCCCCAGTGGTGAGATTTTCCTCTGTTCGCCTAATCCTAGCGATAGTAGCAAACATGGATCTAGAACTTTATCAGATGGATGTTAAAACTGCATTTCTCAATGGAGAACTAGATGAAGAGATCTATATGACTCAACCAGAGGGTTTTGAAGTCAAGGGACAAGAGCGCAAAGTGTGCCGACTCAAACGTTCCATCTATGGTCTCAAACAATCATCTAGGCAGTGGTACATTCGCTTTCATCAAGCGATAACCTCAATTGGCTTTGTGATGATTGAGGAAGACCACTGTGTGTATGTTAAACGATCCAAGAAAAAGATCTTGATTATGTCATTATATGTTGATGACATCCTACTAGCTGGGAATGATATGGAGATGATAAATGCCACTAAAGAGTGGTTGTCTGCGCTTTTTCGATATGACAGACTTGGGTGAAGCAAGCTATGTGCTTGGAGTAAAAGTTATTAGAGATCGTTCGAAAAGATTTCTCGGTTTGTCTCAAGAGACTTACATTAAGAAAGTTATCGAACGATTTGGCATGACTAACTCAAAACCCGTTGTCACTCCAATGGAAAAAGGATGTGTCCTTAGTTCAAACCAATGCCCTAAGAATGAAGAAGAGAAGAAGAGAATGTCTACGACTCCATATGCAAATGCGGTAGGAAGCTTGATGTATGCTATGGTGTGTACTCGTCCTGACCTATGCTTTGCAGTAGGGATGTTGAGTCGATTCCAAAGTAATCCTGGACCTCAACACTGGATGGCAGTGAAGAGGGTTCTACGTTACTTAGTGGGAACCACAAATTTAACCCTATGTTACCAAGGTGGTGATTTGAGCTTGAAAGGTTTCACTAACACGGATTGGGCTGGAGATGTAGATGGTTATAAATCTACTTCGGGCTACGCTTTCCTCCTTGGTGGTGGAGCTATCTCTTAGAGTAGCAAGTGACAGACTAGCACCGCCCTATCTACGATGGAGTCAGAGGACAAGGCTTGCTCAGTTGCGGTTCAAGAAGCTGTGTGGTTGAGGAGTTTTCTTCAACATCTTGATGTTACGATGCATGTGGATCGTCCTGTAGTCATTGCTTGTGATAGCATGGCTGCTTTAGGTTACACTAAAGACCCCAAGTACCATGGGAAGACGAAACACATTAACATCAAATATCATTTCACTAGAGACATGGTTACAGAAAAGAAAGTCGTTCTAGAATATATTCCTACTAGAAGCATGTTAGCTGACCCTATGACTAAGCCTCTAGCTAAAGAGATCTTTCAAAATCACATGTTGGGTCTAGGGCTTCGTAGGATTTGACTTTTATTCTGAGAACACTTATGATGACATTTGATTATTATTCATTATCGTTTGAATAAATTGCAGTTTCATTTTGTTCCTTTTATAAGTTAATTGGATATTTTGATATGAAATTGTGTGGCATATATATTTTTGATTAAAAGATGTCGTGGATATTGAATTGGCCCTCTCACACGGGTAATTCACCTTGTCGCTAGGTGGGCGAGCAAGTTGAGATAGTAAAAGTCTTTGGTACCTACAAAGGGGGGTACGCAAATGACATTACATTTATCGCCTTGGCATACGGCCAAGATGAGACCTTTATAAGGTCGACTTTATATCCCAAGGAAAAGTCGAATGTGAGATCTTAAAGAGAGTCACTAGAAGAGAGCGCTTTTAAGTACTCAAGTTAGACGCCAGAAGGGCTACTAGACTAAGGTTCGTATGACGTTTGAGCATGACATGCCTGCTTCGTGTGGGAGTTCCGTCATAGCATACACTTCATACTGTATGTGACTATAATGTGACTTAAGAAAGTGATTGAATGATCCCTGCTTCATCACTGTGTGAGTTCTAGTGATCAAATCCAGATCACAATTATACCCTATGTGACTTAGAACTATATCATGAACTTGGACGTTGATGATGCTACTTTGGCATGCCGACCAACGGGCTATGCACATACAGTCTACTGCATTGCGGGAAGCGATTAACCAAGAGTGATTAATATGAGTGTCTAAGGAAGATAGTATGATATGCATCTCTATTTTTGTGTTTCAATGCCATGGCGATCATATTGAACATACGGTTCAAAAGGTTGATCTTGATACACAAACATATTGAGATTTAAGCACCGCTCTTGAGGGATTGAGGATGCTTAAACTGATGCATATATACAATCTAGGGTATAGACGAGTTTTCTTTTCTAACGAGGACGTTCTATGCTGGTCAGATGGTGATTTGGTATAGCGCTCCACCCTTTATCTTTCTCGTCATGTCGCACGCTTCACTTCTAGTATGAAGAGGCAGTGTTTAACGGGTTTTGATGATACGATGTGGTTAGAGAGGTGAATCCATGTGTACGAGTGGGAGATGTTGGTAATTGGGCTTGCGGCCCGATTATTTAGTCCCGCACACATGGAAAATATATTTATATTATTTATTGGTTAATTAGTATCCTAATCCAATTGGGTTTAGGATTACTTAACCTACAAGAAATAGGTTTCTTGGTAATAATATAAATAGGGCAACTAAGGGGATAAAACACTACTGCATTACACGCCTAGAAGTGCCGCCCCTCTCTCTCCCTGAAATCTATCTCACCAAAATACTCCCTCTAGCCTAACCATCAAGAGGCTTGGATTTGCGGTGTGAACCAGTATTGATATCCGTGCCCTGTGATATCAATCCGACGAGAGAGACTTGCAGGTCTATGGATCTTGGTATACGAAGATCGTAGCTCAAGCGAAATTCTTCCGCTGCGCACAAGGTTCCAGTTCGCACAAGGTAATTCGTGATTACTGTTTTGATAGCGAACTTGTTTGATATATAATTGATATATCCTTCAGGTCTGATAGTGGTACGGAAAATAGATGACCTCGGTTGACTTTGGGTTGTGAGCTTGGTGGGCAACCTCGTAAAAAAAAGGGTGATGATTCGAGTAAAGTAACAAAGGATAGCAATAGAGAACGTGGATCGAAAAAATGTGGTTGTCTATTTCGTTTGAAAGGCATACAATTATGTGAGGGAGTAGGGGAACTTCAGGTTGAATGTAGGTTGTATAACCATAGCCATGCGTCTCACGTGCATGGACATTCATTTGTTGGCCGATTATCAGAAGAGGAGAAAGGTTATGTTCTTAACATGTCACATGTCAATTCACGGCCCAAGGGCATTTTGAAAGGTTTACACGAAAAGTTTAAAAATAATAAGTTTTCAATACGGACTATTTACAACGCTCGTATGAAGAACAAAATTATCGAGTGTGATGGTCAATCGCAAATGCAGCAGCTTGTGGCAACATTGATGGAGCATGGATATTACTACCATCATAGGATATGTAAGAAAACTAACACTATTCAAGATTTGTTCTTTGCTCATCCAATGAACGTTGAGCTATTGCGTTCTTTTCCGAGGGTTCTCTTCATTGATTGCACTAACAAGAAACAAATATAAATTACCCTTGTTGGAGATTGTTAGTGTCACGTCGACACATATGACATTTTTTGTTAGAGTTGCCTATATGGGGGTCAGAGGTGCAAGATAATTACATTTGGACGCTTGATATCTTGAAAACTTTGATGAATCAATCCTCCTTGCCAACTATGATAGTAACTGACAGAGATCTTACGTTATTGAATGCAATCGAGGTAACTTTTCCTACCTCAAAACATTTCCTTTGTCGGTGACATATCAACAAAAACATCATGCCGAATTGTAAGAAATACTTTCGCACAAAAGTATAATTACCATATGTTGGAATTTTTTTGTGGATGCAAAAAATGAGACAACATATGAAGAATACCTGAAAAGATTTCAGTTGGATTTTAGTGATCATCCCGATGCGGTTGAGTACGTCATGAAGTAATACATACGGCCGTACAAGGAAAGATTTGTGTTGGTTTGGACGAATAATGTAATGCACTTCGACAACAACACAACAAACAAGTATTTAAATGTTGTCAACCTGCTAAATTGTTTTCTATAAATTTTGTCATGAAATACAAATATTAATTGTATCTTATTTTATGGTGGAGAGTCAACATGTAGCTTTGAAAAGACAGCTAAAATCAAGTCAAGGTGACTTTGAGACATGTTGGAAGCATTTGCATACCCCCATTGAGACATCTCACATTGCAATCAAGGTGTCATTCATGAAAAGCCTTACAGTGGTTCTTCTGAAATACAAATCAATTCTATTTCAACACTTTCGAGGTTTGGTGTCTATTCATGCATTAAATATGATATACAATGAGATGACCAATATACATGAAGATGGTTATATAGACCCGTTGTTGTGTGGTTGTGTACTTCGAAGACATGTTGGCTGCCTTGTCATCATGAGATTGCTGAGTATAAGAGAAATGACATACCAATTCCCCTTGATCAGGTTGATGCATTTTGAAGGAAATTAGATATGTTACCTACTCTTGATAACATTCAAGTTTCAGTGACGCTGGATATGGACAATCGATTCAATAGCACGTATGATTAGATTCATGAATATTATGAGAACGCTCCAAGAGTCAGAAAAGTTGTTAATCATTAAAAGAATGATGGAGGTGAAAGAGGCAAGAACAAACTCCTTAGTTGAGGCCCGCACTCGTGGTTGTTCGAAGCCTGCGAAGGTCAAAAATTTAAAATCAACCAAGCATGATCTAAATTTGTTTAAGCATGTGGTGTCGATGATAGATAGTTGTTCCCCATGTGATCAAGTTTTTCTATACGAGGTTGGTTCATCGCAGCAACCTCTCACGTTCACTATAGTTCTACAGCCTAACGAAAAGATGTCGGTATTAATCTTTTTTTACTTTTAAGTTAATCTGAATATAATAGGTTATATATATATATATATATATATATATATATATTTATGAATTTAATCTGTTTTTCAATAGATTGTGCGACAACATACCAGAGCCAGGAAAGCTAGTGGTACTTACGTTGAGAAATTCCCAAAAGAATATTGACCTTTCATATTGGGCACAACGAATATCATTTGTGACTGTCATTGCAGTTTTCGTGCCATAGCAGAGTTTATCTATAAAAATGAGGAGTCATGGATCAAGGTTCGAGCAGACTTGTCGATGGAGTTAATGTCAAACCAGGAGTTGTACTCGCGTATCTTAATTGAACGTAATCATGCTGCTAAAGTGAACGCGAGTCTCCAACACAACGACATTAGTGCTCCCAAGGCATATTGGTTTGATTCAAATGATATGAGTCATTTGGTGGGATCGTATTACAACATTGCTTTCATGGTATTAGATAAAAAAGCATTGCTTCACTTATTTACCATTGGGGACCGCACCCCCAAATGATCCACATATTATTTGTATCGGAAGAGTAAATGGTGATCACTTTATTCAGGTTTGATTTTGATTGCTTTACTTCACTTATTTATCATTGATTCACATATTATTTGGTTTAAATTATTTATTGACATCATCTTAATTTATTTACAGATTTTTTTTACGTGATGGTTACCCATTAGCACACGTATCGTGGGTCTGGGACTAAAATTGCACGTCGTCTGCTAATATGTGAAAATTAATTTATATTAATCGACAACTTTCATATAGTGAATCTATAGGCCCAACTAGAGTTGTTGGTAGTTCTAGTGAATCCCAATACCTAGACCATTCTCATCCATAAAACTTTCATAAAATTCAGTTTTCTGCAAGTAGTTAATTTAGAATTATTTTTATTAGTTTAGAATTTAAATCATTCCAAAACAAAAACCCCTCTTTTAATTAATTGCAATTTTTAATTAGTTTAGATTAAATCCTTTTTAATCAAATCCATGTGGTTTGACCCTTGCTACCATGTATCTATTTACAATAGTCTTGTGCACTTACAAGGTAAATTTTAAACACATCAAGTTTTTGACGTCGTCGTCGGAGATTTTTAATTAAATTTTTTAAATCTTTTCTTTTTTTTATTATGACTTCATAAAAAAATATTATTAAACACAAAAACAAAAAAAAAATTATTACTTGCTTTAAATTATTTCTGGTTTGTAATGGATTGTGCTTTTTATGCACGGTCGACGGTCGTTGAATCCCACACTGGCTGATTTTAACGACAACATCAATAATTTAGGAAGGAATCTCCAGCAGAATACTCCAATGGCTGATAATCAAAGAGATCAAAGAGCAGATCTAGTTGCTCCTGAAGCAGTAGTGGCTGCAAGGGACAAGATGCAAGCCCCTAAGACGATGCGAGACTATAATCGCCCTAATATAGATTTTTCACCTTCATTCTTAATTTTGCCCGATAGAGTTAAAAAATTTGAACTTAAGGGACATTTTTATAATATGTTCCCAACTTTCCATGGCTTACCTACAGAAGATGCAATATCTTTTATACAAGATTTTGGACATTTGGTTGAAACTTTCCCTAAGGGAGGATTGACCGAAGATGAATTTAAGTTGCGTTTTCTGCAATGTACTTTAAAAGATAATGTTAAAAAATAGTTCATGACTCTAGCACCTAGGATAATACCAAACTTTCCCTATGGGAGGATTAACACACAAAATTTTGTTTGTGATCAAAATCATGCCTAACAAGAGATATTACCAAACTTAGAATGTTCATAAAATAGGCAAAAGTTCAACATGTGCATAGAACCATGTTGCTCTCAATCTATTTTTTCTTTTAATAATGCTAAGGCTACCACTAATTCTACACTTTGGTAACAACTCACGTGACAAAAAAATGTCGAGACAAAAGTACCCTTCCTTCGGTCTGAATTCTTCGCGTCAATTTCTCACAAGGAACTCGATTGGCTTCCTTCCTTCTTTCAGTCTCTACACGTCTCTCTTCTTCCCGCGCGCCTTGCAAAGCTCCTCCCTTTCCCGCTTTTCTCTTTCCTTACCAAACTAGGGTTTTTTTCTCAAACTCAATTCTAAAATTGGGATTTTCAACGAGGAAGCACACAAATATACATAGATTTTTGTACTATGAAGCGTGTGGATTTGATAGGAGCTCATCGGAGATCAAAGCGACGATCGGGGAATCTTAATTGCAAGAATTAGTATGCCAAATTAATCAATTCTGAAAGGTTAGTTCTTCATGCTAATTGAAACTCTGTTTTTCCTTTTTCTAATTTTCTCACTAAGAGATGGGTTGGTAATCTTAATTTTTGATGTTTCATTTTTTCTCTCATATTTTAGTTCAAGTCAATTCTTTCATTCTTTCTTTTTTAGCAAATTTTAGTGCCTATCAGTTCACTTGCAAATTGTGGTTTTCATGAATGAATTTAAGTTGTTTTCAATAACTTATTTAATGCTCAAGTTCCGAATGAAATTCGAAAATGTGGCTTATTGAAGGTTCTTGATCTTGAAGGAAATTGTTTTTCCAGGTTGGTTCCTGAACTTATTGGGAATTTACAAGGCTTAAAGTTTCTTTCATTGGGAAGAAATATTTTCAATTGATTAATTCCAACAAGTTTTGGAAGCCTTTATCAGCTTGAGTCCTTGAATTTAAGGGATAATGACTTAACTGGAACTTTCTTTCCCACAAGAATTAACAGGGTTAAACAATTTAGTTTCTTTGAATTTGAGCCATAACAAGTTTACGGATAAAGTGCATGTTAGTGTTTGGGAGTTGAAGGGATTTATCATTCTTAACTTGAGTGGACCAAAAAAAGAATAAAGAAGAGAAATAAAATAGTCAAGCTGAACAATCCATGTTGAACAATCCAAGTTGAACTGTGCATTGTGATTATCACTAATAACAAAAACACATTAATCTTGGATACATGTAGCTGGACGTACAGAGGACCTGACTTCGAATGGCTTGATGAAAATGAACAGTTCAACCAATTTTTTTAGCCAAATGACAATGAGGTACTATTACTAGAGATAATAATTATACAGCCAGTTTGGCTCTACTTGTGCTCCATTTAGTCGGCTATCTAATTGAGGACAATCTCCCCAAGAAAAGTCTTGTGTTATAATCCCTCTCTTCATGAAATCATATTTTTTTTTTCTTACGTTTTTTACTCTTCAGTCGTAGTAATGATGCCACTTTCCCCGAGCAAGGAGACCTTGCTGAATTATTAAATGAAATGGCATTGATAAAAGAACAAAACAAGCCCATGGCAGACGAACCGAAGAAAATGGAAGAGATATGAGATAAGTCTCAGGTTTGCAGAGGTAGAAGGTGAAAGGCAATCGCTCGTTTTGACACTTCGCAACCTTAAGAATACAAAAAGCCAATGGTGCCTCGACATGGATAATTGCAACGTGACATTTGGGTCAAAAATAAAATAATATGTAAATTGTGAAATAGTGTTTTTTAAGACATATTATGTTGTTCCTATAGGTTTAATACAATATACAAAGTTGTTTTCACTAGCTAGGCTAGTGTGCTTCACTAACCAATCCAATGATTTTACTGTGATTTCATTATGGCTTGTTGTGATAAGTACTTTAGAGATTTTACATATAAATTTATTCATTTCTTTTGTGAAATAATGCCCCTTGGCAGTTGTCTTCTTGTACGTTCTTCGTTTCTTTATGTTGTCACCCAAAAGGGTTGTAATTTTTCTTGACCCACTGGTTGTTGCATGTTTCAAGTTCCAAGGAAATCTTCAGTTTTTGTATTATGTTGTACCTTTGCACAAGTCAGTTGATACCTTGCATTATTGTATAAGATATTAGTCAGAGCTCAATGTGTCTCTTATTGTAGACTCAAATGGTACTAGCTACGACAAGTAAGTGTAGCTTAGTGGTAAGATGTTTCACCCATATCTAATAGGTCGTGGGTTCGAGTCACCAAGGGGGTAAGTGGGGAATGACTACTGATCCTCTATTTAAAAAAGGAAAAAAAATGGTACTAACTACTAAGTGGCAAACTGGTGGAAACGAGTCCTTCCAACTCTTAGAAACACAACTACCACAAGCCACATCCTTTTGCACTGCTCATGTAAAACAATATGGACTGGACAATGGCATCAAGAAGAAAGTCCATTCTCAACAGACAATTAATCAATATAACAACATTCCATCTTACTGTAGAGTGATCGATAAATGAGAATGTGGAAATATACTCAAAAACCCACACTAGAGTAGAACTAAAATTTCAATAGAAACACAAATTTGCTAGAACTTCACCTAGAATAAACTCACATAAATTAAAATATTGTAGCTTACATACAAAAATAAAATATCATCTAATGTCAATTGGAGGGGGTGGTTCATTTGCACCATATCTAGGAGGTGGATGCTAACACCTTCACCATATCCTGGGGGTCGAATGCTAACACGTGCTCCATATCCTGTGTGCGGATTGTTTATGTAGTACCAATGTGAATTTTGAGGAATTTGCAGAGTTATCATCTGCATTAGCAATAAATAAATTTATAGATTAGCAATATACATTGAAAATCAATAATGCACAAATCCACGATAAAATTAACAAAATTACATCATAAGGAAATGCATGTTCTTTGGTGTATGCATCAGGAATATATAATCTTTCTTGTGTAGGACGAACACCCAAAGCCACACTTTTATGACGCGAACATGTATGTAAACTCATGTTTGTTTGTGTTGGTGTTACCTCATGAATTTGAGAAATAGATAACTCCCTAGAATGCTCTTGTGTAAAAATAGATTATGGTATTGGTGTTATTTAATTATCCTAAGAATAGAATGCAAATTGAAACAGAGGATGGTGAGGGTATGATCTTTTCCTGAAAATAGCTAAATTGTCAACTACATAGAACATATATTGAAACATGAGAATAAAATGTTACCCACAAATAAATGAAAATACCTTTGGAACCTTCTTGCTCTTTTGCAATTTGTACGTGTTTATTTTGCTTTTTTTTTTTTTTTGTATTTTGGGTTTTTCAAAAGTAGACGGTTCATTGTTCTCCAAAGCCTCCTGCAACATACACAAAACCAATTATAACCAGAAACACATAAGCAATAGATGATATAGCATAGAATGCACATAAAAATGAATAATATCTTACCTTCCTCTTCTTCTTCTTTATTGTTTCATAAAGCGATACCTTCCTTTTTTTGGATGGACGACCTTTTGTCCGTTTTTGCAAATTGGGTCAATGATATCTTGATGTAATGGTGGGGCATTGGAAGAGCCAGATTGAACAGAGGTTGCTAAGGGTATGTTTCTAGTTGAGTTGGATGCATTACTTGACAAGTGCTCTTTTAGACCTTCCAATAACACTAACACCTCACTGTATTTGTTTTCACTATATGAAGCCAAATCTGCAACTTTAGTAAAATTTGTGCACAAATGATCATACCTTTTTTCTTCATCTGTAGCAACCCAACCATCATAAGGGATTTTTACCCATGAATGGCATCTGTTTACATCTTCCTCCACAACTTGAAAATGTATTTATCTGGAAGTTAAATATTACCATACTCCTTCAAAAAAGCAGACAATGCATGTTTACAAAGTATTCCTCTGAACTCAAACAATTAACAACTACACTTGATATTAGACTCAATTTTATTAATTAAAACAATAAAACTCACTTTTTTCGATATCATGTCTTCAACTTTGACATCTTCTTCTATCACTCACTCAAAACACAAGTCATTTTCCTTCTTTGAAACGTGTTCACATTATAATTTGCTATCTAGTAACTCTTTATGAAATTATTTAAACTTGGAATGGGTGTAAACACCTTGAAATTGCTTCTCCATTTCAAAATGTGTTGCAAGAGGTAGTGTCTGTGAAAATGATCTATAGTCTGCTTGAGTCTTTTTTTCCACTTTTCTTTTAAGAGCATTGCCATATTGTTCCACAAAATGTTTTAACGAGTTTTTTTATTCACATACCCATCAAAAAACGCATTAATGCTCTCGCTTCGTTGGGTGGTTGACATGCCAAACCAAAAACATGACTTTAAAAAACATGGGATCCATCTATGCCTTTTGATCATACAATCCACTCAACCAATCGTTATCTTGCAAGTAATACTTGTTGATCATTGCATTCCAATTTAGTTCAAAATCTGTTAGTTTCTATGAATCATAAATGTAATTAAACATGTCAAATATGATTGAAGAATTTTCCTTATAACTGCCTAACTTCTAAGGAATCTTGTTCGTGATATGCCACAAACACCATCGGTGCCTGATATTTGGAAAAAACCATCTCAATTGCATTTTGCATTGCTCTATCCTAATCAGTAAGTATGCCTTCAGGTGCACAACCTGACATACAAGTAAGCCAAGTTTGAAATAACCAAATGAATGTTTCTGTTTTCTCCTATGAAATTAGACGACAACCAAGCAACACAGACTGGCCATGATGATTAACTCCTACAAATGGAGCGAATGGCACGTCATACCTCATACCTATCTACAAGATATGTGGTATCAAAAGTAACAACCATACCAAATTCATTGTAGGCTTCTATGCTCTAGCATCAGCCAAAAATACATTTTGCAATCGACCTTCAACCTCATCTATATCCATAGAAAAAAAAGAAACCTGGGCTTTGAGCTTGCATCTTCAAAAAATAATTTTGAATTTTCATTGCATCTCCTTGACTGAGTCATAAATGTCTCGCTTTGTCAATATGATTCCTTGCATCTTTTAAAATATATGTTGCATTCTCATATCCACCACTCTCCTCTATGCAAGCACGAATGTTTTGATTTGCTCTAATCCCAACTCTCATTTAATTCAAGTCAGTGTCTAGTATTAGCAGGAATGGAGCGATTATGTCAAAAGTATCGTGACTTACTCGGACTTAATGCATGATTATGTCGAAGTTTGAGACGTGTAATACGTCATTGTCCATCTAAGCTCAAATGCGCAGATAATATAACTGGACATCCTGATCGAGTATTTTCTTAAAGCTTTAAAGGATTACTTGATTCACTGTTAGGCTTTTCTCCTAAAGAACATATATAAGTAATGAAGGATACTAACCCATCAACCTTTTTTGATGTTCTTTTTCTGATTGGAAACCCCTTTGATGTTCCATAGGTCTTCCAATAGTCGTAAAGTGAATCCAAATCAGGAAACAGCATCCCACACTTGGGTTCTACAAATGTATCATCTTCGTGTCTTCCAACATTCGTTTCATCTTCTCAATTGATTTCTTCTTTAATATTGGAGATCTTCGAAAATAGTAATATCTTTTTCAACGATTTCTTCTTCTTCAAGAATTGCTTTCGCTAAATCTTCTCCCTCCCTCCTGCCAATAAATTTAGAAATAAGTTACATGAATGAGAAAGTACTATACATCTATGACGGGTGTCAAACCATCAAAAATAATTTCTTATTTTCCTTATAACGAGTATAGGGTAATAGGGATCGTATCCATAGGGAATGTCGAATTCACTTCTTCTAAGAATTTTAACAAAACAATTTAAGATAAAGATTGTGGTTTTTAATCTAACTAATTTAGCAACAATGACTTAATTAAAGCTGAAATTAAATTACTAAATGTTAACAAAACAGAAAATGATGTTTGATTCTAATAACGAAAAAGTCCCAGTCAATGAACTAAACGTAATCCCATAAGTTTACTACTGATCATAGATGCAAAGATGACTCAATTTGTTACAAATAAACCGATTATAGTTGTCGACAACCGCCAGACACCCAATCTATCCTTACTGTCTCGATAGTCAAGAGAAACTCATTAACTATTTCCCTAATCAAAAGACAACCCCCGAGACGCTCGAATGATTTAATGTTTTGAAAGCATTAAGAGAGAGAGACCCGATTCTAAACAGTGCATATTGAAGCAATATCATTTAATTTAGATTACACATTCCCGCAACACGGACAGAATATGCTTGTGATGCCTAAACGGTGCGTCACTTGCTACTTTGTTAGAACCCGATGACAATTACGGATCAATAGTTATAACTAGCAATGAAATATTATGTTAATTAAGGTTCTGGTCACAAACATTAACTAAGCATAATAATCCTACGTTACAATTCCTTTTGCAACAAACAAACAGAAAATGAATAAATACTTAAACCCAATCGATAATTAAAACACTTAGATCTTATAGAAAAAACTTGTAAAGAATTACTTGTTCAATATTAACTAGAAGAAATAAAACTAGCCACTAAACATAATTAAAGATTACTTACAAAATGAATTGAACAAAAATAAACCCAGCAGTGTGATGGAAGAAACGAGCAAGCTGCTACCAAAATCTTCGAGTGTATATGTGTGTGTGTGATTATGTGTATCAACCGTGTTGTCTGTGATTGCATACCAACTTCTAAAACTGACTTATATAGCTGAGCCCTCCTTGCTTTCCAAGTCTTTCCTCCTTTATAGAGGTCATGATCTCCACTCCTAACCCCCACTCCTAGGTAGTTGTTGACAAAGTCCACAACATTTAATCTACAAAAGAGAAAGAAAAGAAATAACAACAATTTAGAGAAAAATAATAATTCCCTAATTAATGAAATGACTAATGTCTAAAATTCCCTTTAAAAACGTGACATTGCTTCTAACTTCAGCTCCAGCTCCCTTCAGATATATAGCGAATGCCCATTTGGTACCATGATATCCGAATTTCTTATTTGAACTTGGTATTCTTTTCACTTTTTCATAATCAATCTCTCATAGACCTGTAATCACCAAACATACAAAATACCCATAAAAAGTGCAATATTTACAACAAGTTAAGTCACAAAAACGATATTAAATATCACACTTATTTGAGTTCGTCAATCTCACATAGGTATCTTCAAAATATACATATTATTCTGATACTTAAATTAGAATCAACTATTTTTTCTCTACCGCAGTTTTCAGCTTCTACATAACAAAGACGAAAACTATGAAAATCCTTCCTCAAGCATTAGCATAGGCTTAACATGAAAGTGGGGCAATAAAATAGTTTGCAAGTGAACTGATAGGCATTAAAATTTTCTAAAAACAAAAAAACAAAGAATGACTTGTACTAAAATATGAGAAAAAAATGAAACATCAAAAATTAAGATTGCCAACCCATCTCTCAGTGAGAAAATTAGAAAAAGGAAAAACAGAGTTTCAATTAGCATGAAGAACTAACCTTTTAGAATTGATTAATTTGGAATATTAATTCTTGCAATTAAGATTCCCCGATCGTCACTTTGATCTTCAATGAGCTCCTTTCAAATCCAAATGCTTCAGAGTACAAAAATCCATGTATATTTGTGTGCGTCCTCGCTGAAAATCCCAATTTCAGAATTGAGTTTGAGAAAGAAAAAAAACCCTAGTTTGATAAGGAAAGAGAGAAAGCGGGAAGGGGAGGAGCTTCGCAAGGCGCGCGGGAAGAAGAGAGATGTGCAGAGACCGGAAGAAGGAAGGAAGCCTATTGAGTTCCTTTCGAGAAATTGACGTGAAGAATTTAGACTAAAGGAAGGGTACTATTTGTGGGTCCCAATGGCCACAATAATAAGCTAGAAGGGGGGTTGAATAGCTTATTATACACTTAAAAGTTTTAAGTAAATTCTTTTGAAAGTTACTTGCAATCTATCGAAGAGAATCAAGTAGCGGAAGACCTTCAAAGAAGTTGTACCAGGTCTGCCGATAAGTACTACCGGTAAACCTTTGACAGTTTACTTCAGTTCTGTTGTAAATGGATAATATAAACAAAGATGATAAGCAGTTCAAGTATCAGACAAACAGTAAGGAATAACACAAGTGTTTTGGGATGGTTCACACTATAATGAGTGCTACGTCTACCACCAAGGCAGTCAACCTTGGATTTAAATTGTGCACTATGTTTTCCACTTAGATCAATTACAAAGAATATCCCTAATGGATCGTGTACAAAATATTGACTTGTGTTTGGGGTCTAGGGAATTAAATATCTGTAAATACAAGATATTTAATTCGTGCAGAAGTATAGTTAATGAATGTAAACAACAAGAAGATAAAACAATAAGTGTTGATGAGCGACTTCTTGTTGTTGAACGAGGACTTCTAGATCTGTTAAGGATCTCTTGATTGCACTGAGCTGAAGGACTTGGAGTTATGAAGTTTCAGAGCAATCCTTTAAGTGTTCGATTGATTCTGTATAGTTGTTTTTGTTCCAGTCTTCAATGGCAGTATTTATAGCAGGTGCACTTCAAAAGATCCGTTGGAGGAGACGAAGACTTCAACAACTCTTTTCATCAATGCATTAAATGCATGAGGCTGTCAGTCAAGGATTTTCGTCTTCACATATATCTAGAGCAGGTAATGATTTCTGAGATCTTCAAAAAGGTGGGCGATTTAGGTGTCAGATCTGAGAGTTGTAGCAGAAAGTAGGAGACGGTCTGCTTTTCCTGCTTTCACTGTTCTGGACGAAAAGTCTTCCTGCTTTTCGGGAAAGGTTGCTTTCGGCGGCTTGATATGTCAGGGAATGTCTTGGATTAATTCAATTAACACTTTAGGATAAGTTTGAATTAATCCAATCAATCTTTACTGGATAGGACACGTCATAGAAGATTAGGTGGACACATAGTCTACCGTTTGTGGCCTTCAAGCAGGTCTTCCGATTAAGCATATGGAGAGGTCTTCATTGAACACGAAAAGTCCTACAAAAAACTATACAAGGCAAAGTTCTATACAGGTTGCCACGCTAATCGATACGCAGCCCGATTAGCCACTGAAGTATAAAACTAATGTAATGTACTGAACAGATATAAATCTAACATAAGAATCAACAATCTCCTCCTATTTATATCTGGTCATCATTACTACAAATGAGGGCTTTTAAACAAACTATTTGATAGATAATAACATGTCTGAGAATTTTATATAAGAAGTAACGGAAGACATGCCTCTATCAAACAGAATAACACCTCAAATGTAAGGGACTAATCTAAAGTGCATACAAAGGTAAAGAGTCATAGAACGACACAGATTAGCAGGCGGTTCAAATAAATTTAAACTGATTGTTTAAAATTCTAAACAGATATGAAATGTAAAGCAATAAGAATTTAAACAAGATAATTTTTGAAAGGCAGGTAATCATCTGTATTTATAAACAAGATGTTTACATCCAACAGAGTTTTCAAAAAGTAAAGATAAATACAAAGGTAAGGGAAGAAAAGATACATAAACTACCAAGGTCTTTTCCCTTTTCCTTTGTCTGCGACCTCTTTTCTCTTCTTTCTCGCTCAAGCTCTTCCATTCTTCGTTCGTATTCATCATCCGCATCGGTCGGAGGTCGGTGGAGCGAGCGGTAGTCGGTTCTTCACGAAGGCGGTACTGTTCTCTTCCATCGGCATTACGTTGATAGACCTCATTTGCTTCTCCTCGTGATGGCGGATCACGATCACGGTTGGCATTCATGACATCGTGAGCTAAATTTCGAGCAAGGTTGTTGAGTTCAAGAACGGGAGGACGACTGTGGCCGAGATGGAGAGTGATGGCATGGAATAATTCGTAGAAAATGGAGGACACGATACGGACACCTTCGTCGCGTTGAGCTTCGATGTTGATCTTGACATCGGTGGTGAATCGTGCCGCATACGCCCAAATCGAGTCCATACATCCTCTTGAAGCTGTCGAAGAGTAGCGGCGATCCGGCGTTGGCTTTGGAAGCTGCGGGGCTATTTCGGATAGCGGTAGATATGCTTGTAAGCTTCGCCTAGGTTGGTAGATGGCATCTAGCGGGACAAAATTTCATCATTGGTGGTGATGGGAAGTAGTTGCATGGCCAATATGAATGGTGCCGGTAGAGGTAGAGTCTGTAGGTCGTATGGGCTGTTGGAGAGGGGGAGTGATGGAGTCGGAAGAGGACGAGTCTTGTGTTGGTATGGTGTTGATGGAGGAGGATATGGTTATAGGTGGAGGGGGAGGAGGGGTTGGTGGGGAATCGGCTCCATATCGGTGTCGAATTTTCAGCGATGTGAGAGGATTGGGGAAGGGGATCGGTAGAAAACCGAGAAAGAAGAGGGCGGGGGTAGAAGAGGGATTTTGGTTTTCTTAGGGAAGGTTGAGAAGGTTGATGAGGTTGAGAAGGTTGATGGGTAGGGGTGAATAGATGCGCTCTTGACGAAAGTTCGAAGAGGAACTGGCGGCAGAGTCTAAGAATTTGGGTGGGAGGGATTGGTATTGGGCGTGGTGTGGTTGATGAAGTTGGTTGGGATTGGTGAGGTGAGGAAGGTGTAGATGGGTCAGGAGAGTAGTTGAAAGGTGAAGGAGGAGGAGGAGGAGAGGGGGTTCTAACTGGCTCCTCCTGAATGTGAGGCTCCTCCGGAGGTGGTGAATTCCTCTGAGTAGATGACTCAGGAGGAATAGATGAAGGGTTGACAGGTATAGATGAAGGGTTGGGGTTGTGGGTTGGGCGTCGGTAGAGGTAGTTGGTTGGTGGCGGTAGAAGGTTTGGGACCGGCGGCTCTCCTTTTCTTCCTCGGCGGTGAATAGGAGACTTCAATTTGCTTCATCGGTAGAGGTTGGAGGGGCGCCGGTGGCTGGTCTTCAAAGGTTTCTGAAGTCGCCTTCGTTTTGGTTTGGGAGTGGGTGCGGGGAGATGGTGAAGGTGATTGGTTTGGGTTGGGTAGGTGGGTGAGGATGGTGGGTTTGGGGAGGAGGAGGTGAAGAATGGTGGTTTGGCTGATGCCTTCTTCTTTTGGCCTTCCTTCATCTCTCTCTAATCCACTTGGCTGCTCCTCTTCGGTTGGAGTGGCCTCTTAGGCCTTGTCTTCTTTGCTTTGCCCTTGGCGCCATCTTGGACCTTAGCGCTCTCGCCTCATCGGCCAAGTCTTTGGCCTTTTGATGGAGGTCGCGGCCACTTGATCGTCAAATTTTGCGAGAGGCCTTTTGTAGGTCTGCTAGCCGCTTCATGTGCTTCCATGTTGAAGCGGGTGACCAAGATAGGTGCGAGGCTTGGCCACTTTGTCGAGAGGCGGCGGTAGACCTTTGCGGCCGTCGCTTGTTCTCGTATTCGGTATACTTGAAAAGCGAGGTGTGAGTTGCTTCTCCTTGGCCTTGTAAACAACTCATCTTCTTTCAAAGAAGAGTTGACATTTGCGTCATCCCTTAAAAGGGCATTTATCGGCTGACGAAGGGCGTTTGCAAGTGGGGTTGTTCTTAGCTTTCTCCACCCCTTTGCTTTAACTCATTGAAGATAATGAGTCCCAGTTGAGGCGAAGTTGAAGGAATACTGACAGTCGGTCGAGGTTGATTTCTTTGGGCGTAAACATGTCATGTGCTCCACTCTTGAATAGGAGCCCCTTGTCTATAAGGTGGTGGTGCGATGGCGTCAAGAGGAACAAATTTGAACATTTTCCTTGTGGCTCCACGAGGGTGTCTACTCCCCTCATGGCTTCAGGGCATGAAAAGCCTCGGTAGTAGTTCTTTGCAATAGCTCCAGTAATGCTGCCGATGATAGTGGAGATTGATTTAGCGCGTAACGGAGATGGGGCGACCTCGAATCCATCCTCGAAAGCGGTCTTGTTCATGAGCTCCATTCTTTGATAGAATTCTTACGCGAGAAAGATCTTTGTAATTTTTGTCATTAAAGGCGAGAAGAGGGGTAGAATCGAGGCGTCCATATCCTGCAAGCTTTGGCCGGCGGCTATAGAGTTGATTGATTGTAGGTCAATGCACATTCTGGAATATATAGCTTGGTCGAGGCGACAATAATGTCATGAGAGGCGGGAAAGGTGGGGTATCCTGGAAGGTTGACATCCGTACTGGGAGGAATGTCAGTTTACGGGTTCAAACCCTTTCTCGCTTCGTTTTTGAGGATCTTGCCTGAAAGAAAAGCAAAATAAAAATTAGGGCTTTTCATCTCGACAACTAAACAAGTAGGAATTTCAAGGTTTTCTGAAATAATTGGAATTTTTGAACCAAAAACTTGAAACCCTAGGATGTTTAGAGTATCCACACAGAAAGGTAAGGCGAAGTTTTCATAAGAATAAGCGAAGAATATACAAAAAGCATTGTTAGTATTCAAGGTTTTTAAGAACAACAATGGCGAATCTTGTATAAACTTCGAAAATGACCGTTTGTATTCCAAAACAATTTTAGGTTATGAAAATGAAATGAGAACGATACATAGTAAGTTTCAAGTAGAGTAGAGGAGCGTACCATTGTTGATGATGAGAAGAAGAAACAAGAAGGATTTGAATTTGCAGAAAGTAGTTACGAGAGAGAGAGAGTATGAATAGAGAGAGAAATATTTTGTCAAAGGGTTTCGTAAAGTTTTGCAAATGACGGTTCAAGGACTATTTAAAGGCGAGAAAATTTTAGTTGAAAAAGCGGGAACTTAAGATATTTTCTTAAGTACCAAATTTTATCCTTGACCCCCTTTATTGCTTTAGAAACCTCTTTAGCAAAAAAATAGACTAAGTAAGAGTACTAACCTTTAAGTAAGGAGGACTTCGTCAGGTTAGTCTTAAAACTAGGTCTACCGGTATGAAAGAAACATTAACAAAATGTTGAAATTAAGCGATAGGATCAATCATACCAAGATTTCTCCTTAAGTAAGCAAACTGGTGGCATCCGGTGGTTTTGTGAGAATGTACGCCAATTGATGCTCGGTTGGAACATATTCCAAGCGATGTTACCTTTTTCCACATGATCTTTGAGGAAGTGATAACGAATATCAATGTGCTTTGTCTTGGAGTGCATCATTTGGATTTTGGAGGCGAAATTGCGATGTGTTGTCACACATGATTGGGTTCTGATCTTGATGTTGTAGTCCACTAGTTGTTGCTTCATCCATAGGAGTTGAGAGCAACATTTGCTTGCGGCAATGTATTACTTACGTGGTTGAATTTGCAAGCGATCCTTGTTTCTTGCAAGACCATGAGACAAGTCTGTTTCCAAGAAATTGACAAGTCCCAGGTACTTCTTACGCTTACTTTGCGGTACATAATCTGCATCGAGTATCAACTAGATTGAAATTATTGGATTTTGAATACGGATGCCTAGATTTGTAGTTTTTGAAACATATCGATGATACGTTTGGCGAAGCAAATGTGACTCCTTTGGATCTGCTGAAATCTAGCACAAACACAAACAACAAACATAATGTCAGGTCTACTAGCAGTAAGGTAAAGAAGAGAACCTATGATTCCTCGGTACTTGGTCATGTTCTCTTGCTTTCCCTTTTCATCTTTGTCAAGATGGCAGTCGGTAGACATTGGAGTTTCGAATCCTTTTGCTGAATCAAGACCGAACTTCTTGATTAGTTCCTTTGCATATTTGGTTTGGCTGATAAAGATTCCGTCGGAAGTCTATTGTATCTGCTGATCCTAGAAAGTAGGTAAGTTCACCCATCATGCTCATCTCGAACTTGCTTTGCATCGACTTCTCGAATCTCTTACACAGGCTTTGGTTAGTTGATCCAAAGATGATGTCGTCCACATAGATTTGTACCAGAAGAGAATGGCCTTTGTGCTTGAGGATGAATAAAGTAGTGTCTATTCTTCCTCTCACGAATCCTTGTTCTATTAAGAACTTGGATAGAGTTTCATACCAAGCTCTAGGAGCTTGCTTCAGGCCGTAGAGAGCTTTCTTCAGTCGGTAGACGTGATCGGTTATGCGAAATGACAAATCACGAGGCTATTCCACGTATCTGATTTCTTGAAGATCACCATTCAGAGAAAGGCACTCTTTACATCCATCGATACACTTTGAAGTCCATGAGCGAGGCATAAGCTAGAAAAAGTCGATTGCTTCTAGTCTAGCAACGAGGAGCAAAAGTTTCATCAAAGTCAATTCCTTCTTCTGACGGACGGTAGCAATGCCAGTCTAGCTTTATTTCGGTGACATTTCCTTCTTCATCTCTTTTATTTAGAAAACCCACTTGGTGCCGATGGTTGGATGATCGATCGGTCTTTGAACTAAGCTCCACACCTTACATCTTTCAAGCTGGTTCAGCTCTTCTTGCATAGCTTCAATCCGGTTATGATCTTCGATAGCTTCATCAATCTTCTTTGGTTCGAGTTCGATACAAATGCATAAGCAAACATAGTTTCTTCTCGAACTTTATTTCTCGCGAACTCTGTGTTGAGATCACCAATGATTTGAGAAATGGGATGATCTCTTTGCTTCAATAACGTTGGAGGAAGATCACTTACGGTGGATTCTTCCCGTAAGAATTCGGAGTTGGTTGAGAAGGAGATTCACCAAAAACAGTTCGAGAAGGAATAGGATCTTCAAAACTTTCAATTTCGGTGAACAAGAAGGATGAGTGATATGTAAAGGTGCTTGGGGTAAAAGAAGAGATGGGTTCGAGGTCAAGAAGAGTTGTTATCGATATGAGTTATCGTCTAGGTGAAGGGTTATCGGTACTTGATGGGTTGCCGTTTTCGATGAGGAGTGGAAGTAGATCTTTGTATTTGTACTGTCTCATCATTATCGAATCATTAGCAACGTTCGAGACCTTTCTAGGCTCTAACAAGTCATATTCATCAAAAGAAACATGCACAATTCTAAGATTTTTAAATTAGATTTACTAAAAATGCGAAATGCTTTTGAATGTTTGGAATACCCAGAAAAATTCCTTCGTCGATTTTGCATCAAATTTTCCTCTATATTCTTTTCCATTATAAAGAATAAAACATTCTACACCGAAGATTTTAAGAAATCCTATGTTTGGGGATCTTCCTCTCCATATTTCATATGGAGTTTTATTATGAAACTTGTTTACCGAGGATCTATTTTGGGTAAAACATGCGGTGTTGGCCTTGCCCGTAAATACTTCGGAAGTAGCTTCCAAAGCTTGGCATTGTTCTAGCCGCTTCAATCGGTGTTACGTTCTTCGTTTAGCTACAGTTTTGTTGAAATGAGAGAAGTTGTGATCGTGGTCATCGCGGTATTTTTCTACACCATTGTTCTTGAATTCTTGTTCGTTCTTTCTACACGTTTTGTTGAGACCGGCAGAGAAGTTGTGACCGATCCGTGGTCATCGCAAGTATTTTCTACACCATTGTTCTTGAATTTGCCGTTGTGCGATCTTATGTCACAAATGTCTTCAAGCTTTTGAGTTTGAAGTCTTAAAAAAGTGTAGTGACTAGATCATACGTTTCATCTTTAGATGTCATGGTTTCAATCCAAGTGAATCTAGAGTAGTCATCAACTACTACAAGTGTGTACTTGTCTCCAGAAATACTGGCTGTTGTGATAGGTCCAAAGAGATCCATATGCGAAGTTGAAGAGTCTGCGTTTGTTGACAATCATTTTCTTTTGAAGGAAGACTTGGAAAGTTTTCCTAGTTTGCAAGCTTTACAACTTCGTCATGGTCGGCACGTAGGTAGACCTTTGACAAGCCCGTTTTTGGAGAGCTTGGAGAGGTGCTTGAAGTTGAGGTGGCGAGGCAGCTTGTGCCATAGCCATTTGTCACGAACATTGTTGGCTACTAGACACGGTTTGAGAATCTCCCTAGAAGATTTAAGTCCACGACATAGGCGTTTCCTTGTCTATTGCCGGTCGATGTGTAGAGCGAGGATTCACTTGTCTTTGATGAGGCCGTGGGAGTTGAATTGGCATAGAAGTCCTTTGTCGCAGGTGAGATATGCTCGAGATTGTGCTTTAAACCACTTACTAGAGAAACTTTGTTGATGGAGAGATTTCCTCTAGTAATTGAGCCATATCCAATTGTTTTTCCTCTTGCATTATCATCGAAAATAACAGTGGGTCCTTTGGCTTCAGCTATATTTGTAAGAAGACTTCTTCCCAAATCATGTGTCTTGCGCACCCTTGTCTAGGTACCGGATGTCTTTGTTTTCCGATTCTATAGCCATGAAGCATTCCTGAAAAAGAATTGAAGTAAACAAGGTACCCTTTATTTTCTTTCGGGTCCTAAGGATTAGCAACCTTTTGCAACCCATACCTGCTTGACCTTGAGAGAACTAGGTCTCTCAGATCTTGGAGTGAACCTTAGCAGGGCATCCTGGTGCCGGATGGCCTAAGCAATTGCAAGAATGACATAAATGGAAAGTCACAGTGAACTGTTAGTGACTTTGACTGAAGAGGGATTATGATCTTTCCTTTTCTTGACATCCATTCTTGGTTCAGCTTGCTTGTTGATGGTAGGCTTAATTGGTTTCTTTCGAATCTTCCTAGGTAGGTTACCAACAGATTTAGCTTTTCTGTTGATTATATTTTCAGAAGGATTCGGTAGAATACCTTTAAGTTTACCTTCAACAGGTAAGGAGCTGTTTCATAGACAAACTTGATAGTTACGGTAGAGGTTTAGTAGGTCTACCGTCGGCCAGACTTTGCCTTGGCATAGTTGTTGCCTGTGAGACTTCACTTCTCTACCACCGTTACCTTTCGTGTTTCTTATTTGAGTCGATCATTTTGGCTTTTCCTTTCGAGCTTTAGGGTAAACGTAAGGGACACTTGAATTACCAAGGCCTTGTTTCCTATATTTCCAAATGTACGCTTAGAGAAAGATATATCATTAGCTCTCGGAGGATTCACCTTTCTCTATGATGAAGAGATTGTCTGAAGAGGCACATCCGAATATCATATGCCAGTTTTATCATTGCTAGATTTTTGGCTTGAAAGGATTTCTTTGAATGCATCCTTGGAGCTGTTCCAGGAGTCAATTGTCTTTTGCAAGGCAATTTTCTCTAGGTCAAGTCCTTTGATGTGCTCAGATAGACAGTCAATTTTGTCATAAAGAAATTTGTTTTCTTCCTTCAGTTTGATACTCTCTTGTTGACAGCTATTGAGAGTTTGAATCTCAGCTGCCATCATAGATTTTTCATCAGTAAGTTTCTCACAGTTCTTGGCCAGTTTAACATAGGCTACTCTAAAGGAATTAAATTCTTCAAGCATATCTTGATTGTCCTTGAGAAGTTCTTCCTTAGTGAAGCTGTCACTGTTGGTTTCATTTTTGTCCAAAGGACTAGGTGAAACTTCGACTTCATTTTCAGAGTCATAGGTAGGACGTGAGTCATGAGCTATTAAGCATATGTTGGCTTGCTCACAATCCTCTTCCTCCTCTTCTGAATCAGTCTCAAACCATGTAGCAACCTGTTTGTCTTCTATGTCTTCAGCCAACATACCTTTTGTTTTTGAAATTTTCTAAAGAGGGTTTTCGGTATGCTTCAAATTTTGGCTTAGGACATTTTGAGGCAAATGACCGGGTTTCCTACAGTTATAACACACAAGCTCTTCCTTAGATGAGCTTTCACCATTCTTCCTAAAAGGTTGTTGGTGTGTGTTCTTCCTTCCATATTTTGCAAAATTTTGAAAACGTTTGGCAAAACACACCTTTGGGCCACTGTACTTTACAAAAGGTTGCAATTAGGCCACTGAGACTTCAAAATTTTCGAGATGGCCACTGTACCAGACTTATCTTGCACGTTAACCCCTTTTTTGGATGGACGTTAAATTTGGACTTTAAGTTTGATTAAATGTCTATTTTACCCTCGACTTCTTCATCTTCACGGATGCAAAGTAACCAGATCTGGTTTAAAACTCAGATCTGGGCCAAATGGGTTTGGTAGAAGTGACGAAAAGGGTTGGAAATCGGCATTTTCTCGAGAGTCGCCGATGATTAGGAAGCTGGGTTTGGGGGCGTGGCGAAGTTCTTGGAAGAATTGGCGGCAATGGCCGCAGGGTGGCTGAGGCAGTAGAGGCGGGGGGAATTGTAGCCGGCGAGATTAGTGATTAAAAACTGTTCTGCGTGGACGGAGTGGTGGAGGGGGGCCGGGGAATTCGAGATTGACGCCCTCGACTTCTTCATCTTCACGGATGCAAAGTAACCAGATCTGGTTTAAAACTCAGATCTGGGCCAAATGGGTTTGGTAGAAGTGACGAAAAGGGTTGGAAATTAAATCGGCATTTTCTCGAGAGTCGTCGATGATTAGGAACTGGGTTTGGGACGCGTGGCGAAGTTCTTGGAAGAATTGGCGGCAATGGCCGCAGGTGCGGCGGAGGCAGTAGAGGAGGCGGGGGAATTGTGGACGAAGCGAGATTAGTGATTAAAAATTGTTCTGCGTGGACGGAGTGGTGGAGGGGGAGGCCGGGGAATTCGAGATTGACGCCGAGGAAGATCCTCGGACCCTAACCCGACGACTCGACGTGAAAGTTGGAGATGGGTGGAAGGGCGAGACTTTGAGCGATTTAACGAGAGTGGGAAGGAGTTGGGGAGTGTAAGACCGAGTTTTTGGCCATCGATTCGGCTTCGAAGCTTCAATTACAAATGCAGGTCGATCCATTGTAGTAGTATGATTCTCTTTGTATGTATGTAAATACTATAAATATGTATGAATTTCTATCTGCAAAAATGGTGGGATGGAGATTGAAGAGGCAAATAAACAAACAATGGTACAGTGGGGGTTTGATTGCCTCTCCCGTCATCTTCATCTTGGTTCCGTGAAGATGAAGAAGTCGAGGGTAAAATAGACATTTAATCAAACTTAACGTCCATCCAAAAAAGGGGTTAACGTGCAAGATAAGTCTGGTACAGTGGCCATCCCGAAAATTTTGAAGTCTCAGTGGCCTAATTGCAACCTTTTGTAAAGTACAGTGGCCCAAAGGTGTGTTTTGCCAAAACGTTTTACAAACATGGCAAATTGTTCATCAGATAAAAAATCATTTTCATAGGAGGAAGTGGACGGTTTGTTTTCAACAGTGATTTCTTCTTGGACCATGGCTGGCAAGGATACAGTTCTGAACTGTTTGTCTTGCTCTAGAGCTTGATTAACTTCAAGTTCATAAACCTTTAAACTTGCGTAGAGACTACGAAGAGTCATCTCGTTTAAGTTCTTGGATTCTTTCATAGCCGTGGTCTTAACATGCCATAAGCTACCTAGAGAGCCTAGAAACCTCATGTTCATTTCCTTTTTGTCATACGTTTTTCCTAGAGAAAAGCAACTGTTAATTACCTCACTGAAGCGATCGTATGCTTGTCTCAAGGTTTCCTTAGGATCCTTTTTGAAAGAATCAAACCGGCTATTTGGATGTATGTATATTTTCTCGTTGTCTCTTGTGTCTTGGTCTCCTTCCAAGTATTCGACAAGAGCTTCCCACATCTCTTTTGCAGTTGTACATCGAATCACTTGTTGGTATGTGCTTGTGTCTAGAGAGCTGGTGATTATGTTGATTGCTTTGCTGTCAAGTTCTACCAGCTTTCTATCATCCTCTGTCCATTCAGATTCTTCTTTTGGTACTTCTGCAGGATTCCCAGCGATGGAGGCTAGAAGATTGGCCTTCATTGGTACATGTTGACCTGCAGTGACACATTTCCATAGTCTGTTGTCAATAGAGTTCATGAATCTCATTACTTTATCCTTCCATACATCAAAATGTCCTTCGTCCAATATTGGGACGTGGTTAGCATTAGATGTAGGCAGCATATAGTGTGTTTGTGCCATTATATCGTATCTCTCAAGAGTTTAATCTTGGAAAAACTTGTTTTCAAAGAGTAAGGCTCTGATACTAATTGTGGGTCCCAATGGACACAATAATAAGCTAGAAGGGGGGGGGGTTGAATAGCTTATTATACACTTAAAAGTTTTAAGTAAATTTCTTTGAAAGTTACTTGCAATCTATCGAAGAGAATCAAGTAGCGGAAGACCTTCAAAGAAGTTGTGCAGTGTCCGCCGATAAGTACTACCGTAGACCTTTGACAGCTTTACTTAAGTTCTGTTGTAAATGGATAATATAAACAAAGATGATAAGCAGTTCAAGTATCGACAAACAAGAAGGAATAACACAAGTGTTTTGGGATGGTTCACACTATAATGAGTGCTACGTCCACCACCAAGGCAACAACCTTGGATTTAAATTGTGCACTATGTTTTCCACTTAGATCAATTACAAAGAATATCCCTAATGGATCGTGTACAAAATATTGACTTGTGTTTGTCTAGGGAATTAAATATCTCAGAAATACAAGATATTTAATTGCAAGGTAATATAGTTAATGAATGTAAACAACAAGAAGATAAAACAATAAGTGTTGATGAGCAGCTTCTTGTTGTTGAAGAGGACTTCTAGATCTGTTAAGGATCTCTTGATTGCACTGAGCTGAAGGACTTGGAGTTATGAAGTTTCAGAGCAATCCTTTAAGTGTTCGATTGATTCTGTACAGTTGTTTTTCTTCCAGTCTTCAATGGCAGCATTTATAGCAGGTGCACTTCAAAAGATCCGTTGAAGGAGACGAAGACTTCAACAGCTCTTTTTATCAATGCATTAAATGCATGAGGCTATCAGTCAAGGATTTTCGCCTTCACGTATATCTAGAGTGTAATGATTTCGAGATCTTCAAAAGGTGGGCGATTTAGGTGTCGATCCGAGTTGTAGTAAAGCAGCGTGAGACGGCCCGCTTTTTCCTCGCCATGCTCGACGAAAAGTCTTCCTGCTTTTCGGGAAAGGTTGCTTTCGGCGGCTTGATATGTCAGGGAATGTCTTGGATTAATTCAATTAACACTTTAGTATAAGTTTGAATTAATCCAATCAATCTTTACTGGATAGGACACGTCATAGAAGATTAGGTGGACACATAGTCTACCGTTTGTGGCCTTCAAGCAAGTCTTCCGATTAAGCATATGGAGAGGTCTTCCGCTGAACCTGAAAAGTCCTACAAAAAAACTATACAAGGCAAAGTTCTATACACAGTTGTCACGCTAATCGATACGCAGCCCGATTAGCCACTGAAGTATAAAACTAATGTAATGTACTGAACAGATATAAATCTAACATAAGAATCAACACTATTGGCTCGGCGTTTTTTTTTTCTCACGTGAGTTGTTACCAAAGTGATAGAATTAGTGGTAAACTTAGGCCTTGTTTGGTGCAGCGTTTTAAAACGCAGCTTTTTCAAAACACAGTGTTTTCAAAATGCAGCATTTTCAAAACGCAGTTTTATTTTTCTAAACACGTTTAGAAAACTATTTCAAAACGCTATTTTTCATAAACAGAGTAGCTGTAAACGTAGCATATTTTTAAAACGCTACAATTGGAGCGTTTTAAAACGCTCCACATTTTTAAAATGTTGCGTTTTAAAATGCTGCATTGAAACACTTTTAAAGAGAAAACACAACGTTTTTTTACCAGCGTTTTGACCAAAACACTCCACCAAAAAAGCACTTAGCCTTATTGTTATTCAAATAAAGAAATTAATTATTTACTATAGTAACTTAAAAGTGTTGCACATGTCACCCATTTGAATAATGGCCAAGTGGTGATCCTATTGCACACAAGTCTACATGGTTTCCAAGTTCCCTTTTGTCCTGATTTAAGAAATGATAAATTACCAATAACCCCCTCCATTATGGGTTGGGTTTGAACGGCCCCACCCCTTTCAACTATAGCATTTTCTATAATCAGCTTCTTTTTAGGCAATGCCATTAGAGTTTATTTAAAATATTCATCCAAGACTCGTGTGACCAACTTTATTTTGAATATCAAGTAAAAATGGTCATGTGAGTCTTAGGTGGGTAAAATATGTCAATTCAAACAGTAGTGCCTAAATAGAAGGAATTTAAGAAAATGTTATAATTAAGGGGGAACATTGTTTCAATTGGTAGTTGAGGGGGTAATTTAGCTATAGTTGATGGGGGTTATTTGTAATTTGCCCCTTCTATTCACTATTAATGTATTTAAAACTTTGACCTTTTTCATTGATCGCGCTCAATTTCTTGTTTGATAATTGACAAGGATTTAACACTTTTTTGTGTATTATTATTTGTTGGCTTAAATCACAATTTGGTCACCCCACTTTGATGATTTTTGCATTAAGCTAACTTTTTTTTTTTTTTCAATTTAATCACTATACTTGGCATTGAGTCTCTCACATCTATCACTCCATCCAGTTTTTGGATGGAAAGCTTAAAACCTTTTTAGAAACCCGAAAAAGTGATCATAAACTTAACACCTACTAAAATGGTCTATTACCAAATTACCCTTTTAGAAAAAATAATTTTTTACCATTGTTGGCATTTACTCTCCCAAGAAGAGTGGCTAGGCCTGGCGGCTCTTTTTTCAATTTGAAAAAAATAATGTTTTAAGTTCTTAGATTATTTAAATAAATAAAATTATAATTATTATTTGTAAATATATATGCATAAAATATTGTTAATTAGATTTTTGTTGTTATTAGAGTTAACTTTTGGTAAGAAAAGTCACCAATCCCTAGCAGCTCTAAAAAAACAAACCTAGAATCGCTTGTGGTGAGAGAAACTGGGGAGAGTTTTGTTAGGGAAAGTGAATCGAGGGTTATGGTAAAAATGGTTGGTTTTTTTTTTAATTGAATGGAGGGTAGTAAGGTAATTTGGATATTTAAGTGGTGTTACATTTCGGGATTATGCCCAAAAATGCCATTATTTATATCACGTGCTAGTCACGTGATTCTCTCTCACCCTCACCCTCACCCTCAAACCAAACTTAAAACACATTTCCTCTTTTCTTTGCACCAGGATTTGTTCACCATTGAAGCAGTTCTATAGCTTGAAGCAGCTTCTTCCTTGATTTCAAGAGGGATTTTTTCAACGAAATAACAAATCAACATAGTCATGATGCAGGAGAGCTCGAATTCTAGTTAAAGTAAAGGTAAAGGAGTTCGAAACCCACTATATACAAATGATTTGATTGAAGAAAAGTTTTGTGACTATGGTAATTGGGCTCGTATGAGGACATCATAGACCAAAGAACATGAGGGTTTTTTGGATGTCCCAACGAAAATTATGTGATTCTCTTAACAATTAATTTAGGTTCTTATCTCGTTCCAAAAGTTTGAATTTGGCATGATTACGAAATTGGTTAATTTATGTTTTGGTTCAATTAGGGGTTTGGTTAATTTAACAATGAATTTAGGTTTCTATTGAATGATTTAATTTAGGGTAGCAACTAATTTCTATAGTTTGGTTTGAATTATTGGATATTCTTACAATTACCTAATTGGTATTTTTTATGTTCAATGGTTCATGAAAAAAAGGTGTCATATCTTTACATGGTATGACCCACCAATGACTCAAAGAGCAAGAGAGTTGCTCAATGATTTTAAGAACAGAGGTTGAAATGAAGACATTATCACTCAAGCATTGCCAGTACAAAGCTAAAGATATCAAATTTAAAAAGCTTAAATTGCAATTTAGTCACCCTACTTTAACCATTTTTGCATTAAGCTAACTTTACGTGGCCATCATATACAACCTAGCCAACATTGTGCAATCACAAATATCATAGACCCCTGTTTTACATGCCATCATAGTCGTGTAGGAAAAAATAGCCAATACATAGGGCAATCACCGACCATTAGCAAAAAATAACCTTGTTATACATGCCATCGTTGTCGGGTAGCAAAAATTTACACATTAATAACAAAGCAACACATCTAATCTATCGCTATTGTCATTCCATTGGTCTCCTTGCACTTCCTCCTCCATATATTCATCTTATTCCTTTCTGACTTTCTGATTTGTTGCACTTTCTCAACTTTACTTCTCTTGATTAATTGGGTCACACCTTCTGTTTCATTTTGGACTTGTGTTGGATGTGTATCAATCTTTACTTCAGGCATCACAGCTTCACTCCTGATTCTAGCAATCACACCACCTCTTTTAACTAGTAAACCCCTAGGAGACCTTCTATAGCTTGAACTGGATTGAGTAGCAAAATCAGATTGCACTTTCTCAACTTTAATTCTCTTGATTAATTGGGTCACACCTTCTGTTTCATTTTGGACTTGTGTTGGATGTGCATCGATCTTCACTTCAGGCATCACTGCTTCACTCCTGATTCTAGCAATCACACCACCTCTTTTAACTAGTAAACCCCTAGGAGACCTTCTATAGCTTGAACTGGATTGAGTAGCAAAATCAGATTGCTAGACAATTTAAAGAAAGCTAGATGTTAATACAAAGCATATACGTTAAGACAATTTTAAGACTAGACAAACACAATAAACAAAGATAATGTATTAAATATACCAAAGTGGATTGAGTTGCAGTAGATGGATTAAGTTGGATATCCATGTGGGTTGCATGAGTTGCATGAGTTGCACAAGCTCTAGTGTATTCGCCCCCCTGTTTCAATGCATATAATACAAATATGTTAAAGACAATTTTAAGACAAGAAAAACACATTAAATAAAAATTATGCATTTAATATACATGAGTTGATTGAGTTGCAGTAGGTGAATTGAATTGCACATGTATCTCACTTGCATAACTTGCAGCAGTTGTAGTCTGTTCACCTCCCCGTTATGACAATTCAAAAGATGTTAAGACAATGGCTGCAAACTAGAAAAACTCATGCAAGCTTTGTAATGGCATAACATGTACCAGAGTGGATTGAGTTGCAGTAGGTGGATTGAGTTGCACATCTGTCTCAGTTGCAGAAGCGTGTTCCCCTCCCTGTTAAGACAATTTCAAATACGCAAGACAGTTTCAATTTGATACGGTGCTTCAAAATAGAATATCTCACAAACAAATTTATATTAATCATTTTCCTCAGAAGTCCCACCACCGGTTGCCAACTTATTTTTTAACCTCTCTTGTTGTGCCCAATCTCATGACATTTTACACCATCTTTCATATTTTTCTGCAAGTTTTAATAAGAAAAAGGGGGTCGGGGACCATCACAAAACATCAACTCATGCAGTGCCTCCATATTAAGCAAAAACATGATGGGGAAGGGGGGGACAACCAACATTATAATAGCAGAGGAGGGGGGAAGGAGGCCAAGCAGAATATTAAAACACTAGTGGGGGACAAAAAACATGTAAATCTATAGCTTTATAACACACAAAGCCTTTCTGGGACCATGTCACATTAAAAAAATATATTTAATCTCAATACATGCATGCGTACACGTTAAACACAAAAAAAAAAAAACAAATATTTACAATGACAAACAAAAGTCCTAATTTTACATAATAGAAACCTTAAGAAATTTCACCAAAACGACATTTACAAAAAGAAAACCCTTAATTTCTTCACATGACATCAAAATCGATGAATGCTAACCAAGTGCACAATAAAAACTCTTTATTCTGGTCTTTTTATTCTAGTCTTAAAGTTCAGCATTTATGTAGAGTGTCTTCAGATCATTCCCCCTTTTGATTGTGACTCATTCGGTGAGGAAACTGAGCAGTGTTTTTAGTTTTCAGAGGATGTGGTTGGATCACCCGAATTTCCTTCAATTTGTACAAAATCAATGGAGCCGGGAAGTGACAGGTTCGGCAATATCTATTGTCTATAAGAAGATGCAATTGTTAAGGAATGAGTTGGGCATTAGAATTGGGAAGTTTTTGGTGATGTTCAACAGAAGGTTGCAACACAACAGGATCTGATCTTACTTATGGAAGTTACTCTTCAACTGCGGTGGGATAACAATGTAGCAACTCAATTGGAGGAGGCTTGGAAGGAGCTGGTTCAGTTTCTCAATTGGGATGCTGAGCTGACACATCAAAAAGCTCATCAAAATTGGCTTCAAGAAGGGGAGCATAATACCTCTTTTTTTCATGCTAGTATTAAAGATCGGGCTGTATGAATACTGTAAAGTTGAGACTTCCAGATGGGTCTTGGTGTGATGACAATAAGCAGATTGGAGATATGGCGGTTGATTTTTTCCGTATGCTTTTTACTCATCAGATCATTTTATTGAGGAGGACATGTTTAAGAACTTCCCAGTTAGTATCAATGAGCAGGACAATGAATTACTTCAACAATTACCAACTGAGGATGAGATATGGGCAGCGGTGAAGGGGTTAAACCCAAATAGTGCTACGGGGGTTGATGGGTACACAGGATGGTTTTTCCATGGTTGTTGGCAAATAATAAAAAATGAGGTTGAAGCTGCTGTTCAGGGTTTCTTTCAGGATAGTTCTATTCAACAGGGTATTTCTTCCACTGCAGTTGTTTTGCTTCCTTAACTAGAGACCAAAAGATCTTAGTGATTTGCGTCCCATTAGTTTATGCAATTTCTCGTGTAAAATTATGTCTCGAATTGTGGGCTATGGGAATTGCGAATTTTCTTCCTAGACTCGTATCCCTCGAGCAGGCTGGATTTGTTAAGGGAAGGAGTATTCAAGAAAGTGTTGCCTTAGCCCATGAATTGGTTCAGCGAATATCGATAGTAAAGTGCGAGGGGGAAACATGGCTTTTAAGTTTGATAAGTTGAAGGCCTATGATAGGTTGGAGTGGGACTTTTGGTTTGGGTTCTGGAACTATTTGGTTTTAGTGATGTTAACAGTGGTTTAATTCAGCGTTTAATCAGTAATATTTGGTATACGCTGCGAATTAATGGGGACGGCTGTTGATTTTTTAAGTCTTCGTGTGGGGTTCGACAAGGGGACCCTATTTCTCCCTTGTTATTCATCATGGCACAGGAAGTCTGTTAGTGTTTAGTAATGCTAGTAAATCACAAAATCAGCTATCCGCAAATTGCAATTAACCTCCAGAAAAGTGGTTTCTACCTATTGGCAAAGTGTTCTAATCGGAAAGCACAGCTTATTGCGGGTTGGTCAGGGTGTGTTCAACGGTTTTGCCTTATGACATACTTGGGTATCCCTCTTTTTAAAGGCCGGGTTAAGCGGATTTATTTCAAAGACATTGAGAATAAAATTATAAAACGTACGTATTAATGGGTGGTAGGCACGTTTGCTATCCTTTGGTGCAAAGCTTGTTCTGCTGAAAGTGGTGCTTAGCAATATTCCCGTCTATTCGCTTGCAGCCATTGCAGTCCCAAAAACAGTTCTTCAGCGAATCGAGAGGGCTATCGTTTGTAGGCCTATTGCTGAGGGTGGTTTGGGTTCGATCGCTGGGTCAAGTTATGTCAGCTCTTCATGCAAAGCTAGCCTGGAGTGCGCTCAACGGAGCAAGTTTATGGGCTCATTTTCTGCAAGTCAAGTATGGGGATGCAAGGGATTTTATTGCACCCTTGACAGCATCTAGCACTTGAAAGGCTATCATGAATCAGTTACCTTGGGTACAACAACATAGCAGATGGATTGTGGGTAGCTGTAACATTCCTTTTTGGGCTTCGAACTGGTGTGGCACGATCTTAAATGGCCCTAGACCCATTGATATTACATTGTCAGTGTGTGATGCTCTACAGCAGCTGGCACATTTCCTCACTCTCATTCCATCACAATTACATGGGGAAATTCAAAGAATTCAATGTTCTGACGAGCTTCCAGATCGTTTGATCTGTACTTTATCCACGTCTGGTGAATTCACTACTACCTCGTACTGGAACTTAATTCGCACAACACACCCAACTTTGCCTTGGGCTCATTTGATTTGGCAGCCGTTGGTTCCCTAAAAATTAGTGGTTTCATTTGGCGTTTGATCCACAGGGCTGTCTCGGTGGACCTCTTGCTAGTTGCTACACACTAGGGGTTTGTTTGGTAGTCGGACATGGATAACTGGATAAGCAGTATTATTAATCTCAGTTCTATTAGTGCCCTCACTATATTAATCCTCACTTGTATATCTAGGGTAGTTTTGAGATTAAAAGTGTCGGTCCTAATTTTTTTTAGTGAGGGCACTAATAATACCACCCTCCCCCTTGATATTAATAGTGAGGGGATTATGACTTTATCCGGATAACTCGTGTTAGTAGTCCAGACCACCTATTGCGTACCAAACATGCTTATTAATCATATCTAACACTAATCATGGTTATCAAACGGCACCTAAGAGAATTCCAATTGCCACACAGTGTGTTTCTTGGACTTCATATCGTGATCAGTAGTCTATTGAACATTTATTTCTCAATTCAGAAATTGCAAGGCAGCTTTGGGAAAGATTGGCTCTTGGCCCTTCAATAAAGTTCATATATTTGGTAGTATACAGCATCTGTTCGATAGTTGGGTAACTGGTGTGTCGCTTCAATCTCAGCTTGCTGCATGTTGCTTGGGGATTTTTATGTTCTCCTGTTGGGAAATTTGGAAGGCGCGATGTGCTGCTACATTTGAAAATATTACTATGCACTAGATTTTAAGGCAGGTTATTGATCATTTGCAGGATGTGATGGTTTTTAAGCCCAAATCTGCTGTCAATGGGAAGGTGGGGATGCAAATGTTAAATTTGCCTATTCAGGATGGGCGGCTGCCTAGGGGGAGTAGGGTAAGATGGATGCCACACCTATTAGGCATTCCTTTAAACTCAACACAGATGGGTATTCAATCAATGGTGGTAGCACAGGAGGTGGTATTCTTCGGGATGATGAGGGTACCTTGATTACAGCTTTTGCTAATTTTTATGGTCCCGGAACAAACATGTATGCTGATATTCTGGCTTTGCGAGATGGACTTAAAGTATGTTGTACCATGGGGCTGGAGGCTGTGGAGGTGGAGACGGACTCCGCTGTTGTTATGTTTCTTCGGCATAATTATCAGCCTCCATGGGTATAGATATATGAACTAAGGCAGTGTCAAGACTTGATTGATAATTATGGTCTGATTCGCATTTTCAGAGAACAAAATAAGTGGCGGACAGGTTAGCTGTTACAGCACACATGCATCATGATTCGCAAATTTTTTTATCAAAGGAACCAGCTTCCTCCTCACGTTCTTCAGGTGCTTTGGCATGATGAGTTGTGTCTCTATAAGTTTCGAAAACACTAGTGTGAATATTTTTATTTCGGCTTCATGCCCTTATGTTGTTCCTTTTCGAGGTAAGGCTCCTTTGACACCCCCTAAATTGGTTAAAAAAATAAATAAATAAAAAATCCTATTTTGTAACATAAATTAGGGTTCTTTCAAGAAACCTTAATTTTTGATAAATGGAGTATATTAGATAAAAGAGTGCCAAAAAAGGTGGCATGTCCTTTGTACACTGGCTGTATACACCGACTAATTACCCACTGCTAAAGTGCTAAAGCTATTCACAAAATCCACTAAAGAATTGTTAGCATGATCTGACGCAGAACACCAATGAAAGAGAGTTCGCAACAGAGAAATCTGCAATTGCTTCATCGACCGCACTACATTATCAAAAGCTCTATTGTTTCTCTCGCTCCAAATGGTCCACCAAATGCCCAACGGAACAACCTCCCAAAAAGGAATCACTCCTACGTTTGAACATCGACCAACACATAAGGAGATCTTTTACTGTTCTGAGCATCACCCACATGATATTGAACAACCCAAAACACCATAGACCAAAGCTCCAACGCTACCGGACAATGAAGCAGAATAGGATTCGAACTCTAACTATTCTCTCTACACATATAGCACCAATTACCATACACTTTCCCTCGCTGCCTTAGATCGTCTCCCGTAAGAATTGCCTCGAGAGTAGCTTCCCATGCAAAGAAGGTCACGCGATAAGGGGCATTAGACTTCCAAATAGCCTTCCAAGGAAATGACGAACTTCTTCCACCCGAGAGCATTACATAATACGACTTAACCGAGAACTCGTTCTCTCTCGAAACAACCCACCTCACCTTGTCGTCTCTGCTAGTATCTATTTGTTGTGAATAGAGAAGAGCCAGGAATGATAAACTAGCTACCTTTTCCCAGTCTTGCAAATGCCTTCAAAATATGGGGTTCCAAACCACTCGGTCCTGACTAACTTGCAACACGGAGTTCACCAAACAATCTTTGTCCACAGCGAGATTAAATAACTCCAGATACAACCTCCAAAGCTCCATCTCACCGCATAATAAATCCTTACAAAACCTGACCTTCGAACCATTACCAATACACCAGAGACATAAGGATTGGTTATGACATTTGGTAGCCACGTATGCTCACCCTCCTCACCATATATACTTACAACTACTTTCCTCCACAACCCATGATGATCCACCAAGTAGCGCAACAACCACTTACCGAGTAAGGCTGAATTAAATGTGCTTAGTGTTGATGATTTAAGTAAAATCATTGGTCATTTGGTATAGTCGAGATTTATGTTTTAAAGATGAGTGAGCTCGGGAATACTATATTGTGAATCTGGGGTGCGGAGTGCATATTCACATAAGTTTTACGGGCTTACGGGTGTTAATAATCAAGTGTTCTGTTTCCTTTCGATTTATCGTTTTCGCAACGAATAATATACAATATATTTTGGTGACTATTGGAATTCCAAGGGATACACCCATTTGAAGGAAACTTGATTATCTGCAAGGGACGCATATATACTATATAATAGTTCCATCATCTTCGTTTTTTGGTCACGATATATATAATACTCCAAAAGTAGTCTCCTACTTTAGTGCCATAACAGGAGGGCAATTGTAGTCTTATCCCACAAGGATATTCGTGTAACCCAGGGCATTTGATAGGGTCGAATAATTCCTACAGGAAAGCGCTCTGTGCATGATTCTACAATATATCCAGTTATTTGTTTTCGACGTTCAATAATCCAATTCTCCAACAATCTGCAAGAATTATTTTTACTGTTTTACAATGTCGAGTGTGAAAGAAATGACTACAAATTTCGGGAAACTGGAGAAGTTTGAAGGGGTTGATTTTCGTCGGTGGCAGAAGAAGATGCATTTCCTGTTGACAACTTTGAAGGTGGTATATGTGTTGAGCACTCCTATGCCAGAGGCGCTGGATGATGGGACAGTGGAAGATCTGCGAAAGAGGAGCAAATGGGAGAATGATGACTACATCTGTAGAGGCCACATTCTTAACGGTATGTCTGATTCTCTATTTGATATTTACCAAAATGTTGAGTCTGCCAAGGAACTATGGAATTCCCTAGAGTCTTAAGTATATTAAGTATATAGATGAAGATGCCTCTAGTAAGAAATTCTTAGTTGGAAACTTTATGAATTATAAGATGGTAGATTCTAGAACAGTAATGGAACAATACAATTAACTGCTTCGCATTTTGGGTCAGTTTGCTCAACATAAGATGGAAATGGATGAGTCTATTTCAGTGTCCAGAATTATAGATAAATTGCCCCATCCTGGAAAGACTGCAAACATATGCTTAAGCATAAGAAGGAAGAGTTGACTCTGGTTCAACTCGGTAGCCATTTGCACGTAGAGGAATCTCCAAGGGCGCAGAAGGGCAGTAAGTCCAAGGGCAAAGAGGTTATGGATTCAACTTCCATCAATATGGTGGAAGCGGCTGAGGGTTCTTTTAAGAACAAAGGCAAGGACCAAAAAATGGTGGACGCCGTTGAGAGCTCTTTTAAGAACAAAGGCAAGGGCCAAAAACGACCCTTAGGCAACACTAGCAATGATATTGTCATGAAACCTAAGGGTACATGTTGGATTTGCGGTAAAAGTGGGCATTTCAAGGCTGATTGCCGAGTGAAAAGGAGCAAGAAAGGAGTATACAACAACAGTCATGGGCAGGGGTCTAAGGACCAAGGTCCACCTAAACATCAAGGTCAGAATTTAACTTGTAGGATTAATTTCGATGTGAATTATGTACCACTTATTTCTGAGGCATTTTATGTGGATGATGGTACATGGTGGATAGACTCAGGTGCAATAAGACATGTGTGCGAAGATCGTAGCTGGTTTGAGAAGTATGAACCAGTGAATGATGGATCCATACTCTTTATGGGGAACGAGTCAAAAGCCGCCATTGTTGGCGAAGGAACTGTTGCACTATATTTTAATTCCGGAAAATGTATTCTTTTAAAGAATGTATTACATGTACCTTGTATTCGTAAAAACTTAGTTTCTGGGAGTTTGCTTTCTAGAGATGGTTTTAAACAAGTTTATGAGTCGGACAAATTTATTTTAAGCAAGTGGGGTATGTTTATAAGATTTGGATATCAATGTAATGGTATGTTTATGTTAAATATTCAGCATGATGTTGTCAACAAAATTATGGCATGTTATGATGTTGATACTTCTGTCTTGTGGCATGCTCGTTTAGGTCATGTTCATTATAAACGCATGTTGTTAATGTCGAAGAATGAGCTTATCCCATCCTTTGACATGAATATGAATAAGTGTAATACATGTATGTTGAATAAGATTGTTAGACAACCTTTTCATAATGTTGAAAGATCTTCAATTCTAGAACTTATTCATAGTGACCTTTGTGATTTATATTCCACACCATCTTTGGGTAATAAGAAGCATGCGGTAACATTTATTGATGATTGTACTCGTTTTTGTTATGTGTTTTTACTCCACACTAAAGATGAGGCTTGGACAAATTTATTATCACACAAAAATGAGGTTGAACTTCAATTGTCTTCTAAGATTAAGAAGATGCGTACCGATAGAGGTGGTGAATATTATGATCCATCCTATTTCGAGTCTTGTGGCATTATACATGAGGTCACAGCTCCTTATACGCCACAACAAAAGGGCATAGCTGAGAGGAAGAAACGTACTCTTAAAGAGATGATTATTCCATGTTATCTTACTCGGGTTTGAGTGAGGGTTTTTGGGGAGAAGCCATGCTAATAGCTTGTTACTTACTAAATAGGATTCCCAACAAACGGAATCCTATTACCCCTTATGGGCTTTGGCATAAAAGGAAACCAAACTTGGGTTATCTGCGAGTTTGGGGTTGTAGGGCGGTCGTGAGACTACCCGCGCCCAAGATTAAAACCTTAGGCGAAAGAGGCATTGATTGTATTTTTATAGGATATGCTATGCATTCCAAGGCTTATAGGTTATATGTCATAGAGCCTAATGATTCAGTAGCAGTTCACACTGTTATCGAGTCAAGGAACGCTATCTTTGATGAAACTAGGTTTATTTCCATACCTAGGCCAAAGGATATGACCCCACTACTGTTGGAATAGAGATTAATGAGAACTTTACATCTCAAAATGGGCCACTAGAGCTCCGTAGGAGCAAAAGGGCTAGCAAACCAAAGTCTTTTGGACCCGACTTCCAAACCTATCTGGTGGAAGGGACAAGAGAAGAGGTAGGATTCCAATACTCATATTGTTATAATGTTGATGAGGGTCCAACGACTTACAAAGAGGCTATGGAGTCTCAAGATATCTCATTTTGGAAAGAAGCCATTAATGATGAAATGGATTCCATTATGGGTAATGACACATGGATCCTTACGGATCTTCCACGTGGTTGTAAACCTTTGGGTTGCAAGTGGATCTTCAAAAGGAAGATGAAAGTTGATGGTACAATCGACAAGTATAAAGCCCGATTGGTCATCCAAGGCTTTAGGCAAAAAGAAGGTATTGACTACTTCGATACTTATGCGCCGGTTGCTCGTATCTCCACTATTAGGTTATTGATTGCCTTGGCTGCAATTAACAATCTTGTGATCCGTCAGATGGATGATAAGACTGCGTTCTTATATGGAGATTTGGAAGAGGAAATATATATGAAATAACCGGAAGGTTTCATTTTGGTAGGAAATGAGCATAAGGTGTGTAAGCTTGTTAAATCATTGTACAGGCTCAAGCAAGCTCCTAAACAATGGTATCATAAATTTGATGAGGTTGTCTTGTCTAGTGGTTTTAAGTTTAACCAATCCGACAAGTGTGTATATAGCAAGTTTGATAATACCGGAAATGGTGTTATAATTTGCTTGTATGTTGATATGTTGATTTTCGGTACTAACCAAAATCAGGTTGACCTTTGTAAAGCATTTTTATCATCAAATTTTGCCATGAAAGACATAGGGGAGGCGGATGTGAATCTTGGAATCAAAATCAAGCGAAGTAACAATGGAATTTCTTTGACACAATCTCATTACATTGAGAAAGTGTTAAAAAAGTTCAATTGTGTGAATTCTACTCCAGCAAATTCTCTCATGGATCCTAATGAGAAGCTTATGCCTAATACAGGTAATCCAATATTACAGCTTTAGTATTCTCGGGTGATAGGATGTTTGATGTACGCTATGACTAGTACAAGAACAGATATTGCTTATGCGATGGGCAAGTTAAGCAGATATACGAGTAACCCGGGTGGTCATCATTGGCATGTAGTAAATCGTGTGCTAATATATCTTAAGTCAACCAAAGACTACGGTTTGTCTTATATGGGGCATCCTTTGGTATTAGAAGGATACTCAGATGCTAGTTGGATAACCAATGTAGAAGATCATTCTTCTACTAGTGGTTGGGTGTTTTTGCTTGGGGCAGCTGCCATTTCATGGGCTTCCAAAAAGCAAACGTGTATTTCTAGCTCGACCATAAAGTCGGAATTCATTGCCTTGGCAGCAGCCGGAAAAGAGGCGGAGTGGCTTAGGAATTTGATCTATGAAATTCCATTATGGTCAAAACCAATTTCACCCATTTCTATCCATTGTGATAGTGCATCTACTTTGGCTAAGGCTTATAGTCAAGTATATAATGGGAAGTCGCGACACCTGGGCGTTAGACATAGCGCGGTACGTGAGTTGATTACTCATGGGGTGAATTCAATTGTGTTTGTGAGATCTCAACATAATTCAACCGATCATTTGACCAAAGGGTTGGCTAGGGACTTGGTTCACAAGTCGGCTATTGGGATGGGTCTTAAACTGATGAGGACATTCCCAACAACGTCAACAACTCAACACCAATGCCGACAACCATTGGACCGGTCACAAGAGCTAAAGCCAAGAAAATCCGTGAAGAAGTCAATGGCATGGTTCATGAGACAATGGTGATGGAAGAACGAGCAATGAGCCATAAAGAAAAGACCCCAAAGGGTCAAAGGAAGCTGGTGAACGTGATCCAAGTCAAGAGGGACGATTGCATGCCTTGTTATTGCACGAGCAACATTCTGGAGACCTTGCGGACGCAAGGTTAAATAGGCTTGCGGCCGCAAGGCCTGGATATTTCGTGACAGACTTTCTGGAGAGCTTGCGATCACAAGGTCCAAAATGGCTTGCGGCCGCAAGGTCCGCCGACCTGCCGTTTTACTACTTGTAACTTAGGGTTTTCTATCAAACTTTACCCTAATTCCATAGTACGAGTTTGCAGCTTAGTTTAGGTATAAATAGGGGTTTTCTTTCTATTGAACAACAACTTTGAGTATTATTATTTTGTGAGTTTATCAAAACTTATTGGTTCTTCTTGAACTGTTGAGAATATACAGGTGTGAAGCTTGTGTGTTCATTCTTGACTTATCAATTGATTCTTCCATATCAATTGTGACATCTTTCACAATACTTAGGTTCTTCAATTGCTACGATTGCGGGTTGCGGCCGTACATGCCAAGGTTCTTTTCGTGCTAATTGTTGGGTCGAGGTGTCACCCCCGCAAAACATTCTTCGATCCTAGCTTCCGCCGCGTGAGTAAATCGTTCTTCAACGAAGCCTTCCGAGAAGATCGTATCATAAACCCGTATGAATCTTTGGTTATAGGATACCCAATTCCCCTCTAATACAATATTAGAAGCAGAATTCAATGTGGAAGGCCTATTGTCTTAGATTTAAGCACATGATATTGTCCCAAAGATATGTGCGTTTACCTGCATGGTTAGGTTGGAAGTTTTTCTTCTTAAATAAGTCTTGATATAGTGCAAATTGCAGGTGCACAATGAAAGATTCACCTGTATGAGCATGAAGTTTGGCTGCTTCAAGGAAGTTCAGGGTTGGCTTTTCTATATGCATATGAATGGATATGGACACAAGGCCTGTATAATTAGTGTCGATAATAAACTTTTGGAGTTGTTTACACAAGGCCTGTATAATTAGTGTCGATAATAAACCTTTGGAGTTGTTTTAACTCGTGTATATTATCTTCATGTATTCAAAATGTGTAAATGGGTTCAATGCTTAGACACACCCTGATACTCGAATATTTGAAATGTGTAATATTACTAAGGTGGTAATTCAATCTTCGTGACATTGCCATTAATGCACGAGTTGTTATATTTTTCAGTTTTAACTAAACCAAGAATTACACTTAAATGGGGAGGATTGTTGATGATTTAACTAAAATCATTGGTCATTTGGTATAATCGGGGTTTATGTTTTGAAGATGGGTGAGCTCGGGAATACTATATTGTGAATCTGGGGGTGCGGAGTGCACATTCACATAAGTTTTACGGGCTTACGGGTGTTAATAATCAAGTGTTCTGTTTCCTTTCGATTTATCGTTTTCGCAACGAATAATATACAATATATTTTGGTGACTGTTGGAATTCCAAGGGATACAACCATTTGAAAGGAAACTTGATTATCTGCAAAGGACGCATATATACTATACAATAGTTCCATCATATTCGTTTTTTGGTCTCGATATATATAATACTCCAAAAGTAGTCTACTGCTTTAGTACCATAACAGAAGGGCAATTGTAGTCTTATCCCACAAGGATATTCGTGTAACCCAGGGCATTTGATAGGGTCGAATAATTCCTATAGGAAAGTGCTCTGTGCATGATTCTACAATATATCCAGTTATTTGTTTTCGACATTCAGTAATCCAACTCTCCAACACTTGGCCTTTTCACACCTAAACCACCCGCCTTTTAGCTGCCACAAACTTTATCCCAATTAACCAAATGATATTTACGCTCATGCCCTATCCCTTCCCACAAGAAATCCCTCTCCATCTTCTCTATAATGTTAGGAACCAAGGCAGGCATCAGGAATAGAGATAAATAATAAGTCGGAATGTTGGATAATGTATTCTTGAGGAGGGCTAACCTCCCGGCTTTAGATAACAATTGTTTCTTCCAACCGGCCAAACACCAATTAAATCTCTCTAAGACAGGATTCCACAAAGACTTATTTTTAAACGGAGCACCAATCGGCAAGCCCAAATACGATGAAGGGAGGTGCGAGTATTTGCAACCGAAAACTGAGGCTAAGATATCGATATTCGCCACCGCCCCATACGGAATAATTTTGCTTTTAGAAATATTAACTCTTAACCCCAACATCATCCGAAGAAAGCTAGCACCAGCCGAAGATACCCCAACTCATACCTTTGGATCGCAAAAAATAAGAGTCGCAAAAAGAAGTTGAGAAACCATAATCTCCGTCTCCCTGGCTACCCAACCTTGTATCCACTGATGAAAACCCCTGCCACAGATTTATCTAATAATCTGCTAAACGCCTCCATCACAGTAATGAATATAAGGGGAGAAAAAGGGTCTCCTGGCCGCAAACCCCTTGAAATTGGGAAAAACCCAGCAGGCTCCCCATTAACCAACACTGAGAAACAAACCGTTGATATGCAAAACCATATCCATTTAATCCATTTTTCACTGAAATCCATCCTCTAGCAAATAAAGTAGAAACCTCCAATTAACGTGATCATAAGCATACTCAATGTCCAGCTTACACAACAAACCCAAAATGCCACTTTGCAATCTATTATCCATGACTTCATTTGCTATAAAGGATGCATGAATGATCTGTCTACCCTCACAAATGCATGTTGAGAATCTGAAATCAGCTTACCCATGACTTTTTTCAATCTTTAAGGAGAGCACTTTAGCTAGCAGCTTGTAAACGCTACCAGCCAAACTGATAGGTCTATAACTTCCCATTCTAAAAGCACCTGTTTTCTTCGGGATTAAAGTTATAACATAGCGTTAAGACTCTTCTCCAAATACATATTTTCCTGAAAAGCATGAAAAACCTCCATGATATTGGCTTTAATCACTTCCCAGCAAATAGAAAAGAAATCCACATTGAAGCCATCTGGACCCGGCGCTTTGTCACCGTGCAACGCAGCACATACACCACTTCCTCTTCAGAAAAAGGACTCTCCAGCATACTTCTATCCTCAGCATTCAGAGAGTTAAAACTAGACTCCATCCAGCTTCAGACACCATCCCTCGTCATCCGAATAGTGATTCAAATAAAACCCTGCGATACCCTCCTTAATCGCCTCCTGATCCTCCAATAAATTATCATCAATAGAAATACTTTGATCTGATTTTCCCTCCTATGCATACTTGCCATTTTATGATTTATTTTTTGTATTTCTATCACCTTCTTTAAGCCATCGGACTCTTGATTTCTGTCTCCAACAGACCTCTTCCTTAGTCAGTAAAGACTCAACCTCAGTTCTCAATTCACTGCAATGAGCCTCTTCCACCTCCGATAAACCACCAGACCCTGCCTTAGAATCTAAAGATCTCACCTCTTCCATCACTTGCTTTATCTTGATGTCTACTCTCCCAAACACCTCTCTAATCCAACTCTTTAAATCCTCCTTGAGAAGCTTCAACTTCCTTGCGAGAATAAAATCTGGATTCCTGCTAACACTGTAAGAGCACCACTTAGATCGAACCCATTCCACATAACCCGGCTCAAGCAACCACATATTCTCGAACCTAAACGGAGATTTGCCTTTCCGCAATCCCCCACACTCCAACAATAAAGGAGAATGATCTGATACTACTCTAGGGAGACAATACTGGAAAGATCCGCTGAAGTCATCGTCCCAATCAGCAGAGATCAAAGATCTGTCTATCCTGGAAAATTGGTTCCTATCCCCATTTCTAATCCAAGTTAAATCCCCTCCCGATAACTGTAAGTCCACCAGCCCCATATCATTGATAAAATAATTGAATTCTGACATTTCCGGAGAAAACCCACTCGAGCCCAACTGTTCCCATGGATGTCTAATTACATTGAAGTATCCTCCTAAACACCAAGAGGCATCCCATTTGTCTCTGATAGTTCTCAATTCCTCCGACAAGTACAGACAATGCTATTGGAACACAGACCATAGATACCCGAAAAAATCCAAGTTTTTTCATTCTCCACCGATTTCCTCAAACATGAAACAGAAAAAATTTCATTTCACCACATCTTTGAGACTACCCTTCTGTCCCACATGACAAGAATACCACCGACTGAACCATTGGCCCCAACATATTCCCAATCAAACCATCTTCCACCTCCATGCTATTCACTACTCTTCTATCAATAAGATCCATCTTCGCCTCTTGTAAACAAACAACGTGAGGATTCCACCTTCTAAAAACTGCCTTAATACTCTGCCTCTTCCTCAAACGGTTAATTCCCCACACATTCCAAGAAATAATTTTGAGATGCGTAAGAAACAATTATTTATGAGTGCATTTCCTCCTCTCCCTTACTAATCTCCCCGACTTATATAATTTCAAGTTAGAGCACAACTGCTTCAATTCCCTCTTTCCCCTTTCTCTCGATTTACCACTCTGCTTGTCTCCATTAACCTGACGATCTCCATTGCATTTTAATGTCTAGAAGAAGTTCCATAATTTTATCCTCAAACCCCGAGCAGGGGACTCCCAAAAATCTGTCGAATCCCTTAGCCCGCCTCCTTGCCCAAATAGAAAGATCCTCATTCGTCGCACACTTAGCAGTCTCCTCATCCTTGCCAGAGCACTTGGGATGTAACACCAAAATGGGTGTAAACTCTATAGGCTCCTCCGTCCCTTCATCCTTGATCCGGATGTCGAACATACAAAACCCGAGCACCTCCATTTCCCAATCACGAACCAGCTGCTAATTCTACCCTCGGATGCTCGTCTAAACTCGGTGAAACCCCCGTCAGAAACCTCTACCCAGTTCACCTCCTTAAACATTGTTGTCGTCTTCCCGGAAACAGATGTCGGTGCACTCTCCTCCTCGTGACAATCAACATGGATCTCAAAGGGCTTGCTCTGACTCTCTGGAATAGTCTTAGTACCCTCATCTGGGTGAACCTCTACTCTCCCCTCACTGATATCTTGTGACTGCTCATCACCACTGTCAATAGGCCTGTTTTGATTCTCCACTGTTGACAAATTTACTCTCGAAGTACAGAGCCCAGCTAGATTTTCCCCTGTTGTCGCTTCATTCTCTGTACCAGGCCCTTTATCACCGTTAAAACCTTCAGTTTCGTTCGTCGCCAAACCTTCCCCAACCTTTGTTGCGTCTTCTTTGGATCATTAATCCCCTCTTCGCTGTCGCTAGAGACAAACCCCCCAACTAACTCGCTTTGAAAAACACTAGGCGAACTGCCATCCATCCTCATCTCTTCCCTTTCTTCGTGCCACAAGGTCTGTTCTCCATATCCTTCCACTACGCCATCGACAAAACTTGGCCTGTCTCCCGTTAAATTTTTTTGGGCTTAACAGCCTATACCCAACTCAGTTGGAACACGGCCCATCAATTTTACCCATTCCGCCCACTATTACTTCCGGCGCACCATCATTAATCTCTAAAGTCACTCTAGCAGGCTGAAAACCTCCTCTTGAAACACTTGGGCCTTAAGACAGCCCACCATTCTCCCCAAAAGAAGCCTTATTAGTCTGCCCCCCAAACTGGTGATTATCCTCTATGTTGCATGGACACAGATACGGGGACACGGGACATGGGGATATGCAATTTTCAAAAAATATAGGACACGGGTATGGGGGGTAATGTGTAAATATTCAAACTATAAGGAGCAAAATATAAATATTCAAAAATATAAGGACCAAATTATAAATTTATAATAATATAATATAAGTATAAGTGTATAACTCATAACTTTTGTTGAATGTTGAGAAACAGTCAACAACAGTGTTACAACACTAGTGCACTACAAGTCTAAAAGTAACAATACTCAAGTCAACACTCACAATTCACAAATCAATTTGAAATCGGAGAGAGAGAACAGAGAAGCGACTTCGAGAATAGAGACTAGAGATTACCTGACGACGGCGTCAGGCGAATCCACGAGCACGAAGCAGAAGCCAAAAGGAAGAAAACAATATGCACTACGCAAGTCAAAGCAGAAGCCTCAAAGGTCGAAGGGGGCTGGCGCAAACGACGTGGTTCTGGACTTTCTACTTCGGTAATCGTAAAAGCGATTATGATTTGAGGGAAAAGGGGGCTAGGGCGCGCCAGTCGTTTGTCGTGAGGGGATTTGATATTTGAGGGAACAAGACAAGTCAACAAATATACCCCCCCCCAAGCGTGTCCGACCTCAAGGTACATGTCCCGACTCTCTTCTGACAGTGCCCGCATCCGTGTCCGAAAGTTTTGGAAATTCAAATTCGGCCCCAAACGTATTTTGGGCCGTGTCAGGCAAGTCAGACGCGTATCCGTGTCCCGTACGTGTCGGACACGGAAAACGCCACGCTCTTGCCATGTCCGTGCATGATAGATTATCCTCATGACTTAAAGCAACGTCGTTAACCTCTTGTTTTTTAATTTTGAATTTTGAATTTCTGGCAACCCACGTGCCCTTTGCAGCCCTTTTATTCTGATTACCCTCCACCCACTTTATCCCAATTCACCTTCCTTGGCCACGCGTGAGTTCCCCCACCCTCATTGAATAAAGCATATCATTATTTTGTTCGAAGAAAACTCTTCCAGGAACAAGTTATGTTCTTGATTTAAAAATCGATTCAATCTAGTTTAGGTGAGTGAAGCCGGTTGTTCGTCGGATTTCTTTACGTTGAGCGAGTGAAGTTCAACCGGTGAGTCCGTTTATCCATTTTACTTTCTTGTTGTTGCCGTGTGTCTATGTGGGCTTATTTGGAGATTGGTGTCGGGCAGCCTAGGCGTGTTTGTTGGGCTGTTTGTGGGCGTGAGTTTCAGCCTCAAGGTGTAACTTTCAGGCAGGTTAGAAACCTTAAATTCGTTTCTTAGGCTAACAAGGGTTTTGGGTGATTAATATTCACATCATGTCTCTCCCAAATCGAACTAGAAGTCTCGCCCATCTCAAGTCCGACCTATTTGCCGTCTCTTCAGCCACCATGATGAAGCCCCCACGCACGTCTCCAATTTTCTGGAACACCTTCTTTCCCCCAAAGATGCAATGGCAACCGTAGAGCTCTGACCCACGCCTCTTTAGGTTTGTAGTCTTCACGATGTCAACAGGCCACCGGGTTCCATTTATCAAGAAGTGTCTGCTGGTTCACCACCCAGTTCCTTTCCAAAAGAATCCGGCTAGCTTCCTGCTTTGACGGGAATTCAAAGAGGAAATATTTCCCATGCATGTCAACTACTCGAACCCCTCCTGCCGTCTTCCACCGTTTGTCCACCCAGCATTGAATTTCCATCCTATCCGGGATAGGGCAATCAAGATCTCCGATTCTTCCCACCAACACCTGTCTAGGAACTCTAAAGCTCCTTGACACAAGCTTTCCTCCACCTGGAAATCCACACCAGAGGTACCCGAGTTATGGCTAGAACAACACTAAATCAGGCCACGGTGGAATTTCCGCCGCCTCCTTGTAAGACTTTGGCATCCACTGTTTCCCATTAGGCCTATATTGAACGCAAACCTCTTAAATTTCTCCACCACTCACACTCATCTCTGATTTTCCACATTCTCGGGCATGCAAACCATTCCCGACCTTCCTGAGACTTTTACCAGAATTTTGAGAAACATTCCGGAACCATTCGTCTCCTTAGCCATTGCAATTTCACGCAACTTTCCTTGACTCTTCTTCCAGCACACCCCTTTAGTAGCTGAGAAACTGACCAACAGCTCACAAACCCATTCGAACTCTTGCGAAGAAAGATAGACTTCATGGGGTCTGCCTCTGTACCTCTCCACGACCCAAAAATCAAAGCGATCATTACCACTACCTCTGAAAATCTCGAACGTCTTCCTACCACACTGGAACATCACTCCATCTCTCTGATCATGGAACATCACTCAAATCAACCAACTAACCACTCCAATTTCAAGAAACCTTAATTTGTTGACATGATATTAAAATATGTAAAAAAAAACTAGGATTTGTTTTTTCTTACCTTCAATCCTTTCGGCTTTCAACACAGTAATGCACCTTACAAGGGATTTCTCCCTTCGTCTCAGTCACTTTGTGAATTTCTTTGAGAAATTCACTTCGTTCCCTTCATTCCAATTCTCTCTCGTAGTCTCTCAGATGTGAAAATGAAAGTGAGTATAGTGATTAACTTGACATGTGTGACTTCAATCTGTCCACATGTACGACATGTTCAAGAGGAAAAAGGGCATTTCTTTCTTTTCAAACATATTCATTCAACATAACTAACGGAAATGACTCCCCCAACCTTATTATCCACCCCGGCCAAGTATAGTGGTTAAATTGTGGGGAAAAAAATAGAGTTGGCTTAACGCAAAAATTGTCTAAGTAGGGTGACCAAATTGTGATTTAAGTCTTATTTTTTCTTTAAAGAAATATAATTGTGTTAAAAATCTATCAAAAATTAGTTAAATTGATGGTAAAAGGGCACTCAGGCAAAGACGTTGAGGTTCTCGATTCCAATCCTAACACCAACAAGGATCACATTTATCTATCAAAAAAATAGTTAAATTAATAAATAAATAAAAAGGCAAAAGCATATTTCTTTTTTGGGTAAATTACAAAGATAAGCAATTTTTTTTACAAACTTTAGGTACAAAGAGGCTGTTATAGAAATAAGGGAAAAATAGTCGATTGAAACACCAAAAAGGCATTATAAAAATACTTAAAGATGGTCACTTGAGTGTCAGGTGAACATTTTAAGTCAACTCAAATGAAAGTGCCCGACAAGAAGCTGCAATTACAGAAAATGCTTAAGTTGAAGGGAGCGCATTGCTTCAATTAGTAGTTGAGGGGGGGGGGGGTTACGAACCTGTCCTTCTGCAGGTTTCTTCGAAAGCTTTATTTGCCTCCGGTAATTTTGAATCTTTACGATATGCGTCTCACAATAAGATTTTTCGGGCACCGCCGGATTATTGCATCTCCATCCACCGGATCCTGTCCGACTACACCTGTTTGGTCTATCCATCCTGCGTACCTAAGGAAAAGAAAGCAACGATCATCATAAAGCTATGTTCGTTGCAAAAGTGACATACAAATTAACATCTTTTCAAATCATATATCATAAATGTGAATGAGGGTATTCTAAACAAATGCAAATAAAATAGGCAAGTATATTTCTTTTTTGGGCAAATTACCAAGATAAGCAATTAATTTTACGTATTATTTTACCATAATATTCAAAATAAAGATGAGCAAATTTTTTTTTACCGTCTTTAGGTACAAAGAGGCTGTTATAGCAACAAGGGTAAAATAGTCAATTATAACACCAAAAGGGAGTTATAAAATAGGCTTAAATCTCAATTTGATCACTATTTTCACCAAAAAATCATTAGCTCACTTTACTTTTATTTTTCACACTTTGATCACTCTACTTGGACATTATAATCACTAAGCTCACTCAGCTCATTTCCGTCCTTTATGTTAAACGGAAATCAACAAAAAGACTCGAATACCCTTCTTTTTCTTCTTCTTCCTTCATTTTTCTTTTTTCCTGTTTTCCCTTTTTGTTCTCTCAAGTCTCGACAACCCCTTTCTTTCTCATCTTTTTCCAGTTCTCCTTTATTCTTCCTATTTGGCAACAAACACCCTTCCTGTCCCCCATTATCTCTGCCACCCATTCATACCCTTCCCCTCATTCAGTTTATGTGTTCATAATTTCTTCAAAGATTTTTCACCGCCCCGATTCATCAATATATATAATCAAATCTTCTCCAAAATACAGACAATAATAGTGTTCTTGAAAGGTAGCAGTTTGGTGAAGCTTTGTCGATTACAATTCGAAGTCGAATTCACCAACAAAATTAAATAGAAACACCCTGCCCTATCTGTCCTTGGATTGCTTGAATACCTCACCAACATCCACACTCGTTTACAGATCGAAGTCAAACAAAAATAAAATTAAGAAGAAAATTAAAAAAATAAAAAGGAAAATTATATCCCCTACATCTGCTTCCTACCTCAATTTAACTTCCCTTTCCCTCGTTGAACTGAGAACTCAAGTCTTTGACAATTGAATCTGCAACAACAGCGGCGGCTACGACGTCTACCTACGCGCAAGTCTGATAGCCTTTGAATTAAAATTCATTGGTCAAGAGAGAGCCCTTGGGTAGCTGAGACAAAATAGAAAAGAGAAGAGAGGAGGGTAACTGGCTAAGACTGGGCGGCGGGGATGGAGGAAATGGATTTAAGGTGTTTGTTAGGATGTGAGTTTCCGGGTGGGAAGGGAGCTGTTTACTTTTAGTTAATTAAAATAAAAATAAAATAAATTGATTTGTTGTTGCAATGAGCATTAAGGGTATTTTTGGGTTTTTAGTAAAGTATTAAGTTTTCATCCTAAAATCAAGACAAAATGATGAATGAGATATTAATGTTGATGTATGGTGATTAAAGTGTGAAAAAAAAAATAGTAAGCTGAGCTTATTGAATTTTTGGTGAAAGTAGAGTGACCAAATTGTGATTTAAGCCAAAAAAAATACTTATAGATGGGTCACATGAGTGTCAGGTGAGCATTTTAAGTCAACTCAAATGGCAATGCCTAAACAGAAGCTGCAATTACAGAGCAGTAGTTGAAGGGGGAACATTGCTTCAATTAGTAGTTGAGGGGGGTTATAAGAGAAATTACGAACATGTCCTTCTGCGGGTGTCTTCGAAAGCTTTATTTGCCTCCGGTAATTTTGAATCTTTACAATATGCGTCTCACAAAAAGATTTTCCGGGCATCGCTGGATTATTGCATCTCCATCCACCGGATCCTTTTCGACTACACCTATTTGGTCTAACCATCCCACGTACCTAAGGAAAAGAAAGCAATGATCATCATAAAACTATGTTAAGTGACATACAAATCTACATCTTTTAAAATCATAAATCATAAATGCGAATGAGGGTATACTAAACAGATGCAAATAAAAAAAGCAAAAGTATATTTCTTATTTGGGTAAACCACAAAGATAAGCAATTTTTTTTGTATAATTTTTACCATAATATTCAAAATAAAGATATGCAAAAAAAATTGACCATAATTAGGAACAAAGAGGCTATTATAGCAATAGAGGTAAAATAGTCAATTGAAACACCAAAAGGGCATTATGGTAAAAAAAATACTTAAAGATGATCACATGAGCCTCAGGTGAGCATTTTAAGCCAACTCAAATGACAATGCCTAAACAGAAGCTGCAATTACAGAGCTATAGTTGAAGGGGGAACATTGCATCAATTAGTAGTTGAGGGGGGTTATAAGAGAAATTACGAACATGTCCTTCTGCTGGTGTCTTCGAAAGCTTTATTTGCCTCCGGTAATTTTGAATCTTTACAATATGTGTCTCACAAAAAGATTTTCCAGGCACCGCTGGATTATTGCATCTCCATCCACCGGATCCTTTCCGACTACACCTGTTTGGTCTAACCATCCCACGTACCTAAGGAAAAGAAAGCAATGATCATCATAAAACTATGTTAAGTGACATACAAATCTACATCTTTTAAAATCATAAATCATAAATGCGAATGAGGGTATACTAAACAGATGCAAATAAAAAAAGCAAAAGTATATTTCTTATTTGGGTAAACTACAAAGATAAGCAATTTTTTTTGTGTAATTTTTACCATAATATTCAAAATAAAGATATGCAAAAAAATTGACCATAATTAGGAACAGAGAGGCTATTATAGCAATAGAGGTAAAATAGTCAATTGAAACACCAAAAGGGCATTATGGTAAAAAAATACTTAAAGATGATCAAATGAGTCTCAGGTGATCATTTTAAGTCAACTCAAATTACATCGCCTAAACAAAAGCTGTGATTACAAAAAATGTTATCTGTCTCTGGTAATTTTGATTCTTTACGATATGCGTCTCATAATAAGATTTTCCGGGCACCGCCAGATTATTGAATCTCCGATCTTGTCCGACTACACTTGTTTGGTCTAACCATCCTACGTAACTAAGGAAAAGAAAGTGATGACCATCATAAAGCTATGTTCAGTAGTAGAAGTGACTTACAAATTTATATCTTTTAAAATCATAAATCATAAATGCGAATGAGGCTATTCTAAACAATTGCAACTAAAATTTTCAGGTCACATATGATCATTCTACTTTAATCAAATTATGTTTACAAGTTACAAAGGATAAAAGAGAGGGAATATTACGTGCAACAGTTCAATAAATAATGGGTGTGTAATCAAGGGCTCAACGTTGTAGTAGGAGAGCTCTTATTAAATGGTAGGGCTCTTTCGGAGACACGAGACTTTCCATGTTGTCAATTGCACGAAACTTCCCACGTTGTCAATTGCATCACTTCTGATTGATACAACACAGCTTCCATAGTTTTCTTCACTTCGGAACGCATTTCTACATTGAATCCTTTCGCAAATTATAGATTTGGTATCACATGACTAAATTTTGGACCATGACCTCCTTGATTTCTTCTCCTTGTTCAATTCATCAGCCATGCCCATTGATTACTTTGTTAGTCATTTGCCACAGTTTCAAACCAATATTCACCTTCATAACTCAAAATATTTGCAAGTTTTTCCATTCTTCCTCTATTACATGGATACCTAGAAGCCTCAACTCAGGAAGCATCTTCAATCATATCTACCCGAATAGTCATGTTACTTTCTGCTCATCAACGTAATTTTCTTCTGGGGCTCTTTTTTTTCTTCTTCCCTTGAGCAATCTCATTGATTTTGTTCAGCATTTACATCCTCTACTTTTATAGTGAATACTGAATGGAATTTTAAGTAACTAAAGACATTGGATCGCTTGTTCAAGGATCTACTATCGTTTGATGGAACATTTCTTTTAGTTCCTTAATATCTGTTGCCCAATATTCCTGCCTCTCCACCAACCATTCCATGATCTCATGCACGGATTATCCACTTCAAGCTTGCATTGCTCCTCTTGAGCAGTACCTTTGGAGACCGACTCTAACTGGGGCAATATATCTGTTCTTTTTGCTTTACTGTCAGAATTTTTATTTTCTTCAACCACTTTTGCACTAAGTTCAGATGAGAAAATACACTCGCTTTCTTGTTACAACGATCAGAGTACATAACCTTCACTTTAGGAGTGTTATCACTAGGATACTTCAAAGGATCGCGAGATTCAGGGGAAGACAATGATATGTAACCTTCAACATCCAAAGAAGCACCAGGAGCACCACAAGACGGAACATCTACTAGCTCTTGTGCAAAGCAACTGATTCCCTTCTGACGAACTGGGTACTGCAGCTTATTTTGAGGCTTCACGATCAATCAGTTATTATATTTGGCAAACAACTGCGCTGCTCATATTACCAATTTATTTGTTGATTTATTCACAGGCATGACAGTGTCCGAGAGCCCACCAGGCGGCATTATTCAGAGATTGAAGCAGGATAATGTCCTGGTAGCTTGGTCGTGTTGGTGTAGTAGTCATTTGCCCCTCTTCGGGCATCTCATGCCAAAAAAGTAAAACTCTACTCCACTTTTTCTGTCAAAAATTACAATTATAGCCTTGACACCATGTTGAACTAGAAAACCTAGATCGAACACTTTGCACCCATCTTATATATAATCGGTTATTTTCTTTCTGAAATTTTCTATGGATTTAAGCTGAGAAACTGTGATTCATAGATTTATTCTGAAGATTTAATACAGATGAGGCAGCGGCTAGACAAGAATCCACAGATGAACAGTTTTTGTCTTGTTGTGCTTGTGTACTAATTTTGTCTCACATTTCCAGCACTTTTTTGCAATTATATTTTTGTGAAGGTTTTAGCAACGTATTTTAAATTATATATGTTTACGACGATATAATTAAAATATGAGCATAGTTATTAAAAGCGAGATGGAAGCATCAATACTTGTCAAAGGGAGGTTGGTTGACTTTGATCAAGAGTACCCTATCATATCTTCCCACTTATTTTTTTTTCTCTTTTTCCAGCTCCAATCTCAGTAGTGAAGAGAATAGAAAAATTGGAGAGAGACTTCCTATGGGAGGGGCATCGGGATGATTGGAAGTATCATCTAGTGAAATGGAAAGAGGTGTGTAGAAGTGTGAGTAATGGCGGTTTAGGATTAGGAGTCTACGACCTACGGAAGTTTAATTGTGCTCTACTGGGAAAATGGTTGTGGAGGTTCCTTGTGGAAAGAGAGGCTTTGTGAAGAAGAATTTTGGTGGGAAGATATGGGGAAGGGAACCATGTGTAGTTTCCAAGGACCGTGTTAACATCGCATGGGAAGAATGTTTGGAAAGGTATCATGAAGGGATGGGGCAAATTTAAACGTGTCTAAAATCTTTCAAGGTTGGTAGAGGGGACAAGGTTATATTTTGGAAGGATAGATGGTGTGGAGAGGAGAAGTTACATCATGTGTTTCCTAGACTCCTCAATATAGCGATCAACCAAGACGACTAGCTGAGCTCAATCATGGTTGACATCAATGGGGTAGTCTCATGTGATCCCACTTTTTGCAGAAACTTGCAATACAGGTCAGATGTTTAATTTGTTATACTCTACCAATAGTAAAGGGTTATCGGAAGATAAGGCTATTTGGGGAAATACAAAGAAGAGGACTTTCACGGAAAGATCCTATTATTCCATCCTAAATAGCGAGGTTAGTAGCTCTTTTCCATGGAAGATTATATGGAAAACGAAGGTGCATTGTAGAGTGGCTTTTATTGCTAGGAGGCCTCGCGTGAGGCTCTATTGACCGGAGATAATCTTAGAGCTCAGGGGAAGATTTATGTAAGCAGATGTGTCATGTGTAAAAAAGATGAGACGGATAATCATCTTCTTTTACACTTCCCAGTAGCGAAGGAGATTTGGAATTATCATTATGGCAACTGTCTCTTGGGTTATGCCGAGGTCTACTCTTCTTCTACTCCGAGGGTGGTCTTTGTTCAAGCGCACGAAGGGTTACGGAGGATGGGATACAGTTCCTTTGGATATATGGTGGAATATTTGGAAGGAGAGGAATCGAAGGATTTTTGATGGTATGGAGTACGAAGTTAATCGGCTTAAAAAGGAAGTAGGCAGACTATTCGTTTTTGGGGTTTGGAGACGGAGTCGGATGTTGGAGATTTTTTTGTTAATATTATGAACAGTGTATAGGGTTTATTCTTTTGGCTTGTATACTCCCGGTGTATATAGACGTGTCACCTATTTTGGCATACTGTTCATATAATATCTTTACTCATAAGAAAAGGAGTTACTATAGACGAGGGCCTCGGCTGCCTGAAGCGAGGCGAAGGGTCGCCGCCTCACCACCGGAGGTCGAGCGAGGCATATCGCTTCTGCAACTTGCGCTTTTCTCACTTTTTCGAGGGGCATGAGGCGAGAATTGGTAGTCTTAAGGCAAACATATGAGAATTACAACCACATCTGGATTTTTTTCTTTTTAAATCTTGAGATATTTTCTTAGATCTACACAAATCAACTTGGGCTCTGTTTGTTTAACGGAAAATGATTTCTAGAAACTGGTTTCCGAAAATAGCTACCGGAAAATGAAAAGATTTTACTTTTAGGTGTTTGTTAAATCTTTTGAAAATATGCCGAAAAACATTTGCGAGCGAAAAATGTTACGGAAAACAATTCATGAATATATACAAAAATGTTATATTCTCTTCGTCCTAGTATTAATGCTTTTATTAAATATACACCGATTTTTTTAAAGTGTTAGAAGTTAAGTATTTTCCTTCGGTAAAACCTCAAATTATCATTAGCGGTGGCATATCAAGTGGGCTTACAAATATGAATAACAAAATTGATAATTGATAAAAAAAAAAAGCGTTTTGAAAAATAAAATGAATAATTGTTTTGGGACGTCCCAAAATAATTGAGCAGACACTTATTTTAGGACGTAGCGAGTATTTATTAAAATAATAATTTATAAATATTGTGTACAAATACAATAAAAACTCAATTGATATTTCCAAATAATTTATTTCTTAAGTGTATATTGTGTGTGTAAATATGTGTGTAAGATTATGATTTTATTAAAAAGATAAAAGTAACTCAACTAGCGATCATGGGTAGTCATGTCAAATTAAGAGGGTCCATCTTTTTTCAAGCTTACAAATACTAATAACAAAATTGATAATGGATAAAAAAAAGTGTTTTAAAAATTAAAATGGATAATTGTTTTGAGACGTCCCAAACTAATTAAGTGGACACTTATTTAAGGATGTAGTGAGTATTTATTAAAATAATAATTTATAAATATTGTGCACAAATACAATAAAAAACTCACTTTATATTTCTAAATAATTTATTTGTTGAGTGTATAATTGTTTATGTAAATATGTGTAATTGTGTGTAAGATTATGATTTTTGTTAAAAAGATAAAAGTAACTCGACTAGGTGATCATGGGTAGAGCGAGGGTGAGCTAGGCATACTGTAATTATTATTTTGTGGATAATTAAGTTGGTGGGTTTGGTGGAAATGATGGGCAAAAAGGTTTATTGAGATGGGGTGGGGTGGGGGGGCTTGTTTGGGAAGGGGGCAAAGGGGTATTCAAAGAGACCTCGAGCTTCATTTTTCGTTGCCTCGCAAAAGCTTTTACGTTAACTATATTTTTCTACCAGACACTAAAAAATGAGGAAATTGCTTTCCGAAAGTCTTTTTTTTTTTGTGAAACAAACAAAGCCTTAGGGCTTGTTTGGTAGTCGGACAAGGATAAACAGTATTATTAATCTCAGTACTATTAGTGCCCTCGCTATTAATCCTCACTTGTATATCGGGGTAGCTTTGAGATTACAAATGTTAATCCCAATTTTTTTTAGTGAGGGCGCTAATAATACCACCCTCTCCCTTGGTATTAATAATGAGGGGATATTGACTTTATCCGGATAACTCGTGCTATTAGTCCCGACCACCTATTACGTACCAAACATCAGGTAACTCGACTTGTTAATCCTATCTGGCCTTAATCCTGGCTACCAAACGGCACCTTAGTATTTACACAATCCAAGCACATGTGTCATCTCATCTACAAGAGGAGGCAAGCACATACATACTTTTTTTACCCCCAGAACTCGCCGGAAAAGTTGTCGGCGCACCGGTTTCCTTCAAACTCGCCGGAGCTAACGAACGAGGTCACTAGAACGTGTAGAGGGTATATCCAAATTATAAAGTTGTTTAACTGGTTTGAAGATGATTTGGATATTTATACCGAGTCTTCAAACACTTCTACTCTGCAATTTTTTCAGTTTTTATTCAATTTTTACTCAATTTTGTAGTCTTTTTTGTCCCAGTTTTTAAACTCTGCTTCACTTTGTTTTTAGTTTTTTTTCTTTTTTGTTTACTCTGTTTATAAGGCCCCTATTGCTGTATTTACTCTATTTTTTTTGTTGCTGTGTAATTATGAAAAAGAAAGTGTTTACTCTGTTTTGTTGTTCCTGTGTTTCCTCTGTTTATAAGTGCCCCTATGGCTGTATTTATGACAAAAAAAAAACAACAGATGAGTATGCTTACTCTGTTTTTTAGTCTTTTCCTTTTATAGTCTGTTTATAAGGCACCTATTGCTGTGTTTAGTATTTACTCTGTTTTGTTTTTGCTGTTGTGTATTTATGAATTAATAGGTATTGCTTTGTGTATTTATGGAAAAAAAACATATTAGTATGACTAGCTCTCTTTTTTTTATACTTTTTGTTTCATATACATGCTTAGGATAGTGTTACAATAATATATATAGATATATATATACACTATTTTTTCTTAATTGGTCACCTTTTTCGCCTTTCAATCGCCCGCCTCTCACCTCAAAAATGAACCTCTTGCCTTCCGCCTTTAATACCTATGAATATGAGGCAGATTGATGAATATTTCGCAAAACCCAAGTGGATGGATCATCGAACATCAAGATCTGTTTTGAAATAACAGTGGACAAACCTGCCTATAAAGGAAGAATCGTGCAATTTCAGGAGGGGGCCTTGCCATATCCTATCAACATTGAGTAGCAAGTCTTCTCACAATTACCTCATCGTTTGGACATGACTTCCAGAAAACATTTTTGTCATTTTCCGGTGTTTGGTAACCTTTGAAAAATGTAAGTTTTTACGAGTCAACCGAAAATGACTTACAGACTCATTTTCCATAAGTTACTTTCCAAAATTTATTCAACCTCAGTTCAAGCACCCCACTACCCGTCTGCCCCCTTCCCCTTCCTCAACAACCTCCCCCCAACTCTACAAACCCCTTTGAGAGTCATTTCAACCAAACTCACCCACCCAATTATCCCCAAAGTAATAATATTTCAGTATGCCTAGCCCACTCATCACCCTCCCACTATCACTATCTCATTTTGCATTTCTCAATTTCAATAGATCTGTTTTTCATTTCAGTTCAAGGTGAATGGATCCAACATGCATTAATTGATCTGTTTTTATCTACTTAACTGTCTACTTTGATGATTTAAATAATCCAACATGTATTGGTTAAGGTTTTGATTTTCTGATTTTGCTAGTTATGATCGAAGTTGATGATATCTATGCAATTTAATTTTTGAGGTGGTCTTTAAGTAGTTTAATATGACCAGGGGATGGTTGAGCATAGGTGTTGGCAAGGGTTTACCGGGCTTCATGAGAGGTTTCGGATCAGGTTATGAGAGAAAGAGCTTCGTCCAACAAAACATGTTACTTTTCAAGAAGAGTGGCAATGTTTTTATATATCCTTGGGCATAGACGAAAGATTCGAATGGTAGGCTCAATTTCATCAGCTCCGGGGAGACAGTTGGTCATCATTTCAAAGCAGTTTTAAAGGCTATAATCAAATTACAAAAAGAGAACTTGGTCCAGCCAAATCAAGAACTTGAAGGTTTTGAAGATGAGAAATGGGTATGGTTTGAAAATTGCCTTGAAGCTTTAGATGGGACTTATGTGCCTTTATCAGTTGAAAATTGCCTTGAGCACGAAAGATATGGATATAAAGTTAACTTATTTTTTACCGGGTTGGGAAGGTTCAGATGGAAGAATTTTTTGTGATGCATTGATAAGGCGGTATCCTTTAATCGTCCCTAATGGTATGTAGTGATTCTTTTAACAAGAGAAGTATAGTAATTTATTTTTTCTTTTGTATTCTTATGAAAAATCTTATTCATCTTGTTGTGTAGGAAAATACTTCCTCGTTGATGTGGGATACACAAATTGTTTGGGCTCTTTAGCCATGTATAGAGGAACACGATATCATTTGAATGAGTGGGCAACATGTCGAAATAATCCGAGAACATATAAAAATTGTTTCATCTTCGACATTCTAGTGAGAGGAATGTAATTGAAAGGACCTTTGGTTTGCTAAAGAAAAGGTGAGCCATTCTAAGAGATGCCTCGTCTTTTAATGTGAAAACACAAGTGTTATTAGTGCTTGTGCGATCCTCTACAATTTCATATGAGATTAGAAACCAAATGATCTTTTATTGGATGAGGTTGAAGCTAATCTATCTGAACAACAACCGGATAAAGATGAAGTAGATGAGGAGGAGGAAATGGGATGGATGGAGACTATGCTCCAGCTGCTGATGCGATAAATGAGAATAGGATTAGTGTAGTTTGGACACCCGTGCATGGACTGAAAAGAGGGATGCACTAGCAAAAGCTATGTTTACTGAGTATCAAATTAGACATGGCCAAGTTTAAAGATCCATAGTTGTTCATTACCTTATATTGCACCATGTACTTGTTCTTTAGCTCCAATGAAATATTTTAGTCTTGGCAAAGCTCAGTAGTTAATTATTATCAATATAGGAAGACCTCTATAATATATTGAGTCGTTAGATTGTTATTCTTTGTTTCCGTTTTACATATTGGAATAAAGAGTAGAGACTTTTCCTTTTAGATTGATGGTATTTAATTTCTTAACACTGTTGAGTTTTTCTTAACTTATCAATACTTGTATATGTGTGGATATGTAAATATAAACCTTATTTTGTTGGTAGTGAATCGTTATATGCACAGTTTCTTTCTTGAATGTGAAAAGATTCGAAAGAATTAGCAGTGAGATCATCAGATAGACGTGTTCCTTTTCATGATTGAACCTTCAAAGTGGTAAGGGCTAGTTGAACAAAGAACTTGGTATTATTGTGACCGAGCAAACATTCAATTCCACCTAAAGACCTGGGAGAAGCACTATGATATAGTGACCAAGATGCTTGATGAATCTTGGTGAGTCTGGCTTTTCTTGGGACTTCGTGAAAGGAAGAGTAGATGTGACTGAAAGCGAATGGAACGAGTATGTGCAGGTACAGCTTTCTAATAATCGTTACACTTCCCAAATTCATTTCAATATTATTTGTAGGTTATTCTTGTTTCCTTCTTCTTCAATGCCTAGTTTACTTATGGATGTCCTAATCTGTCTATTAGTACAATTATTCTGATACTTTAACATGGTATAAACAGATGTATAAAACTTTTGCAAGAGTGTATTTAACATTTTACCAATGCATGTCATTAGCAGGTTTTTAATTGTTTTTGTTCTTGTTTAGGTTCATCCTGATGCTAGATGCTTCCCTTATAGGACAAGAATTGTTATTGACAGCTAGGAAGGCAGCACCCGATTGTCCGCTCATGACCGTGACAATGGTGAGGGTGCTCAAACAGTAGAAGTAGAAATGGAAGTGAACCAAGAGTCTTTTGACGTAGAGGAGACCATTGGGACCACCTAGGGAGACGGAAGAGGCTTAGAAGATGATGCTATGCATTCACTCGGAGGGGAAAGTAGACAAGGCAAGTCCAATGCCACATCTTCATCTATTTCTCGTCTCAAAAGGTGGAAGCATAGTGGTTCCCAAGCACTACATGATGTACTCTCTTGTATGGCGGATTCTCTTGACCGCTTTATGAACACTAGCGTTCCTAAAGCTACAGCACAAATGGTGTTGGACGAGCCGTCTAAAGAAGATTTTAATTAGACCATGCTTTTGAAAGCAATTGATCTATTCATAAATGATCAAGGAAATATGAGACATTAGCAGGCCTTCCAAATTTGATGCAACTTGGTCTTGTGTAGTGGTGTTGGATAGTGCTTTAAAATTATGTGATGCTTTATTTTCATGGGTGGTTAAACTTGTTGATTGTAGTGACTTTAGTGGTTGGTTATACTTGTTGATTGTAGTAACTTTGGTTGTTCGGAGGATGCTTTTGTATTAAATTATCTTACTTTTTTATTTTATAATATAATTATGAAAATTGGAACTTGTTTGGTTATGATAATTTTTTTAATTATTTGAAACATAACTTGTGTTAAATTTGTATTTTATGCTCTATTGTAGAGAATATAAGAGGAAAAGTATTTTTTTTTGATAAGTAACAAACATATTAAAAACAAAGCACCAAAATGAAGGCGCAACCATGTACACTAGGTGTATACAACATTAACTACAACAAAATTGAAACTATTCACTAAATCCCCATGGGACTACTGAATATTATCAGCCTCAAATCCTTGATTCCACCAACAGTTCAAAGTACGCATCAGCTGATCCTTAAGTTGATCCAGTCCGTTCAACATTGTCGAATGCTCTACTGTTTCTCTCTCCCCAAATTATCCACCAGATTGCGAGAGGAACTGCCTCCCAAAAAGAATTCCTCCTCCTGCAAGCTGTAACAGGCCAACACAATAGGAACTCCTTCACTGATCTAGGCATTACCCATTAGATTCTGAACAACCTTAGCATCATATTCCACAGATCCAAAACAGCTTGACAGTGGAGCAAGAGGTGATTCGTGTTTTCGCTGCACTTCCTACACAAGTAGCACCAATTAATATAGATCTTACCTCTCCACCTAAGATTATCCCGGTTAGAATGGCCTCACGACAAGCCTCTCATGCAAAAAACATCACTCGGGCAAGAAAGAGACTATTTCCAAATACGATATCGATATCCGTGCATACATCGACTTCACAAAAACTCTTTATTTTTCGAGATTGCCCACATAACCTTATCCTCCCTACTAATATCTATTTGGATAGAGTACAATCGCTCCAAAAATAGAACACTAGAATCCATTTCCCAATCCTGAAGATTCCAACGAAAAACAGGATTCCAGACCACAAAACCATTTACCACCTGAATCACATCACTAACCAGAATATCTTTATCAACCACCAAATTGAACAGATCCGGAAAAACAATACTGAGCTCCTCCTTCCCACACCAGACATCTTTCCAAAATCAGATTTTTGAGCCATTGCCTAAGGGAAACGAAATATTCCTCTTGAGTCTCAAACGTAGCCCTTCCCTTACAAATCCCTTTCCATACACCAGTACCATAAGGGTTGTCTATGATGTTAGGAAACCACTCATGCTCCCCTTCACCATACTTTCCAACCACCACTCTTCTCCACAAGGCATTGTGCTCCACCATATATCGCCATAACCACTTCCCAAGAAGCACTGAATTAAACAAACTTAATTTCTTCAATCCAAGACCTCCATTCTTAATACTGGAGCACACTGTATCCCACTTTACCAAATGATATTTGCGCTCTTCCCCTTGACCTTCCCAAAGGAAATCTCTTTTAATCTTCTCTATCTTCTCTCGGATCACGGCAGGCATCACAAAAACTGATAAAAAGTACACGATAAGGCATTCTTCACCAAGGTTAACCTACCAGCTTTGGACAGCAGTTGTTTCTTCCACCACGCCAATCGCTGATCCATCTTCTCTATCACCGAATTCCACATGACCTTATTTTTGTAAGTAGCACCTAACGGCAGCCCCAAGTACGTAGAAGGGAGCTTCGCAGACTCACACCCAAAGACCGAAGCGAAGTATTCAACATCTGCACAGCTCCTACCAGAAGAATTACGTTTTTCTTGATATTAACTCTCAACCCCGATACCATCTGAAAAAACGAGAGAATTAACCGGAGATAACCCAACTGTTCAATGTCTGCATCGCAAAAAATAAGAGTATCATCTGCAAAAAGCAAATGGGAGACCATAACTTCCGATTCCCTAGACATACCAATCTTGAATCCACTAATGAAGCCGCCTGCCACATCTTTGTCCAACATTCTGCTCAAAGCCTCCATAACTAGAATGAAGAGGAAGGGAGTGAGAGGATCCCCAGACCTTTAGAACTCGGAAAAAATCCTGCGGGTTCCCCGTTCACCAACACTGAGAAACGAATCGAGGAGATGCAGAACCGTATCCATTCTATCCATTTTGTACTGAAACTCATCTTCTCTAAGAGATACAGCAAGAATTCCCAGTTGACATTGTCATAAGCCTTCTCTATATCTAGTTTGCACAAAAGCCCCGGATGACCACTTTTCAATCTAGCATCCACTACTTCATTAGCTATAAAGGAAGCGTCAATAATCTGTTTGCCCGCCACGAAAGCATGTTGTGAATCAGAAATTAGCTTACCCACCACCTGCCTCAACCTCAAAGCAAGGACCTTGGCTAACAATTTGTAGAAACCGCCAACCAGACTAATTGGTCTAAAATCCCCTGCAGTTACAGCCCCCATTTTTTTGGGTATCAACGTAATGAAAGTCACATTAAAGCTTCTCTCAAAGTGGCAAATCCATTTCCATGAAACAACATGACTATCCAAACAACAGAATTGGAATTATAAATCAATTCTAATTGAATTCCACAGATTAGCAGCCCTATGGAATTCAAATATCTTGAAACCCAATTCCATAAAATTGTGATTCTAACCCTAAACTAATTCGGAATTAAACAAAGACTAGCACATGTGCACATGAGCATACACGTGTAGTACACAGTTGAAAATAGAGTAACGACTGTGTAAATGACTTGAAACTCTGAAAATATGCATTTCGGGAAAACCTAGAAGCATGTTTGCAAATTAAACAAAAACAAAGGAATGCTTAGTGAAATTATTCATGGTTCAAGGGGCTAGAACATGCAAATAACCCCCAATGCCCTACAAATTTACAAATTGTTAGCTCTATTCATCAATTCCCAGAATTTAAAAATCACAAAAACAACAAACCCTAGAAATAAGCAGGACAACTCCCAAAACATTTTAGTAGATCCATCAATGATTTCAAGTAGCAATTACATTAAACTAATTCGTAATTAAACAAAGACTAGCAAGTAAACACTAAACTGGCACATTAATCATTGCCGGACAGAGTAGCTTTAAGGGGGAAAAAAGGGGGCGATTATAAAATGCATAAATTAACATCTATATACAAATAAGCATTGATGGTCCGAAAATGTTGATAAGTCTCGGATGAATTAATATGTAGGAGCAAGTACCTGTAATGGAGATCTTCGATGATTGTCGAAGGTGGAGAGAGAGTTGATCGTGCGTATAAGAGATTAAGGGCCCTTGACCTAAAATCGTTTAATGCACATATATATATATATATATATATATATATATATATATATATATACTAGTATATGTATGGCACGAACCGTATGGTGTCGTATGGTTGTGATAAACAAAACTCATAATTGACGAGATAATTCAAATAAAACTCATAACTGAAAGTTTTATATGTAATTTTAAAGAGATAATTCAAACATAACTCATAACTGATGAGTTCATTTGTAATTCACATATTTATGAATCAATATGGACCGTCAGTTGTGTTTAGCACAATTCGATCAGCCCATGGGTCAAGAAAACCTACGGGTCAATCTGGACCGTCAGTTGTGTTTAGCACAATTTGATCAGCCTACCATTCATTTATAATTCACATACTTATATTACATAAGAACTTTATTAAAAAACAGATTTTTATAAAAGAGTCGTCACATATAAAGTTGTCAAAACGGGTTAGTGGGTTAGGTCAGCCCACGGGTCAAGAAAACCCATCATATAACGGTGTGGGACAGGTCAACCCATCTAGGTGATGGGTCAATAAAACACCAACCCAACCCAACCTAATATGGGTTGTGGGTCAGATTGGTCAACCCACCAAAATCTAGGTGGGATTGGTCAAATATAGTCATTTGACCTGGTTAATGAACATTTATAGCCTTTGACTAGCTAAAAAAGGGATCTGACGAAACGGCCCCTGGCACATATGCTGGTCGACCTTGGTCGTCAAGTGGTCGACTAGTCGACCATGAATAAAATTTGAGCAACAATATTTTTTTATTACATATACACTGGTTTATTAGATAAACCGCTTGACGACCACGATATATACTAACTGAGAAAAAAATACGTATATAACACGTGTGAAAGTGCAAAGACACTTAGTTCATTTCATTGTGGTATAACAGAGCATTGTCGACCTAGACCTTCTCAACAACGACCATTGATAAACCATTTGATTTCGATTAAAAACTAAGGAGCTCTCAATTATTCGAAACTCTAACTCGTTGGTGATCATCAATTCAGAACCATGTAAACCTCACATTATTTTTTCGCTTAGGGTTTTAGTGTTGTAGTTACAGCCGATCATTTTTTACGACCCCAACTTTTAAAACATTTGAAATGAAGATTACGACTTGAAATAAACATGAATACTTGTTATATTGAATTGTATTGCTATGTTTCATGTTCTTATTTCTGTTTATCAGTTTGCCATATAGTTGGTCTGTTAAGACAAAAATGATTTTATTTTCTCTTTAATGCATTTGGTTTATTAATAAATCATGTCAGTAAACTATATATAATTTCATATTATCAATTGAAATAAACATGAACAATTGTCCAAAATTGAATTTTATTTCTATGTTCAGGTTTATGTTTCTATTTATCAGTTTGTCATGTAGTTGGTTTGTTAAAGCAAAAAAGATTTGATTTTCTCTTGAATGCATCTAGTTCATCAATAAACCATGTACTTGGGTTTTTGTTTAAGGTTAGAAAACCTTGTGTTTTATAACTTGATAATGAATCAACCCCGTGAGTAAACCATGCGTAATTTCATATGATCACTTGAATCAACCATAGAAGTAAACCTTGTTTTAATAGTCGTATATTATAGTTCTCTTTTTTAATGTTTAATTTATATTTCTATTACAAATAGCATATATTGTTTCACGGGATGACTGGTACGAATGTAAGGTTACTACAAGATACAATTTGTTAATATTAGATGAGGTATATAAAGCATTAGATCATGCACACAAAACCATATTCAGGAAATCAGCTTTGGTAAATTGTATAGGATGAGAAAAAATATTAATAAGAGCAATGTGCTCATTCATGTTTTGGCACTTTTTAGGATTGAGTCACCTACAAACAATAAAAATGAACTATGGTTCTGTATAGGTGGTAAAAAAGTTAGATTTTCTTTTTCGGACTACACCTTAATCACAGGTTTAAAACCTAGATTATTGGAAGATTATGCATCTGAAATCCCTGCTACCAAGGAACTAGTAGAGAGATATATTCCTGGATTGAGAGGAAAAACAGTGAAGCCTGAGCAGTTAAGGCAAATATTTAGAGAGGTAACTGACATAAATAATAAGCTGAAGATTGGTCTTGCACTTGTTTGAGAGTATGTGCTAAGGGGTGCATCACCTAATATTGGTATTGATATGGGTGTTTTGAGTATAGTTGAGAACTTGGATTTGTTCAATAAATATCCATGGGGAACAAAGTCCTATACCCACCTGCTCAATTCAGTGATGAAGATGGCTAGTTCTGGTGCTAAGACTTATGTATGCAACGGCTTTCCGTTGGCATTACATGTAACCATTTGTAGCTGATTTTTATATTGAATAGTTAGATGATTTTTTTTTCAATTTTATATGCTTCTAATATGTAACATTTTGAAAATGCAGGTTTGGGTATTTGAGTTGTTCCAGGGTTTTCCTGGATTTAAAGAACAATATGGGCTATCAAAAATCAACAATAAAGTGCCCAAAATACCTAGAATGTGCGATTGGAAGTCATGCCAAAATCCGAGCTATGAGGAAATCATGGAGATATTGGATAACCCAAGGGTAAATGTAGAGTTTGATTAATAAAGTTGTTGTGTTATTTAATCCAAACTATATTATTTTATAAATAGTAGAGTGCCCAATATAGTTTATTTATTAATCAAGTTAGTATTTTGCTCAATTGACAGGATGAAATGCTTGTTCCACTGATCCCCACCGAAGCTGAAAAACAAAAGCGCTATGTTGTTGAGTATGAACGTCTGTTTGGCACTGATTGGAGCACATCCTTCCATATTGAGGCTGAACATGTTGAAGATGAAGGTCGTCGGTCCCCACCATGCATCCCCTCCCGACAACATCCCTCTCCCTCTCCCGTTGTGACTAGCACTAGCACCAGCAACACCAGTACTTCTCATTTCAGTGCAATTTTTGATTTATTGCAGAAGATGGACCAAAAGATTGACCATATGGACCAAAAGATTGACCATCTTAGGACTGAAGTGGTAAAGTATTTGACCTTTTGATTTTGAGTAATTTGTTATGATAATAATTAGTTTATACTTACCTAAACTTGCTTACCTACTTGAATTGACAGGATGATCTAAAAACAAGTTTAGGTCCTGCTCGAGAACAAGCATCACCCCCCAACTTGACATGGACTCCCACCTGTTACTTTTTTCTAAGTTTTGCTGCCTTTTCCAGAATCCCAAATGCCACTCCCACCATCTCTACTACTTCCCCTATGACTACTCTCATCTCCACTACTGCTGCCCCTACCACCACCACCACTCCCACCATCTCTACTACTCCCCGTACCACCACTCCCATCTCCACTACTCTCCCTACAACCACCACTCCCCCAACCACGACTCCCATCTCCACTACTCTACCTACCACCACCACTTCCACCATCTCTACTACTTCCCCTACGACCACTCTCATCTCCACTACTACTGCCCCTACCACCACTCCCACCATCTCTACTACTCCGCCTACCACCACTCCCATCTCCACTACTCTCCCTACAATCACTACTCTCATCATCTCTACTACTCTACCTACCACCACCACTCCCACCATCTCTACTACTCCCCCTACCACCACTCCCATCTCCACTACTACTGCGATGAAGAGTGAAAGTGTCTTCCAAAGGAAGAAGAGCAAAAAAAAAGTGAAAATGTGAAAGGGATGTTGGAAGATTTGGATGATCTTTTAGAAGAAGTATCTGCATTTGAAGCAGATGAAGATACGGAGAATAAGCATGGAAAAATAGATGAGGTTAAGGTTAAGGGTAGGAAAAGGAAATGTCTCCTTGGTATTGAGGCTGACAATATTTTGGAATCAAAGAGAAAGTGGGAGAAAAAAGCATATGCACATATCTCTTCTCCCTACATTACGCCTGCGCCGAAACCTTGATTCTAAAACTGTTTTACCTAATCATGCAGTTGTATACTTTGGTATTGGTAGAGACTATGTTATATTGTTGTAATTGGTACAATCGTCTCCTATTATGTTGGTTTATTCAACTGGTTTATGTTGGTTTTTGTTTATATGTGTGGTTTGACAGGTTTTTTGATAAACCATGTTGATAGAAACTGGTTTATCAACTGGTGTATTAACTGGTTTATTGATAAACCAGGTCTGTTTATGTTGTAATTCAATTTCCCAAGTCAAAAATGGTTTTTCCTTTGAAAATGCATCATGGTTTATCAATAAACCAGTTGATAAACCATGTTCACATTTAACTGGTCTATGAAACTGGGATATATCTGCATATTACCATCTTAGTCTACAGGTCGACCAATGGTCGATTAAGTGGTTTACACTGTTCACAGATTGGTTTATGAAATTGGTTTAAGAAACTGGTTTATTGAACTGTAAACCATTGATAAACCATATAGGTTTTATGTTAAAATTTGGTTTGAAGTGTCAAAAATGGTTTTTCCTTTGAAAATGCACATGGTTTATCAGCTGGTTTATTGATAAACCATGTTCACCGATTGGTTTATAAAACTGGTTTAAGAAACTGGTTTATTGACCTGGTTTATCAACTGGTTTATTGATAAACCATTGATAAACTAGGTAGGTTTTATGTTATAATTTGGTTTGAAGTGTCAAAAATGGTTTTTCCTTTGAAAATGCACATGGTTTATCAGCTGGTTTATTGATAAACCATTGATAAACTCAGAAAAATTGTTCCTGCAGCAGGTGTTAGTAGAACAGTATATGAGTTAAACTTATTACATTTAAAATTTAAGTACACCAAATGTAATGAGTTTGATGGATAGATAGAGTTGCTAGTGTGTCTCAAAAACACTTCAATCTTGTGCAGTATCTTCATCAGAAGATTCTTCATTTGCAGCTTCAGCAGCTTTTTTTGTAGCTCTTCCTAGGTGTTTAGCTGCAAAGCCTAATCTCTGTTTTAGGCCTGAGATTTTCTCTTTGTAAGTTGCAGCCTTTGCTTAAGCTTTTTCAGCTTTTGCCTTTTGCTTCAGTTCTGCTTCTTTGAGTGCTAAGGCTTCTGCTTTTAGCTCAACTATTTGTTTCTCTTCCTCCTCCTTGAATGCTTTAAGTGCAGCAGACTCACCTGACAGCATATGCAGCTTGAACTGTAACAAATATGGAGTCCTGTATGGAGGGTAGAAGAGCTTGAATCTACATTTGTAAACCTTGAACCTGTTGGTTCATCTACTGTTGTACTTCTGAATCTGTTGATTCAGTTGCGTGTTCATGTCCTTGAGATCTTCTTTGATGTGCACCCGAGTAATTCTTACAATATCTAGTGCTTCATAGTAAGTAGCACCTTCAGGAAAGAGATTACCAGGAGCAGCCGAGGTTGAAGTAGAAGGATCTGTAGGAGAAGCAGGAGTAGCAGTTGGTGGTGGAGCAGTTGTTGAAGTTGTAGGAGCAGCATTTGTAGGTGATGAAGAGGGGGTGTCATAAGGGAATACTGTTTTCTTCCCAGTAGGCTGAAGAATAGCTAGTTTAACTGTAGCTTTATGTATCTTCCTTAGCCTATAAGCATGAATATGGGTTGGAGAAGGATGGACAGTTTCTGCAGCTGCTTCTGATGTAGTCTTTGGAGGCACAAATTCTTCTGAGGATGAACTGTCTTCAGTAGATGTAGATGAAGAATATGAAGTTGAATCGGTAGAAGTGGCTTCATCAGCTGCTTCTTGACTTTCCCAACTGGAAGTAGATGGAGTCATGGGGATTTTGATTTTGTTCAGGTCAAGATCAGATGGAAATGGTGACTTGGTATGATCTGCTGTTGGAAAAATCATGGAGATGGGTTGAGCTCTAATGGGTGAAGGAGAAGCATGTGGAGATGGGGTTTTATGTGGTCCAGGAGATGGCTGGGTAGAGGTAGAAGCTCCTGCTACCTTTGTGGATCTCTTTTCTAAGAGAGACAAATACTTAGCAGCAGCCATATCTGCTGATGTGTGAATATACTCCATGGCTTGCTCATGAATCAATTTGAGCTTGTTTGGATTGATGTCAGGCATACTTCCATATACTTGATCCAGTAGATCATCTTCAGTGACTTCTCTCCCTACTAAGTAGGGATCATCTCCTGTTGGCATTGGTAGCTTGTAAGCAGCATTGAAGATATCCCATACTTTCATCACCAGCTCATCTTGCACAAATCTGTCTTGGGCATGGTAGAAGGCATTCCATTGAAGAGGCATATGGTCAAAATATTTACCATAATTTAATTGAATGACCTCTTTTGAGTTCATTTCTTCAGAAGGTTTATGGTATGGGACATGCTGCTTCCTGTTTCTGTTATCATCCACATATTTGAAGAGATGAACATTTGGTTTTGCTTCCTTATTTTCTTCATGAAAGGAGAGAATGGCTTGAATGAAGTATGGAAGGTGATCGATTGGAAATACCCAATTTTCAGGTATGGGAGCAGGATTTATAAAGTAGGGAGAGTGTTTGGGATGATAGGTTGGATTAAAGATAGGAGGGAACTAAGGCTTCTGCTGTTTCCTAGATCTGGTACAAGCAGCAGGTGTGGATTGAAGGTTGGAAGGTTCAGCGTTTGGGGGAAAAGGAATGAAGGTTTCAGGGTTCAGATCAGCAGATGCTCTTTTCTTCTTCCTTAAGTAATTTCTGCCAACATGACTGGAAGAAGCACCAGAAGCAGGTGCAGATGTTGTAGCTTCTACAGTTGCATTTGCTTCCTCTTCAATCTCTTCCTCCTCCCTTATAACAAGGTGTCTTTTTTTCTTCCTTTCTACTCTTGCAGTAGCAGGTGGAACATACTTGCTGGACTTTGTAGCCCAAGTTAGATCAGTAGAACCAAACTTTCTTCCTGTCCAATCATAAACCACTTCACCATCAGCAACACTCTGCATCACAGCTTGATTTTTTTTTAAGAAAATGGGTGATGATGAGGTGATGAGTCAACCTGGGTTTATTGGGATGCTTCATGTGCTTTGTGATGTTGTCAAATATAAACTCCACCAGAACAGCAGCCCAGTTGATGTCTTCACCAATTACAATTGCAGACATCAGCTTCAATTGATCTTCAGTGATTTTATCCTTTGCCCCCAGATTTGATAATCAAGCACTTGTCCAGAACAGCAACTAGTGCATAGTGCAGGGGCATGAACAGGTTCTTCTTCCTGTCAGCAGCTACAACATGTTCAGGAATACTTCCTAACATGATAGCCCATCCACTTCAAAACGATTTTCTTTGTAATTTCGTTTATGCAGGTACCTGCTATTTTGAGCTTTGGAAAAGCAGCAAGAATGGTTTGGGCATCAAACACAATACTGGTGACATTAATGTTTCCAGTAAGAGAGTGAGGAATGTTTGGGGTAGGATTCATCTGCTGGAAGAAGAGTTCATTAAGGGTTTGACTGTAATCGTTGGTGTTGAATGTCAGAAGAGGATGTGACGACCCGACCCGAATCCCAAGACAAAATCCCAAGGTCATGCCATCAGGACAAGCTAAGAGACAGACAAGCACCTGCTAAGCATAATGGTGCGAGTCAAAAGATGAGTCATCAAGCTCGAAACAGGAAGGTAAAGCCATAACGGCGATACGAAATAATAAAAACTAAAACCTGCGGAAGCAAAAACAAAATGGGACCCGAGCTAACAAGCTCCGAAATAAAAACAACCAAAGAGATAGTAAATCTCTCGGCCCAAAAATTCAACGCACGTGACACAACATTAGACACGCGCAACAAACCATCGGCAACCAAAGGCCGGCAAACCAACAAAATCCCAACCTGATAAACAACCCCTCAACAGTTATAACATGCCGGATGGACAATTCAACTACAACAATATTATTTCAAATGCTAAACCACCAACCAAGATCTCACGACTAAAGCTGTCGGAGATAGAAACAACAATAACTCAGTACTAGAATAAACGAGCCAAACTTGCTCGAAATGACAACGGAAATAACTTCTAAAGATACAATAGCTCGACTATACTAGCCGGCTCCCAAATACATAACAATAATATACTACTATAATCTACCCAAGTAAAGTCTACATAACTTTACATCCGTGTCTCACAATTAATTAATAACAATAATAATATTAACTCCAAGCTTATTGCCCGGAAGACCACCTGCTAGAAATCGCTATCCGAAGTCGCCGCGCGTACTAACGGGATCACTGCACACACTAGGGAAAACAACCACACGGAATGAGTCATAATGACCCAGTAAGTTACTAAATGCAACTGTATGGCATATTATGTCAGGGCATGGCATAATGCACAAGCATATAAGAAACATGGTATCATACTAGTATACCAACAATAAACATGCACTTAATTACCAAAGCACATAATCCCACATAAACCACATAGCATAATATCTTTCATATAAATACTCATAAATAAACATGTGTAACAAGAGACGTAAATCGAACCGTTACAACCAAATCCGGATCCAACACCCAACCAAACTTACCATGGGATCCATCCTCAAACCAAAATCCAGGTTCAATACCCAACCAATCATACCTTGGGTTTCATCCCCAAATAATCACAACTCATCAGTTTTCCTTTAATGAGTACTCGTTACATTCATCCAACCTAGGATGAGAAATGAGAGCTCGATGTCAGGCTAGATGGCATAACTCGAGATCACATCCCACTATTGGCCAAATAGTGAGGAGAAAGGGAACCAATGCAACGATTCATAGCGATTGTTTCCAAAGACTATGAATCGTCCCATTGCCGACACTACGACCAAACCCCCGCCGGTGGACTTAAACCAAAATGCTCAAGTAGATATTTACTTGCATAAACCAATGAGACCAAGTTCATTAATATCAGGCTTATTAAATCATGTAGGACATAATTCTCTACAACATCTCATAAACCATGCACATATTTGCATATAAACAAGTAGGACATAATTCTCTACGAAATCTCATGAACAATGCATATATTTGCATATGACCAACATGTTCAACTAACTTACAAGTTTAGTTCAAGAACCACATATTGAGGTACTCATTATTCCTCAAGTCATCACCCAAATCAAGGATAGCATATAAGCTTAATAAATCATAATGTGAGGTCTACAATAATCCTCCACTAAAAATCAAACCAAAGACTACTACGTTAGTCTAAGAATATCTACAACTCAAGACTTAATATTTTAGTCTTTATTTTAAGCACACCGGACTCAATCATAGTCCTAATTGTCGTATATAATCGACATCTCTAATACCATACTCAAGAACCTCATGACTACTCCATAGTCACTTTCTCACAAGTGCTTTTATATGCACGCGACCAAATTCTTAAAGAGAGCATTCTTTCATTAATCATCTCTTAAACATACTCGACGCCATAAGTTGGTCTCTAATGTTCCGTGCTCTAACAAGCACGCTCAAAATATATTTCCAACAAGTCTCTATACATGAGTGTCTCAAATGGACACAAAATGAGATGTTCGGTGCGCACAATCATAATCAACCCAAAACCCAAACATCGTAGGGTTTTAACCCAAGGCTCATTATCATATTATTGGCCTTATAATGACTCCGTTGAGTCTTAATACTACATTTCATTTTTTATGTGTCTCATAAATCCACACTTTAACATTTCATTAAAGTTTACAACAAAATCTCAATATTCATTCGAGCTTGATTCCCAAGCCTAAAAATCCATAAAGCTCATCATAATCATAATTCCATTTAAAGTTTGGAGACTATGCATTTCACAACGTTAATCAAACGAAACCCAATCGTCGTAGGATTTCAACCCAAGTTCGTTTAGCACATTATCGAACTTATAATGACTTCGTTGAGTCCAATCTACACTTTCCAAAATTTAGGGCATAGAAGCCATGGGCTACAATACGCTCCTATGTTCATAACTAACATCATTGGCAAGATTCCCAAGCTCATTAAACCCATAAAATCCCAACAAAACACTTGGTTAGGCAACATAGGGCAAATTCCCATTTTTGTGCATAAACCCATTTAGGTCACTTCACCAATCATGCCCACAAAACATGAATAAATAACATATGATGAATTAATATGCTACTCTACACATGAATATCATACTAATCAAGGTTTCAATCATGTTCATCCAAGCCAAATCATCATTTAGGCATATACCCTTTCAAGTAACCTCACCAATCATACTTACAATACTTGAATAAATCACATAGCAAGGATGAATAGGCTACTCTACACATGAATATCATGATAATCAAGGTCTCAAGTAAGTTCATCCAAGCAAAATCCTCATTTAGACATCTAGGGTTCATGGCATCTCTAAAAAGCCCTAGAATGCACCCATTGACCTCACATAGCACAAAGGTTGTTTTCCCTAGGGTCAATGGGGCAAAAATAAAGAGAAATAGGTGTAGTAACTTACCTCAAATCAGCCCCTTCAAGCAAGCAAAACGAAATTCTAATCGGTGGAAGTTGTTGTCTTCAACCTCCTCTTCAATTCCATGGCTTGGTTTGGGAAATGAAGCTCTCAAGCTTTGGAATCCATGGATGGACCTTCAAGAACCCTAGAAGACTCTCTCTCTAGCTCTCAAGAAGCTCTATCCCGTTTTTTGAAGTCAATGGCTGAATATGAGGTGTTAGACTTTGAGTTTGTGGTCTAAAAGGGTTAGGGAATAAGTGGGTGATGTGTCTAAATGTTGTGGGGGTTCCTCCTTAATTAAACCCACTAATCAAACCTTAATTAACTCCCCTCACATGTTAAGACATCACTAGGACTAAGTATGGGTGTTAGGAGGGGTTTAGAGGGGGTTTAGTGAGGGTAGAATAGGAAATGAACATAAAAAATCAAAGCAGCAACCCGGTTGCTCTGTTCTTCTGCTGCGCTACTGTCTGCGCGCGTCCAACTGCGATGGCTCAGTTTGAACACCGCTCGAAACGACGCGATTTCTTCTCCTGCCACTCTGTAAATGTCCTAAGTAGAAGCCTTAAAAACCCCAAACCAAACAAAAATTTTCTCGAGGGTTCCTCAATCGAAACAATTCAGACGCGTGCCAAAATCGGTCCGTAATTTGCTATACAACGGACGAAACTTACAGACAACCCACGATCGAAACAACGAGCGAACGAACAAGCATACATACTTGTTTTAAAACATGTTAGAAGCCTAATGAAGTTTCACAAACACATACCCAAGGTCAAACCAAAATTAAGTGCGACCAAAGTACCAAAGGCGATACGTTAACGATATGCGAATCGCGAAATCAAACATATGACGACGACTATACTTTGAACGTCGTGACCACATGTAAACTTTATAAACATGATTATAAGGATATAAAATTTATTCAAACAAGTACACGAAGACCTAGGATATCTCAAAGACCATAAACAATAATTAAGGAAGATAACACTCTACCGAGTCGAGTTCCCAACAATGCTAAATCGCGCAATAGAGACTCTAACACGCTAACGAGCGTAAATCGGACATCCCAAGGGTATCGGCCTTACCTTAGCCTACCCAGGCATAAGAAGTCTTCCACGTTAAGGCTTATCATATTGGCCAGACGATCACGTAAAGTTCCGGAGCGTTACATTCTCTCCCCCTAAAAAAGAATTCGACCCGAATTCTAAACCGTAACACAAACCAACATCGGGTCATCACCCAAGTACTAAACATCAAGACATTCGTTACCGTGTCTATCGATTCCAAGTGAACATTCATGCTCAACTCAACAAACAAGACTCAAGTCTTTGAGTCTACCATCACAACAACTCAAACAAGCATATGAGGATCAAATTATCGTGATCTAAAATCATGTTTCCGGACCTCTCAATAGGCACAACAACACTAAACCCTTCAGATTGGAAATAATATGACTCATATTCGAGTCGCGAAAACACATACGAACAACACTAACCAATCTTGTACACAAACCCCAAAGTTTAACATGAAAACAAGTTCAAGCATACCATAAACATTCAACTACCAAAACTATTTGTCCCGGGGCACACCATGAAATTCACGCATAAAAGATCCTAAGTTACAAGAAGTAATAATTGCCTATAGAGCAATTCTCAACCAATTTAGAGGCAATCAAGTTGTCATTTCAAGCCATGCAAGTCATACTCGCGATCTCCCTAACGCGGGTAAGAACACATAAGAGCACAATAATGAAATGTTTTGAAAATTCTTTCCATTTCTGTCCATTCCATTTGGTAACGGTATAGTCAATTTCTATCCTAATTCATACCAATCCTAGTCCAACAACGAACCTCTTTTGATCACCAATTTAGGGTACCGGCTAAATTGGATTTCAAAAGCTTTCGTTGCAAGGATGCGAAGGGTTATGAGAAAATCTTAAGCATCCTTTAAACAGTCTCCTATGCTAATGAAATGAATGAGCAGGAGATAATAATTATGAAATGAGAATTTAATATACTACAATGTAGATGCATCAAGTAGGTGTTTCCTACAACTAATGCACATAAGCGAATAAAATCAAGCCAAGTAACAAGGTTCTATTACCTTGGCAAACAACAATCATATTTACCACAAAACTCGGTGTACCTAGTACACACAACCAAGAAAACTCACTAGAAGTCACCACGCACCGACGCGGCTACTAGTAGTCGTAACGCCTATACTTCACAATTCCAACCTTTCTTAAGTTCTAGACCAAGTCTACAACCGGCGAAATTCTAAGCGTCTTCAAAACATCAACACTTTAATAATCGCGGTGAACATCATACTTGTCCGCGCACTAAAATCAACCCATAAATCGCAACACTTAACTTTCGCACTTATCGAGTGTATCCTACTCGCATAATAACCATAAACAATATTATAGAAGTATATTATTCATCACTTTAACATATCTCCATAGAGTATGCAAGTATCATATCAAACTAGTAAGTATCATCATACAATTCATGCTTCATATATATATACATACATATACATATATTCACACCCCGGCTCTTAATATAGGCCTACGAAACTGCAACCCCATAATACCATTGATTACTATTGTCGTAACATAAATTCATCCCCAATGCTCTTTATATATAGTATAGTCCTATATATACATAGACTACACAAGAATCCATTAAACCATGTGTGATTACCTACCGGCAATTCACAAACCAAACAATATCACATACCAACACCACATTGGGGCTTTATCCCCAATCAAACAATAAACCAATAATATTCAATACACCATGTAATGTATGTATGAATGCACATGAGCTACCGATAAGACGCGTACTCATAATAACAATAATAGTAGCAGCGGTATAATATATATATACGAGAACATACCTTCCTATTCTGATAGGTTTCAAAACTCCGCAATGGCCAACCGCCACGCGTACACGACCTCAAACTCTAGGCCGACCATCACCATCTCTTTTGGAGCCACAAGATTGTCGATTAGTACTCCCAGACCGATTAACCTTCATCTTCGGGAAATCTTTACGGACATGATCACTGCCACAAGCGAAGCACTTTCCTGCTTTACCCTAACATCTGTTCTCGGTGTGTCCCATCCTCATACAAAAATTACATATCAACTCACCGCCTCATCGCCTCCGACTAGAGGTAGGAACATCACTCCGCCTACCGTGATCGTACATCTCCGTGACTAACTATCTTAGGTGCTACATGCCCTCTAATACCGTCACCACTCTTAATAGCCTTCGAGGTTCTCTTTTGAGAGTACTCCTCGATGTCCAACTCCATCGCATACGCACGATCCACAAAGATCTCGGTACTCTCAGAAGTCGTAATGGAATAAGCGGCCTACGATACTTCATCCTTAGGCCTTTTACAAACTGATGGGTATGGGTTCTGATCGATGTATTTTATACGTCGATTTTATATGCTTCTGTGACTTGAATTAGGCTATTTCATGAGTCTTTTGAGTACTAATATATGTTTTTGGTGAGTTTTGTAAGTTTCAGATTGTTCGTGAAAATACGCGAAACCTGTGGTTTTAAGTGCAAATTACAAAGAAAGAAAAATTGAAGAAAATAAAGTGCATCAATATGGACACCTTATGGACGCAAAGGTGCCTCGACTTGCGACCGCAAGGTAGGCGACGGTCCGGCCGGCAATCGAAGAGCCAAGAAGCACACACATCGAGACCTTGCGACGCAAGGTATCCAGACTCAAGCACCGCAAGAAGGCAAGGGCGTAATGCGCAAAATTCGGGTTTCACACGTCATTCGATTCAATCACAACTCCCAAGTATATATAGAAGTCGATGCCGAGCCTAAGATAAGGAGGACGGCCTGAAGCTCTCTTTACATAGATTTTAGGTAGTTTTAGATTGTATAACATAATTAGGTTTTGTAATTTCAAGTATTGAAGATCAAATCATGTCTTCCATCATCTTCATGTGTTGTTCATCGCTATGATGAACTAAATCATCCCTAATCTAGGAGGTGGGAGGTAACTTGTATCGAATTTATGTTTTGATTCTCATATATATGTCTATTCAATGCTTGTTGATTGTGTTGTTTATCAATCCCCTATTATTTTGCTTTGAACAAATGAATGTAATCGCAAATAATAAAGGCTTAGAGGTGCGGATACCTGCATGACCAAGTGCATATGTCGCATTAATCGGCTCACCAACACAATAAATTGGACCTATCGAAGAAAACGAGAGTGATAAGTTAGGACCGCAGTTCTTACATGATCTAGGTGACGATAGATCATAAATCTAGGTGACACTAGATTACGTTCTCGTGCTTAGGATATGGAATGGGTGAATTTTTAGGGGCGGGGAGGCTGAACCAATTGTTCAACGACTATATCTATTTTTAGTGAACGAACCCAAGACATTGAATGACATTATTATGAATTGAACATAAAGGAGATATAAGTGAAACCCGTAATCCTAGATTTCCACTCACCATAAGATCTTCATATCTCATATTACCGTCTAATTAGTTAACATCTATAACTAGTAAATTAGAGTAGAATTAAACATAAAAACCCCCTTAGGTTAATAATTTGCTATCTATAACCGCACTGCTCGTGATCACTTGTCTCTCAGGTTCGACCCTTGCTTCCGAGTCTATTCTATAATAGTCTTGTACACTTGCAAGGAAATAGATAAAATAAAACATCGATCAAGTTTTTGCGCCGGGGACAAGCTAGTTCACGTAGTTAGTTTGTAGGTAGCGTAGTTTTTAATTTAATATTTAGTTTTTAGTTTAATTTTCTGTTTTTATAAAAATAAAAATACAAAAAGATTTTATTTTATTTTACCTTAATAGTTAGTTGTTTTTAAATTGCTTTTAATTAATTTTATGCAAGGTCGTAGATCTTTAAATCCTAAATTGGTAGACTTAGATCAAGAGATAAATATTGTTAAAAGATACCAAAGATATTTTGAAAATCTAGTTTTCGAGCCGATAATCAAGATAATTGAATCGAGAGGATCCTCAGTTGATCCTACAATGGAAGATAATAACAATAATCAGAATCACGAAAACCTAACCCTACCAATAGGAATCAAAGACAAGAAGAGCCTGCAAGAAGAAATATGGAAGTAGTCGTAAATCAAAGAACTATTAATGATTTTAGTAGACCTTCATTAAATGTGGTAACATCATGTTTAGTATTGCCAGATGCTGTTAGGAATTTGAACTAAAAGGACATTATTATTTTAATGCCATACCATCTTTTCATG